>JAGDYQ010000032.1:2242527-2721133 GCA_021962125.1 Bulinus truncatus | reverse complement strand
TGGTATTAAATTATTTTCCTTTAGCTACCCTTTAGTACTTTAAATTTATTCCTCTGAAAAATGAACATTTCCCGCAACTTTTGTTTTCCAATTCTGTGCCTGTCTTTTTTTTTTTAAATAATTAAGATGTGTGTTGACTATTGAATAAATAATTATATATATAAAATAATGTATACATCTGAATAAATCTGTTCAGACCAGTAATTAACAGAAATTACAATAAGGCTTTATATTTATTTATTCATATGCAGGCATAACCCTCATAACACTGTTTGGATTTATTACAAGCTTTATATTTTTTTCACCCTTTACCCAAAGCTGATTTCTAAAACCATATAAATGCGTAAAAACAGGTCAAAACATTTTTAAAATTGTCACACAACTTATGCCAAGGCTTACAAGCTAGCCATGCATCTGATATGCTTACTATATAACGTTATTTTTCAAAATTTGTTAGTTGCTGATCTTCTAGTACGACCAACATTATGATGTCAGTATGTAATGAGTGCCTAAAACATCAAGTCCAAAAAATTTATGATTTAACATTATTATGTATCAAAGAAAAATTGTTTAATCAAAATTCTGTTTTATCATGATTTCAAAATATAAATTTTAAATTAGTCGTAAAAATGAAACTAGGAAAACAACTATATATATTAAGCTTTTTTGCTGAATAACGATTGTAAGTACTCATATTCATAAAAAGCTCAATAAATTTAGAGCTTTCCACATCAACGAAATTAACTCAATAATTTCTTTTATTTCTCATTTATAATTTAATCAGCATTAAGAAGAAAAAAAGAAAAAAAAGCTTACAATAAAATGCGCTAAAATTTTAAAAACTACTCATCGGATCATAAGACTATTTAAAATTTAAATGAATAAAAAAATATGAATAAAAGATTATTATTACAATTTTTTTTTTCATTTTTAAATGTTTAAAGAATTTCACATACTATTGTTTATTAATTCTAACAAAGTCTAAGACTATAAAAATGCACTACCTTGCACAATTATATAGTGGTATAATACTTACATATTTATTTTGGCATTATAATATCTTTCGGAATTTTTTCCCATTTTAGACATTACAGAGTGAATTAGAAGCTTCAGAAGTCTATAAAATGATGCTCAAAAATTTTAAAACATGACATTGTCATTGATAATACATATGTATTAAAATTTTCAAATTTCTCATTAAACAAGAGCAGGTACTAAATTCAGTTACAAGATTTAGTATAACACAAATCCACAAACCCACATTCAGCCACAAACAGAAATTGGGATTGCCATAAAACACAAATCCACAAACCCACATTCAGCCACAAACAGAAATTGGGATTGCCATAAAACACAAATCCACAAACCCACATTCAGCCACAAACAGAAATTGGGATTGCCATAAAACACAAATCCACAAACCCACATTCAGCCACAAACAGAAATTGGGATTGCCATAAAACACAAATCCACAAACCCACATTCAGCCACAAACAGAAATTGGGATCGCCATAAAACACAAATCCACAAACCCACATTCAGCCACAAACAGAAATTGGGATTGCCATAAAACACAAATCCACAAACCCACATTCAGCCACAAACAGAAATTGGGATTGCCATAAAACACAAATCCACAAACCCACATTCAGCCACAAACAGAAATTGGGATTGCCATAAAACACAAATCCACAAACCCACATTCAGCCACAAACAGAAATTGGGATTGCCATAAAGAACATTGAAGGAAGGAATGAGTAATTTCACTGGTAAACAGTGAATTCACTCTGGTTTGAAAAATATTTTACACAAGTTATTATTAATGATATTAGAACAAATTAGAAACATAGACAGCTCAAAAACAAACAATCAATTTTTTCCTCTATTGTGGTGATGCATCCTAATATATATATATATATATATATATATATATATATATATATATATATATAATGCCTAATATACTTACATACGCACGCTTCTGATAAACGAAAATCATTATAATCATAGATAGTAGGATTATTCAGGGATAATAAAATATTACAGCATTTTTTTTCAATTCTAATAATTTTCCCGGCCTTAAAGAAATTAACGAGAGTATATTAGGTGCGAATCGTCTTACTTATATATAGTGAAAAATGTCCCATCAAGGCAGATGTAGTGTAGAATTCATGTTTCTTTAACTTCTTACAACTTCCCCAAACTTAAGCCAGATACACAATTAAATTTTGGTGTACTTGCATGGGCGTCGCTAGGAATTTTTCCAGGGGGGGGGGGGGCAAAAATTTTCCATGGGGGGGTGGCAAATAACAACTTTATGACATTTATTTTAAATGTAAGGGGGGGGGGGAGCAAATGCCGCCCTCTTATATGACATTTTTTCAAAATGTGGGGGAGGGGGGGCTAATGCCCCCTTGCCCCCCCCCCATGAATACGCCCATGTGTACTTGTGAGACTTAAACCAACTTTCATCAGTATCTCAAAAAATTCCTATGGTTCTCATCAAGGATCAAACCATGAACTCTCAGGTAGACAGTCCAGCACCTATACCACTCGACCATCCGAACCATTCAACACAAAGAAAGTAATCAAAATATTTTAATTTCAATGTCTGAACTAAAGTGTGTGAATGATTATGTTTTTGGCTTCACAGTTTTGTCACTTATTCTCTGAATTTCAATAGATTTCAATGCAGATATAGAAGGGTTTCGATCTACTTCGTTAGTTTGATGTCTTTTTCTACAGGCTGTTCAACTAGACATTTATAATCGACAAATGTATTGCAATGGTCAGTAATTATGTCATGCAGGAATAGTAAATAGTAGAAATTATGTGTAAGAGGACAGAGCTAGACAAATGTGTCTCTTAGCGGTTCTAAAAAAAGAATTAAGTTGAACTCAATTGGCATTGTACATGTTTATCAGTATTTTTTTAAAAATTAAAACTTGTAAATTGATCATTTTTTGTTGTTTCATAAAACTTTTTGGAAAAACAAACTGTGGTTCTCTTTAATATTCTCATAGATAGATAGATAGATAGATAGATAGATAGATAGATAGATAGATAGATAGATAGATAGATAGATTAGATAGATAGATAGATAGATAGACAGACAGAAAGACGGATAGATAGATAGATAGATAGATAGATAGATAGATAGATAGATAGATAGATAGATAGATAGATAGATAGATAGATAGATAGATAGATAGATAGATAGATAGATAGATAGATAGATAGATAGATAACAGGTATAGAAATAGATAGATAGATAGATAGATAGATAGATAGATAGATAGATAGATAGATAGATAGATAGATAGATAGATAGATAGATAGATAGATAGATAGATAGATAGATAACAGGTATAGAAATAGATAGATAGATAGATAGATAGATAGATAGATAGATAGATAGATAACAGGTATAGAAATAGATAGATAGATAGATAGATAGATAGATAGATAGATAGATAGATAGATAGATAGATAGATAGATAGATAGATAGATAGATAGATAGATAGATAGATAGATAGATAGATAGATAGATAGATAGATAGATAGATAGATAGATAGATAGATAGATAGATAGATAGATAACAGGTATAGAAATAGATAGAACATTGACAATGTTTTGGTTGGTATAGTTTTTTGTTGGTTTTTTTTTTTGGTCAGAAATGAATGAAAAATAAAATAGATGATTTTTTTTCATCCTTACATTTCTTCCTATTATCTCTTTTTCTTCAAAGTGTTATATCCTATAAGAAACACACATGCACATACACAAAACAACAAGATTCAGTTGAACGTATCCAGCAGCTAACAAATCAGTTGACCGAAGATTTCACCGACAATCAATGACGATCGATATGTCAAGGGCTACAACTCCGAAGCGGTAAGAAAAAAATGGGCCAACGTCTTTACGGTTCTTTGAGTCTGGAAGCTTTAGAAAAGAACCGTTTAAAAAATCCTTGTGATTTCGCGTAGTAACCCCACACCCCCTTCCCCATTCAGTATTGGTCAGTGACATCTGTCGTTACCCTTATATTCCCTCTCTACCCCAACTATGGTCTACCATTATGCTGTTACTTAAAATAACCTGCTATGACTGGTGAAAGAGAAAAGTTTACACCGGAATAATGCGTGTGTTGTTTACCATGAAAATGTTTTCAGTGCATTTAAAATGCCATAAATCTTTATTATACTCTCAGTTATTGATTGATTTGTGTGTGCATGTTGTAAGTGTCTAAAATTTTGATCCTGTGGTATACCATAATAGTTAAGCAGAAAGAATACGTTTCATTTATATCCATGAACATTACATATACGTTTCTATGTTTATGATCTGTATTACTATGTTAATGGTCTATATTTCTTTGTTTATGGTCTATATTTTTGTGTTTATTTTTCTGGTCTATATTTCTATGTTTATGGTCTATATTTCTATGTTTATGGTCTATATTTCTATGTTTCTGGTCTATATTTCTATGTTTATGGTCTATATTTCTATGTTTATAGTCTATATTTCTTTGTTTATTTTTCTGGCCTATATGTTTATGTTTATGTTCTACATTTCTATGTTTATGGTCTATATTTCTATGCTTATGGTCTATATTTCTTTGTTTATTGTCTATATTTCTTTGTTTATTGTTTATATTTCTATGTTTCTGGTCTATATTTCTATGTTTACGGTCTAAATTTCTATGTTTATGGTCTATATTTCTATGTTTTTGGTCTATATTTATGTTTTTATTTTATATTTCCATATTTTGCTCTATCATTCTATGTTTATGGTGAAAAATTCTATGTTTTTAGTCTACATTTCTGTCTACCAAGCCCACAACCAACCAGTCAAGTCTACCAGCACACTACTCAACCATACGCGATTGGTCAGAAAACTCTACAGCGACGTCCAACTGATCAATCGCAGACGATCTCTGACTTTTAAAACTTTGGAAAAAGGGGGAAAAAAGTGGTCTTCCGTATATATATAACACTTGGCCACCAAAGACAATAACCAGATGCATTATCGTTTTAAAATGTCTGCACGTCATTACAGAATTTAACACAAAAAATCAACTACAAAATAATATTATTAAATTAAACCCACACCTCTGTATTACAGGCAATGGAGCCGGGGGGGGGGATGATGATACGTCTTAATCGTCATCACAACCAGACAAACTCTGAAAAATTGTATGACTTGTCTTCCTTTTTTATTTGAATGAAATCTTTTATGATCTCTGTGACCAAAACCAACAGAATGTAATTCGAGAGATCACGTCTAGAGTGTCGGTGTAATAGGCGCTCAAGTAGAACACCATAAGGGCATTTTACAGCGGTATGTTCTATTGTATTCCATTCTTCGGCTGTCTTTTTCAATCGGCAAAAGTGGAAATATCTATCATCCACTCTCATACCCCCTGCTCCTGATGGGTTTTTTTTTTATTATTATAATAGTGACAATAACATCGACCTCTTAAATCAACACGTTAACCTGGTAAACAAGTGAGGTGTGTCCAGGTGATTGGGACTATTACAGTCAATAGAGGAATGTGTGGCAATGGAGCGTGTAAGTGAAATGAAAAACCATGGGGAGACTACGCAGGAAAGATTAGCGCCTAAATGTGTTGTTGTCTCCCTTGATCTATGATGCAGCCATTGTGTCGAATCGGGTGCTGGTATCGGATGGCAGTTGCTGTTTATACTTAATTAAAAGAAGAAAAATGTTTTCTTGCACAAATCCATAAGATTTTTTTTTGTTGATAAAATGGATAAACGAGCAGACAGACAGAAACAATAAATTAGGCAGACATACAGGTAGACAGACTTGTAGAGCAGGCAATCACAAAGGTGGACAGATAGACAAAAGGACATTCGTGCAGCATTGAGACTAATACGCAGCTATATGTAGGCAGGATGCATGGAAGGCAGACAGACAGGCATATAGGTAGACAGAGGGGCATTTAAGCAGGCAGTGAGTCAGTGAAATATGGAGTTTTCTCTGGCTTGAGGGGATGTAGATAGGAATATTGGAGGTAAAATAATCTAGTCAGGCAAGTATATAGTCTGGCAGGCACATCGTTAGGCAGGCATATAGTCAGTCAGGCATATAGACAGACAATTATATAGTCAGGCAGGCATATAGATAGGCAGGGATATGGTCATGCAGGCATATAGACAGACAATTATATATAGTCAGGCAGGCATATAGATAGGCAGGGATATGGTCAGGCAGGCATATAGACAGACAATTATATAGTCAGGCAGGCATATAGACAGACAATTATATAGTCAGGCAGGCATATAGAAAGGCAGGGATATGGTCAGGCAGGCATATAGACAGACAATTATATAGTCAGGCAGGCATATAGACAGACAATTATATAGTCAGGCAGGCATATAGAAAGGCAGGGATATGATCAGGCAGGCATATAGACAGGTAGGGATATAGTCAGGCAGGCATATAGAAAGGCAGGGATATGGTCATGCAGGCATATAGACAGACAATTATATAGTCAGGCAGGCATATAGACAGACAATTATATAGTCAGGCAGGCATATAGATAGGCAGGGATATGGTTAGGCAGGCATATAGACAGGTAGGGATATAGTTACAAAGGATTGTTTTTTTTTACAAATTTAAACCTATTATATATAGGTTTTCGATTCTATATTTTTAAGTTTGTCTTTCTGTAAAATTATAAGTTCTTCATTTTACATTTTTTTTTTCATTTGACTGGTGCAACGCAGTAATATATATACTGCCTGCCTGCCTGAAAGTTTTATTGTTATGTACTGGTAGTTGACGTAATTTGAGTCTCGTTTGGAGAAAGAGAGAATGGAGTTAATGTCAGGGACACTTTATGCACACAGAAAACTAGAAATCAATATTTTATTAACAATGAACCAGAAAATGGCTAAAGTGTTAGAATAAGATAAAAAATAAATAAAAGTATATTATAGTGACGTAGAGATTGTCAGAGCAGTAGGGAATGCCTAGAGATTGTCAGAAAAGCAGGGATTGCCTAGAGATTGTCAGAGGAGCAAGGACTGTCTAGATATTATTCGAGCAGCAGGGAATGCCTAGATACTGTCAGTGCAGTAGGAAATGCCTAGACATTGTCAGAGCATCAGTAAGTGCCTTGAGATTGTCAGAGCAGCAGTGAGTGCCTTGAGATTGTCATAGCAGCAGTGAGTGCCTTGAGATTGTCAGAGCAGCAGTGAGTGCCTTGAGATTGTCAGAGCAGCAGTGAGTGCCTTGAGATTGTCAGAGCAGCAGTGAGTGCCTTGAGATTGTCAGAGCAGCAGTGAGTGCCTTGAGATTGTCAGAGCAGCAGTGAGTGCCTTGAGATTGTCAGAGCAGCAGTGAGTGCCAATGGATGTTCCGAGATACTTTTTGAGGATCAAAGGTAAAAGTAATTTGGGAACAATTTACAGAAGCATTGTTCAAAAAATGTTTTGGAAAATGTATGTCAGTAAATATGAAATTAGGTCCTTTCAATAAAATCAAGTGTTTTTTTTTTATTATTATTTTATTTAACTTCTATAGAATAAGCTATAAATAAAATCTACTAAAAATTAATTTAAGTATTTACATTGATAAATTACATTCGACGTTAGGTGAACTATTTATATCAATAAGTTTAAATCGCTAAAAGGTAGTATTGAAGCGATTGACCTATTTATCTCTCAATGGCGTCAATCAGTACTCCATTGGCGTCTATCAGTACTCCATTGGCGTCTATCATTTCTCCCTTATTCACACCAGTAGAGTACGTCATTCAAAAAATCCTCCATTCATTGTCTAGTATTCAGCGGTGACGATGTTGACACTGAAAAGACTTTCGTCTACCTTTAACACTTGGCAAAATCGATCTCAATATTCGGTCATTGATACGCATCCAATATAAATAAAGCAGGATTTAATAGGCGTTCTCGTGTACTTAAGCGCGTGTGTGTTTGCTTTTATTTTTTTTTTTTTTTTTTAATTTTTGCTTTTTTTTAAAAAAAGTGTTTTAAGTGAAGAGGAAACGAGGCTATGTGTGTCAATGTAGGCTAATGACGTCATCAAACTTTACCCGAAGTCACGGGAGCTGGAATGTTGTTGCTGTTGTGTTGCTTCAAAAACTGTCGTCTAATTGAGTAGTTAAATTAAACCTGATTGCCAGTTAAACACGGGGCGTTATTATTCACAGGGGCCCGCGGTGCGGATAAGCGAGTCTTTTAGTGCAGGGGTAGGTAAACTTTTTTTTTTTGAGGCGAGGGGCCACATTGGATAAGGTAAGGGGCTGAGCAAAACCTGTTGAACGGACCTGATATATAAATTAAATGTAAACGTCATCACATTATATAGGCTAGTGATGTGACTCACCCTGGAACGAGCGGCGGGCCAGATTCAACAGCCGGACGGGTCAGATTGGGCCCGCAGTCCGTAGTTTGCCCCATGGTTGGCTTAAGAAGCTCTCGATAGGAGACGGAGGGGGTTGGGGAGTAATTATTTCAAGAGAGCCTACGTTAAACATTTTGTGGGAGGGCGCTCGAGGCGGTATGCTATTTCATTGCAGTTTCACGAATCTTATGTTAATGAGCGGAGGAACCAAACGTCGGATTAGTCACAATTTACTTTTTTATGGTGTAAACCAATATATATACACAATAAACACACAAACACACATACACGCACACACACACACAAACATATATATATATATATATATATATATATATATATCATTTAAAATGTTCTTTAAATTTGAGACTTATGAGCTCTTTTCATCAGTTGTGAGTGTAAGTAGCCACAGTTGGTAATTGTAAGTAGCCACCATTGGCAATTGTAAATAGCCACCATTGGTAATTCTAAGTAGCGACCATTGGTAATTGTAAGTAACCACCATTGTTAATTCTAAGTAGCCACCATTGGTAATTGTAAATAGCCACCATTGGTAATTGTAAATAGCTAGTATTGGTAATTGTAAATAGCTAGTATTGGTAATTCTAAGTAGCGACCATTGGTAATAGCTAGTAGTCTGTATTAGTAACTATGTATGATCCCATTTTCTGTGCAGCATTTAATATGGTTACATGGCACCGTCGTTGAGTGTGTGTGAATAAAAACATCAGTCCAACTCATTGCTTGCCAGCTTCAAACACAATCAACCTCATAACTAGCTAGCATCAAACATCCATCAATTCCATGGCTAGCTGAACCTTTTGAAGCTAGCTAGTCAATCTCATGTAAACGAACCCCCCCCCCCCATGACCATCAAGCCTCTGTAAACATGTCAACAATAAATAAGTCACAAACATTATACTAGTCTCTCACAAACTAATTTAATTTATTTCACACTAAAACTAAAAATTTTGTTGTCAATTTTGTAACAAATAAAAAAACAAATATACAAAAAAAATATACAAAATCGTCTTTAGTGATGTCGTCAATGCTTTGTTACTTTGAAATTTCATTCTGCGTAACAAATATATTTACAAAATATATATAAAAAAAACGAAATATATAAAGTTATTGTCACACATACAAAAATCAATTTAAAAACATTTTTTAAAAAAAGTTCCATTTCCAATTAAGTAAAAGAAAAACCACCATCCGGTCAGTAGTAGTGGGAATGGGACAGAGTTCTTCCAATCATGGGCTCCAACAGACAGTGGGAATGGGACAGAGTTCTTCCAATCATGGGCTCCGACAGACAGTGGGGATGGGACAGAGTTCTTCCAATCATGGGCTCCAACAGACAGTGGGGATGGGACAGAGTTCTTCCAATCATGGGCTCCAACAGACAGTGGGGATGGGACAGAGTTCTTCCAATCATGGGCTCCAACAGACAGTGGGGATGGGACAGAGTTCTTCCAATCATGGGCTCCAACAGACAGTGGGGACGGGACAGAGTTCTTCCAATCATGGGCTCCGACAGACAGTGGGGACGGGACAGAGTTCTTCCAATCATGGGCTCCGACAGACAGTGGGGACGGGACAGAGTTCTTCCAATCATGGGCTCAGACAGACAGTGGGGACGGGACAGAGTTCTTCCAATCATGGGCTCCAACAGACAGTGGGGATGGGACAGAGTTCTTCCAATCATGGGCTCCGACAGACAGTGGGGATGGGACAGAGTTCTTCCAATCATGGGCTCCAACAGACAGTGGGGATGGGACAGAGTTCTTCCAATCATGGACTCCAGCAGACAGTGGGGATGGGACAGAGTTCTTCCAATCATGGACTCCAGCAGACAGTGGGGATGGGACAGAGTTCTTCCAATCATGGGCTCCAACAGACAGTGGGGATGGGACAGAGTTCTTCCAATCATGGACTCCAGCAGACAGTGGGGATGGGACAGAGTTCTTCCAATCATGGGCTCCAACAGACAGTGGGGATGGGACAGAGTTCTTCCAATCATGGGCTCCGACAGACAGTGGGGATGGGACAGAGTTCTTCCAATCATGGGCTCCAACAGACAGTGGGGATGGGACAGAGTTCTTCCAATCATGGGCTCCAACAGACAGTGGGGATGGGACAGAGTTCTTCCAATCATGGGCTCCAACAGACAGTGGGGATGGGACAGAGTTCTTCCAATCATGGGCTCCGACAGACAGTGGGGATGGGACAGAGTTCTTCCAATCATGGGCTCCAACAGACAGTGGGGATGGGACAGAGTTCTTCCAATCATGGGCTCCAACAGACAGTGGGGATGGGACAGAGTTCTTCCAATCATGGGCTCCAACAGACAGTGGGGATGGGACAGAGTTCTTCCAATCATGGGCTCCAACAGACAGTGGGGATGGGACAGAGTTCTTCCAATCATGGACTCCAGCAGACAGTGGGGATGGGACAGAGTTCTTCCAATCATGGGCTCCAACAGACAGTGGGGATGGGACAGAGTTCTTCCAATCATGGGCTCCAGCAGACAGTGGGGATGGGACAGAGTTCTTCCAATCATGGGCTCCAGCAGACAGTGGGGATGGGACAGAGTTCTTCCAATCATGGGCTCCAGCAGACAGTGGGGATGGGACAGAGTTCTTCCAATCATGGACTCCAGCAGACAGTGGGGATGGGACAGAGTTCTTCCAATCATGGGCTCCGACAGACAGTGGGGATGGGACAGAGTTCTTCCAATCATGGGCTCAGACAGACAGTGGGGACGGGACAGAGTTCTTCCAATCATGGGCTCAGACAGACAGTGGGGATGGGACAGAGTTCTTCCAATCATGGGCTCCAACAGACAGTGGGGATGGGACAGAGTTCTTCCAATCATGGGCTCCAACAGACAGTGGGGACGGGACAGAGTTCTTCCAATCATGGGCTCAGACAGACAGTGGGGATTGGGGGAGGGGAGGGGCTTTCCATTATTTATCTCTATTGAATATTGGCCCTGACAGTTATTTTTCTCGAGGACTACCAAATATCTCTGGAGCTCTTTCACTAGGGCTCCCAAAAGAAATAAAAAGGGGGCCCTGAATTGGTGCAGCTAAATGTTGAATACGGATATAAAGTTGTTATGGTTTTCTGGTTGCTAAGGAAACAAAATGGCGTACATAATTTGTCATTAAACACATTTGGGTTCAAAAAGTGGAAGCGCCAAGCTGAGAGAAACATACACGTTGAGTATCAAGTTCCACATCAATCTATAGTAATGCATGGCATTTCCATAATCTCCTTTTTACATTCTCACTTTAGTTATATCAGTTTCCTCTCTCTCTTTCTCTCTATCCCTCTCTTTCTTTCTCTCCCCATCCCCTCTCTCTCCCCTCTCTTTCTCTCATTCTCTTTCTCCTCTATCTCTCTCTATTTCCCCCCTCTCTCCCTCCCTCTCTCTCTCTCTCTCTCTCTCTCTCTCCCCCAATCTCTCTCTATCCTTTTCTAGCTCCCTTTTTTTATTTCCACTTTCTCATTTCCAATATATTGGCCACAAATGTTTTGTAATTAAAACAAATGGTATAATGTTAGACCAGAATATGACTATCACCAGATTCACCAATTGTCGAATCAATCAAACATTTTACATGACTCATAAAACATGAATGAATCAATATTTTAGTACATGTATTATTTTTCCTCTATTAGAAGAAGAATTATGGAGACTTGAAATATCCGTTACACATGTAATTGTAGAATACATTATGTAAAGCCAGAAAGCTACAAGGTAAATGTATAAAAGATAAACAGAAATTCTTAAGAGTGTATGCTAGATAACGAGACCAAAAGTAAGATGATTTGAAGTCAGACAGTTGATTTTGGGTAATCAAAAAAGAAAAATAATTGAATAATAACACAGAAAAGATATTTAAAGACAAATTTATGCTAGACAAACAGGTAGATAGACAGGTAGGCAGACAGGTAATTAGATGAACAAGCTGGAGAGTGGACAGACATACCCACAGACATACAGACACACAAATATACACAGAGAGGCAGACAGACAGAAAGACAGACAAACAGATAGACAAATAGATAGATAGATAGATAGATAGATAGATAGATAGATAGATAGATAGATAGATAGATAGATAGATAGATAGATAGATAGATAGATAGATAGATAGATAGATAGATAGATAGATAGATAGATAGATAGATAGATAGATAGATAGATAGATAGATTAATGGATAGAACGATAGAACGATAGAACGATAGAACGATAGAACGATAGATAGATAGATAGATAGATAGATAGATAGATAGATAGATAGATAGATAGATAGATAGATAGATAGATAGATAGATAGATAGATAGATAGATAGATAGATAGATAGATAGATAGATAGATAGATAGATAGATAGATAGATAGATAGATAGATTAGATAGATAGATAGATAGATAGATATTGTCAAAATACGACCACTTAAAATAGCTATACAGTACACTGGCATACATAAAATGGCCATACAGTTTAAAAATTCTACATTCGCCCATTATAAAAACAACACTTTCAGTCATTTTATAAGTTGAACAAAGTTCTCCTCCTCCGTCTTCGTTTTCTTTTTCTTCTGTTGGACGTCACAGGTTGACAAATTCCGTTTCTGTCTTCATAGTTGGGACAACATCTCGTGACACATTGCCTCATCTCTGTTTTGGTTCTGACAGACGAGGAAAAATGAAAAAATATACTTTTTTTTTCAAAAATTAGAGATTATTTCATAGAAATACAGCACTGGATGACTGCTAGAACCGAAACAATGAGCTGCGCATTCTGACAGCGTGTACTCACTCACACGATATGTAGAGCACACATTCATTGACGTATCACCGGAGGGGGGGGTCTCTCAAAACATCTCCATCCTTACGAGGGTTCAGATGTTATATTACACTGGAAACCACAACTTATTCTAAGACAGATTTGTAAAGCTTTAAAGCGCATTTCTACAACTTCATTGAAGCTTCGCCTGATATGATTATGGAGGCACCACGGTGTACCATACCTTTTTGATTTCAACAAAATAAATTAGCTGGGTTCTCTGGCTCCCAAATCTGCGAGTCTATGGTACGGGGGAGGGGAGTGGGGGGGGTCAGCGCCCAACAGATTAATAGTTCAAACCCCGGTGGAAACGGTTGACATGTCTTCCATGGTATAATATATATATATATATATATATATATATATATATATATATATATATATATATATAAAAGCTATTTGGGCTCTGCGTTAAATCGAAAGCAAAGAATTAATACAACAGTATTCCAGTTTAAAATACAATCATGAAAAAATCGGATCTGCCCGAAACCAAAAAATAACCTAGCCTACAGATCAAGCCTGAGTGGATATAACTCTATGCAAAGGTTTTGCAAGGGTACAGCTAGTATCAGATATTTTTTGGAAAGTTAGAAAGATGACATTCCCTTAGAAAACAGATCCTTGTTTCATTAATGAGAATCTCAAGCTTTACAGGAATAACACAAAAAACTTGTCATAGAAATTTACGTTGATTACAAAGACAGTGATTTGTACCGACTTGAAGGGCACTAAAAGGTGTTCCAGTAATACCTACCTGGTACAGTTAATCAGCCATCCACAGTTGTACTCTTCCCTTGTTACTGATGGGCAGGCGTAGGCCTGGTAATTGGGACATGGCTGGGTATTGCAGACTTGGGATTCATTATCTGCCTGCTGGCCACTGTGAATCAAAAAGACATTCAGATTGCTGTTTAGGTCAATTTAAATATTGTTAGATCAACGGACTAAAATAAAATAAATAGTTTTTTTTTTTTTTAAAGTTCACTGAAGGACCATCGGGGAGATAAAGTTTGGACCTAGACTTTCTCTGTTTCTGTAACCACGGCACATAAAGTTTGGCCTAGAATTCCTGTGTTTCTGTAACCACGGCACATAAAGTGTCGACCTAGACTTCCTATGTTTCTGTAACCACGGCACTAAAGTTATCGGCCTAGAATTCCTCTGTTTCTGTAACCAAGGCACATAAAGTGTCGGCCTAGACTTCCTCTGTTTCTGTAACCAAGGCAAATAAAGGGAATGTGTGGTTATCACTAAGTCCAACCGCATTTACTTCCCCATTTAAGTCAGGTACCCATTTAAATCTAGGTGAACGTAAAGCACTTTAACCATCTTTAGTCTTGGAAAATTCTCTTTGTCTCGAACCCGTGGCTCTCATGTCAATAATCAAGCGTTCTACACCACTCTGCCATGTGTCCCACTTAGCTAAAAAAAATATTTCAAATAATATTAAATAGGAAAGCAGCTTTTCAACATGGTCCATAAAATTAAATATGTTATGACATGTATGTTGTTGTGTATTAGTTTGTGAGTTGCGCAGCAGAATATCTGCTATCAGAATATTATATGTGGGTGTGAGAGCTGTGTTGGGTCAGTTAGCGTGTTGAATGGCATGGCGTTGGTTTGATCGTGAAAAGCGTGGAAGATCAAAGTAGTGAATGGAGAGTGACCGGAGTGACCAGTATGACCAGTGGAACATGGTTGTATTTTGGCTGAAGAGATCAGGGGTTAGGAGGGAAGGTGGTGTTAGGGGAATGTGGAGAAGGGAGTTAAGCGGAGAGTAAAGAGTTCATCTTATGGGACAGTTGCTAGTTGGCGAGTGTAAAAGTTGGGCCGTTGGTGACTATACTATTTGTCTGGACTTTATTATTATTTTGTCATCATTCTTTTTTTTATAGATTTGATGGATAAAACTTATATTATTTCATATTTATGAATACATTGTTCCTATTACAGATGGGATATTTGAAGTGTTCGCTGTTATGTATTATCGAGTGTTTTCCCCAAGTGTCATTTGGTGCGTGCTGTTCAAGAGGCAGTTGGGATGTTGATCTTAAAGAATGCGGACATATTATGAAGTATTAACGAAGGAGATCAATTTCAGGCCGAACACAAGATCCTGTACACAACACTGTATTAGTTGAACTCATGTACAAATAGACTCTAACACAGTATATGATTGTTGATGGCTTTTGCTTCGGGTTTTTTTTTCTGTATACTAAGTTTTTATCAACCCATCAGATAGTCTTTGCAATATAAGAGATCAACACATAGTCTAGTCCAGTAGTTCCCAACCTTTTCCTTGCCGCAAACCGGTCGACGTTTTATATATTCACCGCGGCCCGCTTAGCTCCCGGTTAATCTGTCGTCCATGAAAAGTCTCAAAATTCCAAGAGAAATACAAAAGAGTGAAATAAAATGGAAAATATTTAATGTTTCTTAGGCGGCCCAGAACTATTTGATCCACGGACAGGTACCGGTCCGCGTCCCGGGGGTTTGGGGACCACTGGACTAGTCTACTGCGATAGAGAGAAATTATATTTCATACTCAAGCTGTCTTTGTGGATAGTTTAAACAAAAACAAACAAACTATAAAACCCATCGAAGCATCTTTCGTTCGTTTCTTCTGTCTATCTCCACCCACCCCACTGCCCCACCACTTACCCACACTGCGCTTGGACCTTCTGGATCTACTTCGTCTGCCCCACCCCTTACCCACACTGCGCTTGGACCTTGGACGTTCTGGATCTACTTCGTCTGCACCACCACTTACCCACACTGCGCTTGGACCTTGCACGTTCTGGATCTACTTCGTCTGCCGCACCCGCCGCACGTGGCTGTGCATGGTGTCCACTGTGTCCAGACTGTCCATCCGGAGGTTGGCTCTTCTGTGAACTGACAGGATGTGACGTATAAAGAAAAGATGGTCAAGATGTACACAGCACGGGGGGGGGGGGTTCCTTAACTATAATAAGATAAATAAATAAACAAACAATCCCATTGGATGGGATGCTGCGTGACGTCATTTCGTAACACTTAAAATACTGGCCGTACTTTAGTATATAGGTTATGATGCAAGCTTTGATTTAGCAGACGTTTTAGGGGCTGTCCATAAAGTACGTCACGCTATTTTTGACGATTTTTGACCCCCCCCCTCCTCCCCCCCTGTCACAAAGTGTCACAAATCTCGGGACCCCCCCCCCCCCAAAGTAGATTAGCGAAACTTGACCTAAATCAGTGATTAAATAATAAAAATGGAGACAAAATAATGTGACTAAAAAAGGGCTAGATTGACAAATTATGTGAGCAGCTCTGGTGCTATATTGAATATGTTTATAGTGGGCCTGTGAATTATGTTTAATTAAAAAAATATTCACTAGACGTCATCCATCCATGGTGAAGTGTTTATCCATAGTTAAGACTGACATAAATCTTTCCGCATCATCGTTTCCTGGAAGGATAGTTGCAGACAGATCAACTTCATCCTCATCTAGCCACTCAACATCCTCTGAATGTGCATTTTCCATTCTGCCAATAATTGCCATGAGTTCTCTTTGCCTTCTAGCAGCGATTCTCAAAGGACGAATGCGTTTTATCTGAGTTGATTCTGGAAAATTTGGGGTTGGCACATTCTCCTAGGAGACGAGTGGCCGAGTGGTATAGAGCGCTCGACTGTCGACCGGAGGGTCCCGGGTTGGAATCTCAGTGAGAACCTTAGGCCTTTTTCAGGTCCTGGTGAAAGTTCCCAAGTCCACCCAGCTTTAAATGGGTACCTGACTTTATGTTGGGGGAGTGCAGGCGGCTGGGAATTGTGCAAACCATACAATCCCTTCATATGCCTAGGTTATAGAAACAGATGAATTCTACACTTCATCTGTCCCGATGGCCCTTTAGGGCTAGAAACTTTACTTTTTTACATTCTCCTGCGCCCGAGCTCTGTGTTATCCTGTATGTTTCTTCAACATTGTTTGTGAGGCGAAGTATAAGTGATACACTTTGCAAATTCGATCATGTATGCTGGTCTGCAAAGATGGACAATAAAGATCATATGGTTGCACTTTAAAAACTCCTGTTGGTCTTGGCATAATGTCATCAAATTTGAGAGTTTGTGCCACAAACAAACAATGAAGGAAATGTACGTGCATCTGCATCTGCTCTTTCTGAAGCTCTGAGTCCATCAGTTGTTTGTGTTATTGGGATTGGATTTGGAGGAGGAAATAATCTCGAAGGTAAAACGTTGAAAAATGAGCTCCGTACTTTGTCGCAACATTTTATGTCCTGAAAATTCACAATTTGAGTGCAGTATTGGCTGGTAAGAACATGATGGTCAAACCATTCTTATCCTTCGACATCAGTCCTGCTGCATTCAATTCAGATTTCTCAGGGTTGATATATTCTGCAACTGTTGGAAATTGGTCAACAATCACATGCAACCAGATTTCAGCTAAAGTTTCACCTGCAAAATTAAAGTTTGTTCTTTCCAAATCCTCATTTATTGTTCTGCCCTGCGAATCAAAGTGAATGCCATAATGTTCATTTGGCAATATGACACCAGACAGTTCGCTGCTAAATGGAGCCATTCGATGTTCCACGCGATTATAAGCACTTCTTCCTGGTGCACTGGTTGCAAGGAATAAGGCATCAATATTATTGTAACGAAGTGATGGATTGCAACTTCAATTACGGTAATTTTTTGTATTATAATACAAATTCCAAATTTCTTTATCAGTGATATAATTATGCAGCAGACAACAAAGAAATAATAACACTTCCGTAAGGCTACTGATAAAACAAGGCTTTGCAACAGTTTATTAGCGGTCCTAACTATAGCATGAGGAATTGTGAACAACACATTGAAAAGATATGCATTTCATGCTATTTTGACATAAAACTAATACAAGTGTTTCACAACTTTTTTTGAAAATTATTTTTAAAACTATTAAGTTTTACTAAAAAAATAAAAAAATAAAATTAGAAATAAAATTAAAAATATATAAAAAAATGTGACGTCACACTTGGCCTGACCCCCCCTCCCCCATGTCACAAACTGTCACACTTTCTTATACCCCCTCCCCCCCCCCCCTTGGAGATGCTGGAAATGAATGAACTATTATTACATCTTATTTTAACTTATTTTTAGTGAGTCAAAAACAACAAAAATTATTTTTTATCTTGGTATTTCCCGGGCAATTATTATACCGGCATCATTATTTAAAAAAAAAAACAAATTAATGTATCAATGTATTTTTGATTACACTTACAGCAACTTTAAAAAAAACCTATATGGAACACTTAGGAGTGAAAGCTCTATCCACTAGAACAGCTCTTCATATGTTTCATAAAACTTAGTAATAGGCGCCACATGTAAACTTAATGCATGAGAGAAAGATTAGTGTGTGGCCATGTAGCGCTTTATGCTTTTATCCAATCAAAGGGAAATAACTAAATACAAATTCGAGAGAGCTTTTATGTGAATGGATGACATCCCTTAAATTTCCCGGCAAAAAATGCATAAAGGCCACTCAAATATTTATGTTTGACAAATATTGTACAAAGCTATCTATAGACATGCATGTATGTAGGTTTAATAAGGTAATCGCATTAATTCCGTGATCTTCTCTCAGTAGATCTAGGGGTATCTAAAGTCAACTATACAAACAAATTATAAGATGAAATTCTTTACCCCACTCGTGGTAGCCATGACTGTGGTCTCTATATCAGTTTTGTCTTGCACTATAGTTGTGTCCGAGTTGTCATCAGCTGTTGGTCATGCCGATATATTGTGAGAATAGTTTATTAAAATACATTATGGCATCAAATTTTAAGTATTTGATGTGTAACATAGTTCAGCCACTAATACATTTGGTACAATTAATCTCATATGAATTTTTCTACAGTAAAATATTTTACAATGACAAATATTCCACAGGTACATATTCCACAATGACATATTCCACAATGAAATATTCCACATTTAAAATATCAATGTAAAAAGTTCATTAAAAATAAATACTAAGCTTATTAAAATAGTATTTGAACTAAGATATAAGAAGATGTTTATACTGATTTAGTTATAATTAGAATATGAACGCAATTTTCTATCGCACATTTCTGTCATATGGAGATTTATTTTTTTAGCTAAATATTTGTTTTAACCTTATGTCACAAACAGAACAAACAAACTGTCTATACAAAGTCTGTCACACACAGAACAAACAAACAGCCTACCATTACAAAGTCTGTCACAGACATAACAAACAAACTGTCTACCTATACAAAGTCTTCACAGACAGAACAAACAAACTGTCTATCAATACAAAGTCTGTCACAGAAAGAACAAACAAACTGCCAATCTATACAAATCTGTCACAGACAGAAGAAACAAACTGTCTATCAATACAAAGTCTGTCACAGAAAGAACAAACAAACTGCCAATCTATACAAAGTCTGTCACAGACAGGACACAGAACAAACAAACTGTCTACCAATACAAAGTCTGTCACAGACAGAACAAACAAACTGTCTATCAATACAAAGTCTGTCACAGAAAGAACAAACAAACTGCCAATCTATACAAATCTGTCACAGACAGAACAAACAAACTGTCTACCAATACAAAGTCTGTCACAGACAGAACACAGAACAAACAAACTGTCTACCAATACAAAGTCTGTCACAGACAGAACAAACCAACTGTCTATCAATACAAAGTCTGTCACAGAAAGAACAAACAAACTGCCAATCTATACAAATCTGTCACAGACAGAACAAACAAACTGTCTACCAATACAAAGTCTGTCACAGACAGAACACAGAACAAACAAACTGTCTACCAATACAAAGTCTGTCACAGACAGAACAAACAAACTGTTCTACTAATACAAAGTCTGTCACAGACAGAACACAGAACAAACAAACTGTCTATCAATACAAAGTCTGTCACAGACAGAACAAACAAACTTCCTACCAATACAAAGTCCACCTTTGACAGAGAAACCTTTACAACACCTTTGTATCTCAACTTCACATGTACTAGAGCGAGAATGTTTCCTTGGTCTGTGATGAAATGTAAAAACATAAAACATAAACAGTGTTGTCTGATCAATTCAAATGGAAATAGCTTAATCATTATTTACTATAGAATTGACTATGTTGATCAGTTGCAGCTCTTAGTCAATTCCCATTTGATCCGTTTCTTTTCTTTTAACGCAGAACTAAGGTGAGTCTTTTTAAATATTATTTTGATTATAGAAGGAAAAAAAAACGGAATGTGGCTATCATTGGCCAAATGCTTGTCCATTCATATTCTAGAGTGCTTATAAATAACTGGCCAATACAGGCGGAATTTAAGGAGGTGTTGGCACATAAAAATCACTGACAGTGACGAGTAGTAGTAATATA
This sequence comes from Bulinus truncatus, assembly GCA_021962125.1. Taxonomy (NCBI): domain Eukaryota; kingdom Metazoa; phylum Mollusca; class Gastropoda; family Planorbidae; genus Bulinus; species Bulinus truncatus. Next base: position 2,700,484 of record JAGDYQ010000032.1, on the reverse strand, counting down.
GGATGATATTAAGGGCAATTAAAATACCACAGTAAATAAAACATGGTTCAATGATTCTATGCAACATTTACATTAGTACGCATTAGTGTACATTTACTATTTCACCTGTCAGGTACATATTTAGTAACTTCCTTTCTGATGACATGCATAAAGGGCCGCTCTACAGGTAAGCAAACTAATCGACTGCCGTACTTCAGTACTGATTCCTATCAAATCTTATACTCGCCCTCTGTCAGCACAAACCAGCATTTAAGCAAAATATATATAATAGCTATTTGGGCTCTGCGTTAAATCGAAAGTAAAGAATTAATACAACAGTATTCCAGTTTAAAAATACAATCATGAAAAAATCGGATCTGCCCGAAACCAAAAATAACCTAGCCTAAGGGGATATAACTCTATGCAAAGGTTTTGCATGGTACAGCTAGTATATATATATATATATATATATATATATATATATATATATATATATATATATATATATATATTAGGCACATAATCAGATGTCGACAAAGAAGACAGATACTGTATGTTTACTTACAAGTATTTATTACATACATATGTGAGGGGACTGTACACTGGGCAGGGTATGAACTCCATCTTAAACCACTCCTGCCTGCAGGCTGTTGCTTGTGCGACGTGACAGGGTTTCTGTAGGTAGGGAGACTCGGAGCAGCCGCCACAAGATTCTGTCGGGAGTAAATAAATAACAACCATTGATCACATTTCTGTCTCTGTTATAACTAATTTACTTTTGTAAAAACAAGGTTTGGTGTGTCATAAAAACGAACTTATGGGAGATGGCATTACTTATAGTTATAACTTATAACTAACTTATTGTAGATTGAAGTGCTGCCAACCTGAATGTCAGAGGTTCGGTGAATGCTGCCATTGATAATAATAGAACATTTGAACCATTACACACCAGATAGTTGTTGGGGCTGATTACACTGACCTGCATAAATTTCAGCAGTGAAGCCACCGATTCCATTTCTAACTGTCTTGAATATGACCAGCATGGAGTTACCACTGCTGACTATAGTTGTTGGAGGTGGGAGACCACAACAGAACCTGTTGGGAACAGAAATTTATAAGTAAGAATTTCAGTAATATATATATATATATATATATATATATATGTGTGTGTGTGTGTGTGTGTGTGTGTGTGTATGTGTATACAGCTTAGGTCAAAAGCGAATTAGGGTCAAACGGTGCCCTGGTCACAAGAAAATATTGCCCCCTCCATTCACCCCCCCACCCCCATTATAAAGACAGAAACAGGGAAAATAAAATTACAAATTTAAATTTGCTGGGTTTGCGGGTAACCTTTAGAACCTTGGACCAGAGACGGTCTTATACATTGTCGAACATTGGCGCGTTGGTGCGGGTGGGGGGGGGGGAGTTGGAGGCACCGAAATTAGCTGGTGGTTAGGGCATCGAGGAAACTTTACCTGGCACTGGACTCGGGGTTTCGCGAGCGGCCACACAATTTTTTCTCTCTTTCAGACCCGGAAATGTTCTCTAAATGTTTATGTTTATTATCATTGGACTTTCAAATGTTCCATTACAGGCGAAAATTAAAAAAAAAAATGTCTTTTTGAATTACACTACATTCTTGTTAATTTAATAACTTCCGAGTTGTGAGTCGGTCAAAGGTTGCAATAATTTGATGATGTGAATGTGTTTATTAATTCATTTGTGTTTGGGTCTGACGTCAATGTTTACGTTAACAGAATAGTTTTGTTTACATTCCAATGATTGGTTTTCTAAAGAGAAAATAAATCAAATAAAATAAACTGCTTTAAGAACAAACAAGAATATTTCTGATTGTAAACAAAAAAAAAATGTTTCCTAAATATCTAATAGCCGTACCGTAGTAAACAATACCCTGCATGTTGCTTACAAACAAGTCCGGTTAAATGATTCCCTTATAATAGATCAAACAAGTCAGGTTAAATGATTTCCTTATAATAGATCAAACAAGTCAGGTTAAATGATTTCCTTATAATAGATAAAAAAAAGTCAGGTTAAATGATTTCCTTATAATAGATCAAACAATGAGTTGAAAAATTATGACGTGAAGTAAGTTTTTTATTTTCTGAAATACTTCGCCTACCTGGCACCGGTGTATCCAAAACTGAGATTGTACTTCACCTCCAGGTAATCTTGACAAACGGAAAAATTCGACATCGGACAATCCAGGTGCCTCATAAAGTTGTCCGACTTGACCTCTAAGTGCAGTCTCATCCCTGGCCTTGTCTGAAATTCACATGAGGATAGATAGATAGATAGATAGATAGATAGATAGATAGATAGATAGATAGATAGATAGATAGATAGATAGATAGATAGATAGATAGATAGATAGATAGATAGATAGATAGATAGATAGATAGATAGATAGATAGATAGATTGAACAGCCAGTTACACTATATATATGATCTACTAATCAGACTACCTGAAACAGCCAGTTACACTATATAAATGATGTACTAATCAGACTACCTGGAACAGCCAGTTACACTGAGTGTTGCCCACGTACGCCCACGGGTATCCCGGTGACCTGACAGTATATCTGGCGCCACTGTCTATAAACAATGGCCCTCCACAGTTAGAACCTAGACACAAAGATCAAATTTCAAAAAGCAACACTAATTTTAATAACTCTAAAAAAATCAAAAGTACGTAAGTATTACTAGCATGTGGTTAGCATTTGATTAGTGTATACTGATAACTTTATTACTAGCATGTGGTTAGCGTTTGATAAGTGTATACTGATATCTTTATTACTAGTATGTGGTTAGCGTTTGATAAGTGTATACTGATAACTTTATTATTAGCATGTGGTTAGCGTTTGATAAGTGTATACTGATAACTTTATTACTAGCATGTGGTTAGCGTTTGATAAGTGTATACTGATAACTTTATTACTAGCATGTGGTTAGCATTTGATAAGTTTATACTGATAACTTTATTAGTCGTATCAAGTTGTCGCTCACTCGTCGGAGCAGTGTATTGCTTCGTGTCAATTCAGATAAAGTGATTGAACCGTGATATTCCTTTCTTGTGGTTAATATGTGGCTAGTGTGGTAGCTAGTGCGGTGGTTTCATTAATACTCTACATCCGCTGTTCTCAACCGGTGGTTAGTGTACCCAAAGGGTACGGGAAAAAAAGGTTATACAGGGGGGTAAGCAGCGATGTAATTTTCATTTAAAACAACCAATAGTTGGAATCAATTACTTATGCTGAGTAAAGATGGACGCAGACTTTCACATCCTTTGGGGTACAGTCGCAAAAATCAGATTGCGATTCGCGGTACTACGTTGTTTGTTGGTTATTTGTTGTTGTTTTTTTTATTTTGTTTCAACTGAAAATGTAAGAAAAATATTGGTCTAGGATTGCACGTGCTGGGTAAATCTCACCTACAGATGGCGCTGCATACTGGCACACTGACCCACTTAGACCATCCGGGCAACGGCAGCGGCTACAGTCTTTCGGGTCCGGATAACCGTCGTGGAGGCAAGAGAACGCGGCACTGGGGCAGGAGTCTGGAAATGTAACAAGGGCGGAACATGAGGTGGGGGGGGGGCAACAAAAAATGGTAATGCTTGCAGAATGGTGGGAAGTAAGTTAGTACATGCATACATAATACTCATTCAAAACACAACAAACACACGCATAACTCAGTACGCACAAACACATAATGCATATAATCATACTTAAATACATACTACATACATGCCCGTAGCGTGCGGGGGGCATGGCGGCCGGCCCCCCCCATGCGTTTTGTCTGGCCCCCCTCTGCTTATTTGTTCTACTTATTAAAATGTATTACCTGCCCCCCCCCCTGCTATTGCCTGGCCCCTGCTGTAGAATGCCTGGCCCCTGCTGTAGAATGTTCACGCTACAGGGCTGAATACACATACATAAATACAATTTCTCTCACACTCGTGTAAACATCAGACAAAAAAACAACTGTTTTTTTTTTTAAACCAGAATGATTTAGGACCATTGTATGCTCCATTGTTTTATATACCTTTACAGTACGCCATATTGGCCAGTTTGACGTCGAAAAATGACATGGCCTCTCTCTGGCCCAAATCTCTCTGAAGTAACGGGTCACGAGTTTCTAATGTTGGTCGTCCGTTACGAGAAAAAAACTAGTGAAGCAAAAAAAAAGAAAATTTTAAACATTAGCAGACGTATAGTGAAAGAAAAAATAAATATTTACATACACCGGGAATAGTAAAAATGTTGTTTAATAATCTAACAAATCGATTTATGAAGGTCGAACATGAATTTTTAACTCATTCATTTATTAAACTGTGAACAGAAATGCGCACGAATTAGACATATTGATTTACCTTCTCTTATAACGGTTTGTCTTTTAAAAATTAAGTTGACATTTGATTAAGTAATCAAAATAAAACCCCATTCAGTATTTTTATAATAATGCTACAAAAAGTAAAAAAAAAACGGGGAATATGGTGGTGAAAAACGTAAAATCAAAAAGTTTTATATGTTTTATTTAATTGAAAAAGATTTAATTACTTTTATGTATTTTATATTTATTAGAAAACTCTTTTTTTTTAAAAAAAGTAAGTGTGTGCACTGTTTTGTTTTATAGGTAAGTGTGTGCACTATTTTATTTTATATGTGAGTGTTGCTCTGTTTTTTTTTTATAGGTAAGTGTGTGCACTAATTTATTTTATAGGTAAGTGAATGCTCTGTTTTATTTTATAGTTTAGTGTGTGCACTGTTTCCTTTTATAGGTAAGTATGTGCTCTGTTTTTGAGTGACACTAATCCTGACAAGTTTTAACCAAACTCACTGTTGAGCCGTAGTGCATGATGGAACCTACGTCATAAGGAACTCCAAAGTTGTCAATGTCTCCCCAGTTTTCCTGTAGATATTTACGTTCAAGAGAGAAGAGTTACATTAATTATAAATAACACGAAAGTTAATTCAATGTAATAGATATGTTGATTTATCGATTGTTAATTTGATTGTTAATTCAAACAAGACCGAAAAATGGATTAATAATTGATTAGATGAGTGATTGACTTTTTGATTGGTGGAGTGAATGATTGATACAAATGAATATATGGAATAAATAACATCAAAGATACACCTACAGCACATCAAGCAATAAATGACATTTCTTAAAGAATCTAGACTTAACTTATATTTAAAACGTATATAATTATACCAAAACACGGAAAATATCATCATAATTGTATTGGATGTTGTATTATTGGATATGATTTTGTATTATTGGATATAATGGTGTACTATTGCATATGTTCTACAGCTACTTAACTCTTGCAACTGCTTAACTCTGACAGCTTCTGAACTTTTACAGCTACTGAACTCTTACATCTACTGAATTCTTACAGCTACTTAACTCTTGCAACTGCTTAACTGTTACAGCTACTGAACTCTTACAGCTACTTAACTCTTACATCTACTTAACTTTTACAGCTACATAACTCTTACAGCTACTTAACTCTTACATCTACTTAACTCTCACCCGTTTAAAATTGAACTCCTCCCCACGTTTCACGTTGTCCTCAATGTAAGTCACGAAGTCATCTCTGTCAGGCCTGGACTGTTCGTGCCAGAAACCAATGGCGTGACCCAGTTCGTGCAGCAAGATGCCTTTCTATTGGACGATTCACAATAATGACCAGGTGAATTGGGTCTGTCTATAACAATCAGCAGGACAGTTCATAGCGATAGGCAAACTATGTGACTGCTTTGGACCCCCACAGCCTTTTATAGGCAAACTATGGGGCTGCCTCGGACACTCCCACAGCCTTTTATATTGCCATTCATAAATTACGATGTAAAGAAAGAGTAAATTAAACAATTGTCAGCTAAGGGTGATAGGACACTACAAGAGTTGAACCCGCTACCCACAGACTGCAGATCCGGTTCACTACAAAGTGCCACCCATCAATACAGTCATAACCGCTTTCCTGACAAATACCATAAACATGGTTAGTTCCACAGGTCAGTGACTCATCTTTTCTCTTGGAATACATTGTCTCCAGTTCGAAACATATAAAATTGGATCTTTTTTTAAAAAAAATCTCAATGTAAATATTTAAAAGATAGATATGAAAATGTGTTTGTATAATAATTTCTTGTGTACGTATATGATGAACAATTACCTCAAAGCAACCTTTGGCTGTCGATATTTCCTGCAGCTGAAAAGCTTTTTCGCGACCAACATATGACCAACATCTGAGGGGAAAAAATGTGTTGATGTAACGAAGAGGGTAAATTCATTTTATAAATGCTGGAGAAAATGTTTTAAAAAATCTCATAATGAATCAATCATTCAAAAATAACCAGGACTGGCCTTAGACCGATTTGACCGATTGCTTCGCATTGGGCCACGCGCCTGGCAGGGCCCTAGCAATTTACATTTAGCATTAATAGTAATAGTATTGTAAAAAAAAATTAGAAGATGGGCCTCGCAAGCATCCGTTAAATTGGGCCCCGCAATTTGTAAAGCTTGCCCTGCAAGTAACCAATTATATATATATATATATATATATATATATATATATATATATATATCGCCAGTATATATATATATATATATATATATATATATATATATATATATATATATATATCGCCAGTACTGAAAATATGTCCATATGGTGAAACATGTTACGTTATACTTAATTAATCCAGTACTTTTTTTTCTGGCGGAAAGCTCCGGAACAAGTTCCGGCACCTTACGTAGGCTTTTTGTTTGGTGCACTATTTTCAATATTTGTTTTTCTTCATGATACGACGGCGTTCCGGTAACTTTTTATTTAGAAAACTAGCGCTGTATTAATCTATATACTATTAAAATAAGCTTTCAGTCAAAAAAAGTTAAATAATAAAAACAACAACAACAAAAACTAATACTATCAATCAAATATTTGTATAAATTATAAATACTAAAAAAATATAAGCGTGTGTGCCCCATCTAGATATAAATAGATTTGTATTTATGTCTCCATATGAACGTATGTACATACATATTTAGTTCTGTATATTGTAATCGCCTATGCTTTTTAATTTTCATTATGATAGTTTATGATAGTTATGATATATTGTATTTTATTTTACATATTTTTTCATTGTTTGTTTTTTTTTTATTATTATTTTATGTTTTTTTTTAGTTTTGAACTTGCACACTCCCGTCTAGTTTTTGGTAAGTCTGTATAAGACTAGAAATAAAAGCGTCACTATCTCGCACTCTGCTGCACCGGTGCGATGCATAGTATTAATTTCCACATGATAATCTCAAGGCGAAATTTTTACCCATTATAAACATTTCTAGAAAGTAGTTCTGTTTGTATTTCTTCGTGTATTTTCATGCAGCTAATTTAGTGAAAATAAATTTTTCAAATGCTAATTTTATTGAAAAAAAAAATGTGTCCCAATTTTAGACAAGATACACTTTTGTAGTGTTTTTTTTTTAATTTTTCTTTCCGAATGATCGGAATATCTTGTCTTTGAACGGATTATATGCAAACACTTTTACACTGTGTTCGAGTGTTTGGGGGGGGGGGGGTTAGTAATGGGTCATTTCCTAGCCGGGTAAAGGGAGGGAGGAAGTGGTCATTTAACATCGACTTACTTACCCTTCATCTTTTCTGAAGTCCAATATCGGCTTGTTGGGGTAGTCCAGACTGACCTCTTGAAACGTGATACAGGTCAGTGTACTTAGCTCCTTCATGGCCGACAGGATGACGGCCTTCTCTGTGGCGTCTGAGTCACACACACAGACATTCAGAGGAATGGGGGAGGGAGGAAGATAGAAAAAGAAATCTTTAGCTTTGAGATCTGAATATCCCTGTGTTATCAAAGTCAAAGAAAAAAAAAAGGTTGAACAATATTTACATTTTGATTTGAAGTTGTTTCACTTTGAGTTCAATGGGACTGTGTGAGAATGAAATGATCACGTGGTTACCCTGTACCTTTTTTTATGTCTCATTCTCTCTTTTCATCTATTTAATATACAGCTCTGCTTCTTGCTCTCTTTCTCTCTCTCTCTCTCTCTCTCTCTCTCTCTCTCTCTCTCTCTCTCTCTCTCTCTCCCTCTCTCTCTCTCTAACTAAATGTCTATATATATATATGGTTCTTTCACTACCTACCTATCTCTCTCTCTCTCTCTCTTCTCGCTTTCTGACATCTGTATTCTATTTAGTGACGTCTCCAGCCTCTTGGGAAGGGAAGGGGGGAAATCAGGGGCCCCGCAACATTTTGAAGTAGGGAACCTCCTAGACAATAATAATAATCTCAGCTTCGATGTCTTTATTGTTCCTGGGGCCCCTTAGCAATAAGCCCACTGGGCCCATCTACATGTTTTATCTCTTCATTTATGCCTATCGTTGTAAGTTTCAAACTCATGTGTGATAATACAAAGGACTCGATTATACACTTGAGTGGACACACACACACACACACACACATGTACACCATTATGTCCACTGTAGATACGACACACACATGTACACTATGTCCACTGCAGAGACGACACACACATGTACACAGTGTTTATTATGAATAATTCTAATAATTCTCTCTCTACAATTCTACAATAGCCAGATATGGAACAATTATGGGGGGAACGTGCATGTGGAACAAATCCCCCTGACTCACATGTTACGTTCCTGAGGGTTGGCAGGGGCGAAGGGAGGGGGCTGCTTTTTCCGATTGTGACCACTGGTTCTCTATGATTGACACTCTACAAATAAGCATCAGAAAGAAGATCAACAAAACGGGAAAAAAAAGATTTAAATAATGAGCAACTTCCCTCATTTGACAACCACAGTGGAAACATCCAGCCTGTTGGTCTCTTCACAAACTTCCACTCACATTAACATTTAGATTAAAAAAAAACATGCAGGGCAACATACTGAGAAAATATTTGTGACTGTCGTTGAACCTGTAAGGGATGGGCAGTGTCCATCTCTTGTCCTCCTCTACCGTCATCTTCCTTTTCTTCCTGCTCCTGGACGAGGTCAGAATCATCTCCGCCTCCTGGGCGGTCAGTCGAATGTCGCCCTCGAACAACACTTGACTGGGCGCCTTGTCACTGGCCTATGCAAACATAAATTGACCAGTGAAGTTTGGAGAACATTAATTCAAATTAAAGCGAGCATTAGCACTTTTATGTGGACGTTTCCTGTGAATATGATTGATCTTGAAACATTGGACGTATAAAAGTTTTGATTTATTTTTTTATTTTATGCAGAGACGACCTAAATAAGCATGGAGCCCAATTAGGAGCCATTGATTTACAACCAAAATAATTTTCTTCGATACTTGACTAATCGATGAACTATCTTACGAGCATTGTGGGAGGCGGGGGGAAGGGAGGTGGCTTGATATAGAGCAATGGGTCAATTACGTTTCATACCAGCCATGAATACTTCAAAATATTTTCAAGATAATTTTATTTCTCAAACAGTTAAACCTCAATGTAGATATATCTTGTAATGTTTCACAGATTTAATGAATTTTTTTTAATATATGCATCCCGATTACTATATGTTTTATTCATGCACAATCATTATCCCTTAATAAGTTACTTCGTAGACAAATTTCATGATATTCTATGAAGAAACAAGCTGTACCCTGCAAAAACCTTTGCATAGAGTTGTATTCCCTTATGCTTGATCGGTAGGCTAGGTTATTTTTTTGGTTTCGGGTATATCCGATTTTTTCATGATTGTATTTTAAAATAGAATACTGTTGTATTAATTCTTTACTTTCGATTTTACGCAGAACCCAAATCACTATTATTTTATTAGATTATTATCGAAAGAATATGACATAAGCATTTATGAGATAGATTCATTCATTTTTTTTTAAGTGATCTGTAGCGACAGTTATCCCCGAAGCAATAGGATGTAGGGAAACCCTGGAAGTGGGGTGGGGTGACGAAGGGGGCATCCTAGATCTGGATTGCCTGGATGTGAATCAGGGGCGGCAAAAGTGGTTAAGGGCCAAATTAATCAAATGAAAATGGCTAATGTTATGTTGTTGTTTATTTCGGCCAATACACGCCGTGACTTACCAGTGAAGTGTTGTAGCCTCTAACCATCTCCTGTTCCAGTTTTTGTATGATAGAGCTGACCTCTTTCAGGTCATTTTGACTTTGTTCCGCTTGCGTTGTCGTCTGCAAGGGGTAATTAAAAAATAAGCATTTGAGGTGTGGTCTTTGAGGTGTGATAATTTTAAACTGGATAAAACTTTAAAAAATAAGATATAAAATATTTATTATGTTTGTTTTTTTCATTTAATAAGTCAAGATTTTCTAGAAGTTTCAAAGGATTTTTTTGCAGACTTTCAATTTGGCTAGCGGCCATCATTGAAAGTACACTTAATTGTTTCAAAAGTGTGAAGAGTGGATAAGAAATGAGAGACAGAGGCGGACGTGAATTGAGCAAAAAAAAAAAAACAAGTTTCAAGAATGAAAGAGTGATTTTATTTCTAGCAGGTTACGACACATTGTTTAGGTTGAGATGTTCTGGTTGTTAGTGTTTTGTACTTTCTCTTATATACAGCGAGTCGATCTCTGGTTAAGGGCTGTGCATATTTCACATTGACAAATGTTCTAGCACTGGTTTATCTCTCATGACATCTCTGTATAGTGTGTGTCTGTGTGTGAGAGAGAGAGTGTGTGTATTTGTGAGAGCTTGTTGAGGTAAGGATGAGTCTTGATGAAGTGTGTAGCTTTGTATGTTTGAGTTATATGTGTGTGTGTGAGAGAGAGAGAGAGAGAGAGAGAGATAGAGAGAGAGAGAGAGCAGAGAGAGCGCGCATGTTGTATGTAAGCAGTAACGATGTACTCCATTTGTGTCACCAACAACAAAAAAACAAGGCGTTGTTAATTTTCAGCGCATTTTCGAGAAGTCGAATGGCGCTATTGTTTCCGTTTTGTCCGTCTGTCCGTCCGTCTGTCATCACCCTAGATCTCAGCAACCATAAGTCCTAGACCCATAATGTATATACTTTTTTTGTAGGTTTTGGCCTGCCATTCCTGCATCAAAAGTCCATTTCGCGATCTGACCTCTGAGGGCTGGGCATCAGTGTTTCTTAGGGTACCGTTATTTACTATATAAGCTATATTAATAATTATGTCATTTTCATGGCCCCATCCTACACCTTATACGTAGCGATACGAGAATAAGGGCCCTAGGGGCCCCCAAGAGTATCTATCTCCCTAACATAAATTTGGATTAAATAACATTTGTACTGTTACATAACACGAAAATGCGCTAACACGTCCTGTGTCCAGAATGGAACAGGCTTAAGATGCTGGTTTTTAAAAGTGAACCATTGATCCACGTCACTAGATCAGTGATTCTCAAAGGGTAAAAATTTAAAACAGAATTTAAAAAATATGAAACTTGTTTTCTGACTCAATGTTCATTAGGGCTATTCTAAACGCTTCTTGTTTTGTACACAAATCTTAAGACAATTTATGACAAGCACAAGTTTCCAGAAGGAACAAAAAATGCGTTAATTAAATATGATTTGTGATCAGTTGGATGTCTGATCCACTTTAATCTCTTAAAAACAACAACACATTTCCAAAAGGGTTTTTTTTCATAAATGTGAGAACCATACCAAAACATTATAGTAAACCAGCTGTACTCTGCAAAACCTTTTCATAGAGTTATAGCCCCTAAGGTTTGATCGGTAGGCAAAGTTATTTTTTTGGTTTCGGGCAGATCCGATTTTTTCATGATTGTATTTTAAACTGGAAAAGTTTCAATTACCGTTGTTGTACTGTCATTATTCATACTTACAAATTATTTTATTCTTTCCTGGTCAGAAACGTATTTTAGGTATAAACCAAGTCAAACGTGTGCCTTTTAATAAGAAGCTTAAATAAATCGAGAATTTCAGTTGCAAATTACTTTATAATTGTTAGTAAGGTCTGATATACTTTTTCCTGTCACGAATGTCATGAATGTAATTAAATCTGTAATGTATGTCGAAAATGTAAGCAAAAAACGTAATTCAGGAATGCACGTAAGATATGTAGGCAATGTCATAGAGTGTCAAGTGTCAAAAAGAAACTAAACCCACTGTTAAACTATACGAAACGACCGGTCGCTCTGTCTTTGTCCACTCAACGGTTCCACTTCCGCTCTTCTCCTCAACTCGTCTAGCCAAGCTAATTTGCATACATTAGAATCTGATATTGAAATACTTTCAGCCAAGGTTGTTGCTGTTTACATTGGAGGGTGAGGAGTTCATGATAAATTTAAACAAACGATGCGGTGTGCGTTCGGTACTTTCTGTTTCATGCCAATCATCTGTCATCTTTAGAAATAATCCAATTGGTGCACAGGAATTCTTTATGGTTTCTTGGCGAAATTTTTCACATATATTTAGGGGCCCTGGACAAAAGAAATGTCGGAGCCCTGATAACAACACATTTTTATATCAATTTGTAATGCAAGAGGCCCTTTTGACAGTTAGGGCCCTGTGAATTTTTGAGATACAATATTCCATCAATAGGACGAGAGATCGATTGATCGAAAGTGAGAAATAATTAAAAGCTGTGACAATCGACTATAGATTCTGTGAACGGCGCCAGTAAAACAAATTGGAACAAATTGAATGATTTAGATCAAGATTGATCACCTATGAGGTTAATGAGTGATGACTGTTTTATATTTCGTCAAAAATTAAATACTTTGAAGAGTAACAGCAGAGTCTATTGGGGCAAGATTTACTAATGAAATAATAAAGGAAGATACTATACCATGCGTAACTAGATTCGACTTAAGAGCCGCAAGCGACTATGAGAGCCATATCTGATCCCTATTGATATCAGTTATCCAGCCCCTGAGTATTATTGAGCCAATAATCCTAGGATGTGGCTCGAAAAATGATTTCAAAGTATGTCTCGTTTAACCATCAAGATATATTTGACATTTAAAAGCATGGTTTGTCGCCAAATGAATATTACTGTCAGAGGGTAAAGAAGAGTGTAAATTTTAGAACTACTGAATTAGATTATCCACTCCAGCCATTGCTTAAAATTCGTGTACCTTTATATTTCTTTAGCAGATAGAACGATAGAACGATAGAACGATAGAACGATAGAACGATAGATAGATAGATAGATAGAACGATAGAACGATAGAACGATAGATAGATAGATAGATAGATAGATAGATAGATAGATAGATAGATAGATAGATAGATAGATAGATAGATAGATAGATAGATAGATAGATAGATAGATAGATAGATAGATAGATAGATAGATAGATAGATAGATAGATAGATAGATAGATAGATAGATAGATAGATAGATAGATAGATAGATAGATAGATAGATAGATAGATAGATAGATAGATAGATGACTTAATTACTTTGCTAGGACTTTGTATGTCAGTGAACTAGAATAACGTCCATCTATGGAAATAGACATCTTGTGTACCTATACACTTTACAAGAGAAAAGCTGTGCTGTTGTTGTTTGAAGTCTTGCTACCATTTCAGTTTTTACTTGCTACCATCTCAGTTTTTACTTGCTACCATCTCAGTTTTTACTTGCTACCATCTCAGTTTTTACTTGCTACCATTTCTGTATTTGTTGAAGTCTTTCTTTTTGTTTTATCAACTGACTTTTAATTGGCAGATTTTTGTTTTTAAAAAAAGTAATAAATATTAAGGTAATGGAGCTGGTTTTTTTTTTCAACAATTATAACATGATTTAAGGTTTTATATCTGACGTCAGACCTACAATTATAGCATGATTTAGTGTTTTGCATTTCACGTCAGACCTACAAGTATAACATGGTTGAATGTTTTACATCTGACGTGAGACGTACAATTATAACAAGATTGAATGTTTTACATCTGACGCCAGACCTACTATTGTAACATGGTTTCATATTTGGGTTTTTTTAAGGGGAGATAAAGCGAGGTATAATTACACGGAGACAGCTAGTGGTCAGACAATAAACGGAAGACGATAATAGTGTGATGGGCCGGGATTGATTAAATCATCAGCCGATCTCTAGCACCAATTCCCCCGGCGGCCATAGGTGGATAACAGAGCAAATAGCAACTGTGATTGTTGCATTTCTTTTTTCTAAAAAAAATGGAGAAACTAACGGACAATTGGATTGAATTGAATAAATTAGGAATCGCTCTTACTATTCTAACAGTCAAAATAGGAGGTATTTTGTATCTACCATTGGTATCAAACTTGAGTTACTCTTTTAGAATTTGTGAAATCATTTCGTTTCAAAATATCTCCAAAACTATTTTCGCAATAAAATTATTTTAAAAAGGTGTACGCAGAAAATGAACGTCAAAATTTAAGATGGCTACAAATAATGAAGGTATGGACAGTGGAATGGGCAATGGAATGGGTAATGGAATGGGTAGTGGAATGGACAGTGGAAAGGGCAGTAGAATTGGTAATGGAATAGGAAATTAAATGGACAGTGGAATGGGCAGTGGAATTGGTCGTGGAATAGGAAATTAAATGGACAGTGGAATGGGCAGTAGAATTGGTAGTGGAATGGGAAATTAAATGGACAGTGGAATGGGCAGTGGAATTGGTCGTGGAATAGGAAATTAAATGGACAGTGGAATGGGCAGTAGAATTGGTAGTGGAATGGGAAATTAAATGGACAGTGGAATTGGTCGTGGAATAGGAAATTAAATGAACAGTGGAATGGGCAGTAGAATTGTAGTGGAATGGGAAATTAAATGGGCAGTGGAATGGGCAGTGGAATTGGTCGTGGAATAGGAAATTAAATGGACAGTGGAATGGGCAGTGGAATTGGTCGTGGAATAGGAAATTAAATGAACAGTGGAATGGACAGTAGAATTGGTAGTGGAATGGGAAATTAAATGGGCAGTGGAATGGGTAGTGGAATGGGAAATTAAATGGGCAGTGGAATGGGTAGTGGAATGAGCAGTGGAAAGGACAGTGGGATGGGCAGTGGGATGGGCGCAGCAATTTATAGAAGAGCTGCTGAGATTGGTATGAAGAGCTTTGTCGGTTGCTTTGACCTTGAGCTACCCCCCCTCCCCCTTCAACTCCATCGTCCTGATGTGTTTTATGGATTGTATTTATAAATAATATCAAATATATTAGCATTATTCTAGCTGGGCTGGATCGATAACACTGTTAGTAAATTGAAATTCTTTAGAAAAGATATTTAATTGTTTAATTTAGTTATTTATATTATTCTCTCTCTCCCACTCTCTCTCTTTCTTTCTCTCTTTTTATCCATACATCTATCCATCCATCCATCTTTCTCGAATGATATTCCATTTAAAATCTCCTTCCTTCTCTGTATGTTTCTCTCTTTCTCTCTCTCTCTCTCTCTCTCTCTCTCTCACTCTCTCTCTCTCTCTCTCTCTATTTCTCTTAATCTATATATTGATCGATCCCTCCATCCATCCATCTATCTATCCATCTATCTTTATTGAATGATATTCCATTTATAACCTCCTTCCTTCTCTCTATCTCTTTCTCACTCTCTCTCTCTCTCTCTCTCTCTCTCTCTCTCTCTCTCTCTCTCTATCTATCTCTCTCTCACATACACACACACTCTCTCCCTCTCTCTCGTCTGAACTTATTAAATTTATTTAAATAAAAGATCAGAAGGTCGTACCCAATAGGTACTGCCGTACTAATGAGAAAGTACACACTCGCTGTCTAATATTTACACCTGTGGAAAGTTTAGTTCGCCTCCCCCCGCTCCCCTTCCCAAAGTCATCTGTGAAACATCTCTTACCTGCTAGTGCACATCACGTCGAGTGCGTTAGCAGGTAAAACAATCAAATTAACTTAATGCCAGACGGCAGGCTTACCTCGCCAATAAGAAAATCTATAAACCAGGCGCAATGGATGGGTCAGAGGTGTGTCTGTTTGTTAGTGTGTTTGTTTGTACGCAGTTAGTTGTGTCTGTTCTATTTTTGTCTGGTCTATGATTGTATACAGAGACTAAAACAAAACATAATATGTATGTATATTTGATCAAAACATTTGACTAAATGTATCTTGCAGTTCCACAAATACAATACCATTGGACTTTATGACTGTCGCTCTTGTTGACACATTTAAACTGACCGCACGCGACAGATGGCATGAGAATCGTTTTGTTTGTATTTACCTATCCAGACAGGTTCACACAATAATAAACGATGTCTTAAGTTTACTTCATTCATTTAAATTAAAGACATTATTACATTCCATAAACCAATCATCAATCACAATGTTACAAGCGCGTTTTCTCTTTTTTTTTTTAATTACAGAAGATCTCCCCATTTTTAAGCGATCAGGAACACAACTATTTTTAATCGAACTATTCATGGTACACCTGGTACCTAAATTACGTACTAAACATTCCGTTTTCTGGCGTTTGAGTTTGAGATTATTGGTTCCATTTTTTTCTTTATTGTTTTAACGAAGTGGCTACGGTAACATCAAGCGCCATTATATTAGGGTTAGCGGGAGTACTCATTTTTTTCGGGTACTAGCAATTATATTAAGGTTAGGAAAAGGATTAGGGTTAGGGTTAGGGTTAGGTTAGGGATAGGGGTAGGGGTAGGGTTAGGGTGTGGAGCAATATCTATTGATGTAATTCGGAAAAAAAATACGAACTCCGTCTTGATGTTACAGTAGCCACTGCGTTGTTTTAATATGAACGTAACTGACATGGTTGTTTACAGTTTTGTGTGACGTTATTTGGTCTACACGCAGGTTAACTGTAGCAACCATAAAAACTTAGAGTAAAAAAAAAATTCAGCTCATTGTGTCATTTGTTAGAAAGAGAAATTGAAATCTTATTGTTACAGCTTTACTCTTAATTCTAAGTTGTTTTAATATTACCCATTTGTAACCTATATATATATATATATTAATGTGTTAATTATATAAGTTATATTACAGGATGGGACCTTCAGAAATGAAGAAGGGACATAAAGATAGAACAGTTGAGTCTCCTGTACATCCATCCTCCACCTGACAGGTGAACAAGGGTGCAGGTGCTAAAATCCATGTTCTCTTGAACATAACCCCCCTTCCCCCCCCCCCCCCCCGTATTCCCTCCCCTCCCAAACACTTAAACGACATGAACGAGTTAGTTCTTCTGAACCAAGGGACGCTACCTGAGCTGTTTTTTGGGATGGTTTTAATCACTGGATGGATAGAAGAGTGGCAGAGAGGAGTGAAAATATTTGCCTTCCCACCTTCTGGCCATAATTACAGTTGATATCTGGTTCGCAGGTTTCAACAAAGTGTATAAATAACTTGTATGAATTAACTGATGGATTTAAACTGATACCATTCATGATTTATCAGTAGAGATTCAGTTATCGTATAAGGACAAACAGACGAAGAAATATGCTATGCATAGACCGACCAAACAGATAAGATGGGGAAAAATTGGTTCAGCATGGATGGATTAAGACATGGAAGACATTTCAAATTTAGAAATATTTTAAGGATTTCACAAATTAAATGAGAGATTATGTTCATGCACAGTTAATGTTTAGAATGACGTGATAGTGCACAGTTAATGTTTAGAATGATGTTATAGTGCATAAATTATGTTATTAAATGAGAGATTATGTTCACGCACAGTTAATGTTTAGAATGACGTGATAGTGCACAGTTAACGTTTAGAATGATGTTATAGTGCATAAATTATGTTATTAAATGAGAGATTATGTTCACGCACAGTTAATGTTTAGAATGACGTGATAGTGCACAGTTAATGTTTAGAATGATGTTATAGTGCATAAATTATGTTTATAATGATGATATAGACCACAGGTAATGGCTGAGTCTGTACGCTCACAGCATAACACCATACAATAATCATGGCTGAGTCTGTATGCTCACAGCATAACACTATACAATAATCATGGCTGAGTCTGTACGCTCACGGCATAACACTATACAATAATCATGCAGGAACCAAGGACATTTAGTGTAATATAAATGACTCGTTAAACCATTTTAGATATATTCTACAGTAAACATTTTCTTGCACTGCCGAAACTACAGCTTTAGTCATTTAGATTTGATTTAAATTCATTAAATCTAAAGTGGTAAAACATTAAGAAATCTAAAATACTTTAAATATGCTTTTATAGAATCAATAGTCAGTTTACAAACCAAATAACACAAACTATCAAAATTGACAATAAATTAAAAAAAACACTATACTATTGTTTTAGTTCTTTCTAGTCAAATTTATGTAAAAACCTTTTTTTTTAATTGTATCACAATTTTCGGAATGTTCTTGCAAACTGAGGTAATTATGAGATTCAAAGTGTAATATGTAGCACAGAAACAAAGTTTAACAATCAATGGATCTAAGACACAATACAGGAATGCAATGGCTTAAAAAATGAATAAGAAAAAGAAAAAATCTTTCAATATCAGAAATAGAACATTTGAAAGAGAAGTAAGTAAGTAAGTAAGTAAAGTTTCCTTAAAGTTCACCCAGGACCGTCGGGGCAGATGAAGTGTAGAATTCTGTAGCCTCTGGATAAAAAGGTATTGTGTATTCAGCAAAACGCCTAGCAGCCTTTACTTCCAAAACCAGGTACCCATTGAAAGCTGTGTGAACTTGAGAGACTTTAACCAGCTTTTACTTGGACCTGAAAAAAATTCCCTCGGTTCTCACCGAGTATCGAACCCATGACTCTTAGGTCGACAGTTGTGCATCTACAACACTCGGCCATCCGTTCCTTCAAAGAGTAGAGTATTTGAAATACATGGCCGTCATTGATAAAACAAAATGATATAATCATAGAGATCAAGCAAAGACTAGAAGTAGGCAGGAGAGTGAAAACCTATATCTGATATTCTGTAATCAAAATAAAAATGAAAGTAACATATTTAAGTTTCGAACAGTGTGATACATTTGTCTGAATAACAAAATCATTGACCTGCTGTGGACTGGACACAATGACGTATACGCCATTCATTAGCGTTGGGCTAAACAAAAAGTTGAACTTAGTGTTGTACAGCGACACACGAAGTATCTGCAGCTAGCCCTATTGAAACATACAGGTTGCAATGAAGAGGTTAATTTTTTTTTGTCCATTTAATGTAGTAACATAGTTGGAGTAAAATAACATAGAGGGGGAGGGGCGGACACGCGTGAGTACGATGAGAGCCACATTTATCCTTTTGCTGGTCCTAAATATGTAATGACTACAGACACGGGTGAATGGTACACTTTTATTGGCCCTGTGGTCTGAAGGGTTTATGTGAAAATTTCATTCCCTGTGATGAAAATTGTAGCTTTAGCCACTCGCTGACACCACCCTACCAAGGGCATGCAATACACATATTGATAATATACCATAATATCTCATGTCTTACACTGTAATATGCCATAATATCTCATGTCTTACACTGTAATATACCATAATATCTCATGTCTTACACTGTAATATGCCATAATATCTAATGTCTTAACCTGTAATGTACCGCAATATATATAATGTCTTAAACTGTAATATACCATAATATACAATGTCTTACTTACACTGTAATATACCACAATATCCAACATCTTACACTGTAATATACCACATTATCTAATGTCAAACTGTAACATACCACAATATCCAATATCTTACACTGTAATATACCACATTATCTAATGTCAAACTGTAACATACCACAATATCCAATGTCTTACACTGTAATATACCACATTATCTAATGTCAAACTGTAACATACCACAATAACCAATGTCTTACACTGTAATATACCACAATATATAATGTGATAATGTTTGCTTACTATCTTTGACCATTGCGTACAGTAAAATAATCTGTGTAACTTACCTCTTCATCAGTTACGGGCACTGCCAGTGTCACAGACGCAAATAATGACAAATAGATGACCGCTCGAATATTTTCCTTTATAACAGAGATTTTCATGACCAGTTTTTTATTTCTGTGCTGACCGTCAAGTCATTAGATAACCAAAGCCCAGCTTATGTTGATCTCTTATGTAGATAACTTCTCAGTATCTGCATTGCATGATTTAATTGATTTTTTTCAAGCACTTTATTTGGATACGTCTTTGAATTTCATAAATTCGAAACATATAATCCTCTCCGAACATTTATTGTGCAGATGATTCAATGATTTAAAGAATATATATGTCTGAATAATTGAATACGGTCTTTTTTATTTATTGTTTTGCCATAATTTTCTTTTCTGTTATGTGTGTGGTTGTCTAAACAGTTGAAGTTTTAATGTGATCCATACAATTGGTTTATTGACGTCATCAAAACTTGTCCACTTCCCGTTGAGAGAACCTCTGGTTTTGGTTTTTTTTTTTATTTTTTTTTTAGATCAAGTGTTTGGCAGATATCATCTGATGAATTTTTATTTTATTTCTGTTAAGTTGTTTGTGAAATATTTAATTGACAAGCGCTGATGGCATGATAGCAGAGACAGGCTCTGGATGAGAGATTAGAATATTTACTGTTGGCAGACGATAGAACATCTACATAGTGTTTGGTCACATTCCTGGTAAAAGTAGTTTTTATCGGTGTCAAATAGGTGTTCAGCCCTACGGCTTGATCAGGAGTCTGGTTTTATCTCCCTTGATGTCAAAAATTCAGCACTGAAACACACACACAAAATGTAGTTTATTTGCATGTAGTTTATTGATTCTTATTTGCAAATACAATTATTAAGAGAATATGTTTTCAATGTAACAGTTATATAGGCCTATACACTGAAGCTGCAGCCCCGTAGCGTGAAAATTCTACAGCAGGGGCCAGGCATTCTACAGCAGGGGCCAGACAATAGCAGGGTAGGGCCAGGTAATATATTTTACTAAGAAGAACAAATAAGCGGGGGGGGGGCAGATAAAACGCAGGGGGACCGCCCCCCCCCCCGCGCACGTTACGGGCCTGTGAAGCTGTAACATCTACTTGACTACCTGTACATAAACGTTTATTTTACAGATGCTAGTTTTGGTCACCTCTAGTTACTATATATCACTTATGGCCGTCTGTACAACGTAATAAGCACATGGCAAAACAGATCTTGTGAGAATCACACAAAATAATAAATAAATAATCTATATTAGCGTGAATATCGACATACGGGTTGACTTCCTTAATGTGGACCAATAAAAAAAGGATATTACACTTTCATATAGCACATTACTCCATTTATTATGACAAAAATCGCTGAATACTACGCCAAAATGACATATTTTTAATAAAAGTAAAATAAATTTACTTAAAACATATTTCATTCTTAAAATCAAACTCTTAAGTGCCTGTCCGTGTAGCTTCTGGACTTCCAACACAAGCTAGCCCTGACTCCTTGACCACAATATCAGTCAAGAAGGTGTATTTTTGAAAGTCAAGAAGGTGTATTTTTGAAAGTCAAGAAGGTGTACATTCGAAGGTTAAGAAGGTGTATTTTTGAAAGTCAAGAAGGTGTATATTTGAAAGTCAAAAAGGTGTACATTTGAAAAACAGAAAGGTGTGCATTTGAAAATCAAGAAGGTGTATTTTTGAAAGTCAAGAAGGTGTATATTTGAAAGTTAAGATGGTGTATATTTGAAAGACAAAAAGGTGTACATTTGAAAGACAAAAAGGTGTACATTTGAAAATCAAGAAGGTGTATTTTTGAAAGTCAAGACGGTGTATATTTGAAAGTTGAGATGATGTATGTCAGTAAATCAAGAAGGTGTATATTTGAAAGTCAAGATGGTGTATGTCAGAAAGTCAAGATGGTGTATAACAGAAAGTGACAACTTGGGCGACCGCGCTAGGGCAGGGCATATTTTGTGTTACAGAGGGCAAAAACTTAACGTTTGGTTCAAGCCCCGCATATTACCTCACGACAGGACTTGCTTACTCAGTAAACACGCTTTAATTACTTATAACAACTTATCAAAGTAAATCATATTTTTGATTTCTCGGTTAGCTCCTCTGGTGCTCCTTTACCGTGAGGCGGATACTTCAACCCAAAAGTTCACATAGAGATTCAAAAAACAATAACTATAACATTTTTCGAATGATTTTCTGAAACTTGTTTAGTTTTGATTGTAAGTATTCAATGTCGTTATGTACGGTAGATGCCGGACTGAGCCGAAAAAAAAATGGAAAATCTAGTTTGTAAAAATTTTACAACGGGGCCATTTATCTTGTAACTTTAATAAATTGAAAAATAAATTCTGATTTCAAACTTTAATGAGTTAGAATTCGAACTATTTCCAAAAGTGATATTTGGATTCTATACGGATCAAACAACTTAGATGCCGCTACTGGCTGGTAACTTAACAAAATTTAAAAATCGAGTTGGTAAGAATTAGCGGCACATCAACCCATAATATTTAACGACTCGAGCAATAACCTGTAGCGTGATTGGTTGTGATTCTGAGGGTTTTTTTTTATACCAGATGCTGCCAGGTGGGGTTAAAATAAAAGCCTTCTAATTTTATAAAATACTTTTTAAAAGAAATGCGGAACTGAACAGTCAAAGGGAAAAAAAAAAGGAAATGTTAATGTAATTAAACTTTCGTGGAGTTTGGTCACGTGACTGAAGAACAAAGGCGATTCGTAAAAAAAAGAAAACCATTAAAAGTCAAACTGTTTAAAAATAGATAGCCCTTGGATGGTGCCAGCTATTGATTCTAACAGAATAATTACTTTGATGTGCTCTCTGTTGGATTCACTGGAAATTTAAACCAAAGTTGAAAGATGTAGATTTAAAAAATAACCATAGTTCTAATTGTAAATTTAGAGGAAATCTAAGGTTTGGAGGGAGGGCCCATAATTGGAATGAATTTATTTATAATAATTATATCCTTAAATATGTATTCAGTTATCTATTATGGGTAGTTGTTGTTGTTTTGTTATTTTAATATTATTTCGGAATTCATCGAATTGTTTCTGTCATGCTCAACAAAAACATATATGTGCTTACATGGTCAGATGATTTATTCATTAAAATTTTTGATTCTCTGTGCTGGTAGATTATTTTTTTCCATGGTAACGTTAGAAATAAATCTGTGTTGTTATTTTTTTTAAACCATTAAAAGTTCCTTCAACATAAGGAAATCCTCAAATATAGGTGTGCAAACTATGGCCCGTGTGCCATGCACGGTCTGTTCTGTAGTTTTGATCTGGCCCAAGCTTCACTTTCCTCGCACAAACTAGTGAACCTAAGTACAGTCGTTTTATTTCTTTTCATTTGAACAATTCGTTCATCTCTCTGGTTGCGGCCCTTTAGCTAAACTAAAGAACCAAAGTGGCCCGCGATTCAAAAAGTTTCCCCGCCCCCCTGGCCTGGAACATTACTGTTCATTAATTCTTGTATCATTCATTTTAAAAGCCTCCAAACAACCAAGATGGTCTAGTCTAGGAAATTATTTTTTTATATGTGCGAATCCTAAAAAAAAACGAATGAATTAAAAAATTTTAAGCCGTTTGGAAAAAAAATATATATAGGGTGGGCCAAAAAAAAGTGAGAACATTGCGTAGAAAGTAATATAATTATATCAAAGTTTGTTTAGCTGTATGCATAATATCTTAAATTGCTAACTTATTTACTTGCCCGTTTAAATATACGACGTCATTAGTACGACAATTTCCGGGCGCTATTTTGGATTTTAATATGACAATTTTTTTTTATTTTTAAATAATTTGAATGTTATATAATGTTCTCAATTTTTTTGGCCCACCTTGGTGTCTTGATGTCTGTTTTCATTAGCTGTTGTTTATATTCTGGTTTTGTACAATGCAGGCAAAATATACGACACAACTCAAATAGAGCTGACATCTTTTTAGTGTGTGTGTGCGTGTGTGTGGGTGTTTAAGTGTGTGTTCGCTGTATAAGCTAATAAAAATATTAGTAAGCTTTACGAAATAATAAGACATAGATAAATGTATAGACAGACAAACAAAATGATAGATAGATAGATAGATAGATAGATAGATAGATAGATAGATAGATAGATAGATAGATAGATAGATAGATAGATAGATAGATAGATAGATAGATAGATAGATAGATAGATAGATAGATAGATAGATAGATAGATAGATAGATAGATAGATAGATAGATAGATAGATAGATAGATAGATAGATAGATAGATAGATAGATAGATAGATAGATAGATAGATAGATAGATAGATAGATAGATAGATAGATAGATAGATAGATAGATAGATAGATAGATAGATAGATAGATAGATAGATAGATAGATAGATAGATAGATAGATAGACCATAACTACTCATTGTATGAAATGTATATAATTTTAGTCAACTTAATTTCTACAAATGATTTTTGTTTATTTCATATATTTTATGATCAAACTTATTTCGCTTGTTTTTGCTTTTTTTTCAAATTCATCTAAACTAATAAAATAAACTAGTCTAATTATAAAAAAAGACAAAAAATTTAAAAAAAAATGTTTTTTGTAGCTGTTTCTATTTTAAATATTTGTATTTACTTTATACTGATAAAAGAATTTCATTTGCTTCTGTTGGCAAAGATTACTTAAAATATTCATGAAAAAATATACTGGGCTAAGTGAATATAATTTCTATAAATTTAAGTTTGATCTAAAAACACTGGTGGGCAACCATTGGGCAGACTATGGAAACAGTTTCAATATATCAACTACATAAAAGTCCGACATTGATCATTACATGTTCCCATTAAAACAAGTCATCGTAAAAACTTTAAGTCAAATTCAAAAATACATACAACCTTTGATTTTTTTTAAAAAAATAGTCTTATAAAGTAATCAAAGTTAGTTTATTCAGTTGTTTATCTTCTATCCCCTCTACTGATCTTATTTGCAGATAGTCTGGGATAGGGTTGGAATCACTATGTAGCCACGGTGAATGTTTCTTGTAGCATTTTTAAACACAAATGTATTTAGAGTTGGTCCAAATGCAACACAACACTGCCACAATCTTTTTTTTTTTTTTATTTTATTTTTTTATTATTTCCCTAACGCGAAAATCTTTGTATAAATAAATATTATCATACATATTAACAACAAGCATTCTCAACTCTGATTTCAATACAACTGTCAGAAATTTGCTGGGAGATGTTATTTGTGAATAAATGAATAAACAAAAAGTGAAAAAGTCACAAACATATGGTGCCCTACAAGCGGGTGCCATGGTGGGGGGGAGGGGGGGGGGGTCATTCTACTTAGTCGGCCGTCAGACAGGGACGGAACCTGCCTACTTCTGTTATTTCTGGCACCGGAGTTGGGCGGCATTTTTTAGTCATACACGGGCAGACCCGTCGAGGGGGGGGGCAGGGGGCAAAAGCCCAGTGGCCCGGCGAGTTTTAGGGCCCGGACTGAGCTGGCCAATCAATTTTTGAAAATATTATTATCAGCACGGGGGCCCGTGACAGCCCTGCCCAGGGGGCCGAAATTTCTATCGGTGGGCCTTTCCACGGGCACCACTAACGCTAGTCGTGCTTCTGCACAAAACTATTCACAAACTAACACCATCACTGATTATCATGACTGATTACCCTTGACTACCATCACCGATTATCATGACTGATTACCCTTGACTATCATCACTGATTATCATGATTGATTACCATTGACTACCATCACTGATTATCATGACTGATTACCATTGACTACCATCACTGATTAACATGACTGATTACCATTGACTACCATCACTGATTATCATGACTGATTACCATTGACTACCATCACTGATTATCATGACTGATTACCCTTGACTACCATCACCGATTATCATGACTGATTACCATTGACTATCATCACCGATTATCAAGACTGATTATCATTGACTACCATCACCGATTATCATGACTGATTACCATTGACTACCATCACTGATTATCATGACTGATTACCATTGACTACCATCACCGATTATCATGACTGATTACCATTGACTACCATCACTGATTATCATGACTGATTACCATTGACTAACATCACTGATTATCATGAGTGACTACCATTGACTAACATCACTGATTATCATGACTGATTACCATTGACTACCATCACTGATTATCATGACTGATTACCATTGACTACCATCACTGATTATCATGACTGATTACCATTGACGATCATCACTGAAAATAATCCGAGTAAAATATGAATGGTAAACATTTGTTACTTACAGATTTCCAGGAATCGGCAGTGTATAATGTTTACAGTAAAAACCGAATAGAAACAACAATCTTTCTGAAACATGATCTTAAAAACTTTTTTTTTAAAGTAACTTCCAAAGTTTGTACGTTTATCCAGCAGCCACTCGCAGCCACCACAGAGTAACAAACTTGTCTGGCTGCAGCCACCACCGACAACACAACCACCACCACCCCTCTCGCCAACCCCTCCCTCCTCTACCCACGTTAACTCGTGAAAATCGAATGTCCGGTAAAAAATGAAAAGTAAGGGAGGGAGTGGATTTATTCACAATGACACTTGTACTTGTTTTAATTATTTATGTATTACTAGCTCTCGATTTTTCATTTCTTATTGTTTGTTGTTTCAATTATTTAAAATCTTGTTTATTTACATTTTTAAACAAATAACTCCTTGTTTCAAAATTATTTTTTTTTTAATTTTATTTTTTTTAAAGATTGTTTTTTTTTTAATTTGGAAAGGGGGCATTATAACCGTGTCCCTACTGCTACAACACAACATTATAACCGTATCTCTACTGCTACAACACAACATTATAACCGTGTCCCTACTGCTGCAACACAACATTATAACCGTGTCCCTACTGCTGCAACACAACATTATAACCGTGTCCCTACTGCTACAACACGACATTATAACCGTGTCCCTACTGCTGCAACACAACATTATAACCGTGTCCCTACTGCTGCAACACAACATTATAACCGTGTCCCTACTGCTGCAACACAACATTATTACCTTGTCCCTACTGCTGCAACACAACATTATAACCGTGTCCCTACTGCTACAGCACAACATTATAACCGTGTCCCTACTGCTAGAACACAACATGAAATGTAAAAGATAAATGATTTTCTCAATATATTTTATAAGCTATGTTACAAAGGAGTTCATGGGGTTCCAAAACATATTTACGATTCCACTACTTCACTATCCATTATATCACTATCTCATCATCTATGTTCTCACTTTTAATGATCTTAAAATCTATCATCTCTCTTTCCATGTTCTAGCAATACATTAACCCCCCCCCCCCACCCCCACCACCCCAATCCATGATCTCACCATTCTTTCTCACGATCGTTTATATTACTATCACCAGTCTCACTATTCATTCCCTCACTATCCGTTATTACCACTGCCCGTCATCTCACCATCAGCTCACTACCAATGATCTCTCTCTTAACATAAGGTCACATTCCATTAGTTCAATATCCATGATAGCACTATCCACTGTTATTTAGTCCCTGACAGGCCGATATAAACATCATTTATTTCTCCAAACCTCTTCTGGGACCTTTTCCTCATCCATCATAGCCGAGTGTGCAATTGTTATGGAGGCAACACGGGGGGGGGGGGGACGACATAGGTGAGATACTGGACTCTTGAGATTTGACCCTGAAAGCTATTGTCATTACATCATTATAAAATTAATTTTTGAATGCATCTTTTGGGTTTTCTCATAGTCTCAAAGTACTAAATTAGACTTGACCACACTAGTTAAGCGTCATTTAGCGACTGGCAACATAAACATGTATACACCTTTAGCCACGATAAACTCAAAATTAGCGTTGGTAGTAAAAAAAATGGCGGGATGTGGGAATCAAGTCAAAAGAGTCTGGCTTCAATTTAAAATTTATTTGAATTTTTTTTTTTTGGTCTAATCAGTAAAGAAAAAAAACTTGATCAGCTGTTTGAACTTTGAACTCTAAACGCAGCTTATTTTCAAATATGTTCTAACGAAAAAACACAATCAATGGGTGCCAGAAATCTGAGATCCTGATATGACCATCATCGATTGTGCCAGAAGTGTGATGGTATTATTACTCGCAGACGTGATTATATTTTGTGGTCAAAATTATGATGAAACCCCAATGTGTCGGTGTCCATTTGTCTAGATAAACATCAGACGACAATGACCGTTATGGGGGGGGGGGGGTCTGTTAGGAAGCAGTCATGTGGGGGAAGGTGTGGGTGGAGGTGAACAGGGGGCGAAAGATGAGCAGTTAAGCCACTCAGCAAATCGATGTGACCGAAACGTGTGAAAGATGAGACAAGGGTCCAGCAGAGGTCAAAGTGTACGTCAATTCCCTGTTAGCTCATGTAGACTAAAGATTCGTGATGTTTGTGAGTATGTGCGTGCGTGCGTGCGTGAGTATGTGTGTAGATTCAAAATTCATCATGCATGTGTGTGTGGTGCAGGGGGTGAGGGGTTCTAACAGGGGGGCGATCTCATGAAACGCAAAAGCAGAGATGTAATCTCATATGGTTATCTTGAACCATTTGTCATAAACCCTAAAACCCCGAGGTTAAGGGGAAGTAACGCTGTTAATGGTTTATGGAAAAGGGTTCAAGAAAGCGATAGGAAATCACGTGAATGTGCCCAGAAACATCATTTCATTCCGACGCATTTGTTTAAAATAAAAAGGAAAAAAAAAATTTTTGAGATTTGTTTTTTATTGGTCAAATATTTTTCTGAAACATTGAATGATACGTCTTAATAACAGATAGACAATCAAACCAATACTGTATGCTTTACAGATAGACAATCAAACCATGCCCCTTGCTTCACAGACGGACTATCAAACCATCCTCCTTGCTTCACAGACGGACTATCAAACCATACTGTATGCTTTACATATAGACAATCAAACCATGCTCTTTGCTTCACACATAGACAATCAAACCATGCTCTTTGCTTCACACATAGACAATCAAACCATGCTCTTTGCTTCACACATAGACAAACAAACCATCCTCTTTGCTTCACAGATGGACTATCAAACCATGCTATTTGCTTCATAGATAGATAATCAAACCAATAGATAGACAATCAAACCAATAGATAGACAATCAAACCAATAGATAGACAATCAAACCAATAGATAGACAATCAAACCAATAGATAGACAATCAAACAAATAGATAGACAATCAAACCAATAGACAATCAAACCTATAGATAGACAATCAAACCATGCTCTTCGATTCACAGACAATGTGTCGGCTGATAGATAGATAATCAAACCAATAGATAGACAATCAAACCAATAGATAGACAATCAAACCAATAGATAGACAATTAAACCAATAGATAGACAATCAAACAAATAGATAGACAATCAAACCTATAGATAGACAATCAAACCATGCTCTTCGAGTCACAGGCAATGTGTCGGCTGGCTTAAAGAAATATAGCCAACATGTTATGCAGATTGGGTGGGACCGGAGGTGGTTGGGGGGAGGGGGATACAATTAATTAGTCATTATAATTTCTAAAAATATTTAAATGGGCTAAAGAGTTATTTCCTAACTTTAGTACATTTTAATAAAAGACGAATTTCTATTAGTTCAATATCTGATATTATTTGATAATTTTGTGGTCAAACGTATTTATCTTGATAGAGTCAGGGTTTTCGCTTTGCTCCACAGCATACATCGTATACGTATGTTGATCGGGCAACCTAGAGCTCGTGTGATTCAGCCTTGACCTCATGACCCTCCAGATCAGATAATCTGACAGACAGTCAGATATTTAGAAGACAGTTGTACTGCTGACTTATCAAGTGTCCACAATCGACAAACTTCGTATATTTATCTCCCCCTTTCATCGTCTGGCCCACATCAATAAATTGTCTCCCCTTGTCCGTGTCCTTTTTTTTTATGAACTTTGTTTTAATGGTGAAAGATTGTGATTTTTAACAAAAAAAAAGGTGACAGCACCACTCAAAATGAAATTGTCAGAAATTTTATGTTGATTTTTTTATTATGTTGTCATTAAAAAAAAATAATTGTCTAGTTTACGACAAGAAATATCAAAATCTGATGACGCAAAAATAACCTGCTTCAAATTACACTCCATATGTGTTGTTATTATTTTCGTTTATTTGAACTTGAGCCAATGAAATTGTAAACGAATCACAGTGAAGATTTTTTTTAGCTGAAAGTGTGATACATTCATGAGATAATTATGTTCTTTAAATACCTCATTGAGTTACCACTAGTTACAATCAAGGTGCCTAAAAATTAGCGGTGTGAAAAATCTTTCACCCATCTGAAGGAAACGGGAGGAGGTGGGGCTCAAAAGTGGATGGGGCAAGGAGAGTATGTATTGGGTGGATTGGGTTAGGAGAGTATGTATTGGGTGGATTGGGTTAGGAGAGTATGTATTGGGTGGATTGGGTTAGGAGAGTATGTATTGGGTGGATTGGGTTAGGAGAGTATGTATTGAGTGGATGGGGTTAGGAGAGTATGTATTGAGTGGGTGGGGTTTGGAGAGTATGTATTGGGTCGATAGTGTTAGGAGAGTATGTATTGAGTGGATGTGGTTAGGAGAGTATGTATTGAGTGGATGGGGTTAGGAGAGTATGTATTGAGTGGATGGGGCTAAGAGAGTGTATATTGAGTGGATGGGGTTAGGAGAGTATGTATTGGGTGGATTGGGTTAGGAGAGTATGTATTGAGTGGATGGGGTTAGGAGAGTATGTATTGAGTGGATGGGGTTAGGAGAGTATGTATTGAGTGGATGGGGTTAGGAGAGTATGTATTGAGTGGATGACGTTAGGAGAGTATGTATTGGGTGGATGACGTTAGGAGAGTATGTATTGAGTGGATGACGTTAGGAGAGTATGTATTGAGTGGATGGGGTTAGGAGAGTATGTATTGAGTGGATGGGGTTAGGAGAGTATGTATTGAGTGGATAGGGTTAGGAGAGTATGTATTGAGTGGATGGGGTTAGGAGAGTATGTATTGAGTGGATGGGGTTAGGAGAGTATGTATTGAGTGGATGGGGTTAGGAGAGTATGTATTGAGTGGATGACGTTAGGAGAGTATGTATTGGGTGGATGACGTTAGGAGAGTATGTATTGAGTGGATGACGTTAGGAGAGTATGTATTGAGTGGATGGGGTTAGGAGAGTATGTATTGAGTGGATGGGGTTAGGAGAGTATGTATTGAGTGGATGGGGTTAGGAGAGTATGTATTGAGTGGATGGTGTTAGGAGAGTATGTATTGAGTGGATGGGGTTAGGAGAGTATGTATTGAGTGGATGACGTTAGGAGAGTATGTATTGAGTGGATGGGGTTAGGAGAGTATGTATTGAGTGGATGGGGTTAGGAGAGTATGTATTGAGTGGATGGGGTTAGGAGAGTATGTATTGAGTGGATGACGTTAGGAGAGTATGTATTGAGTGGATGACGTTAGGAGAGTATGTATTGAGTGGATGGGGTTAGGAGAGTATGTATTGAGTGGATGGGGTTAGGAGAGTATGTATTGAGTGGATGGGGTTAGGAGAGTATGTATTGAGTGGATGGGGTTAGGAGAGTATGTATTGGGTGGATGGGGTTAGGAGAGTATGTATTGAGTGGATGGGGTTTGGAGAGTATGTATTGGGTGGGTGGGGTTTGGAGAGTATGTATTGAGTCGATAGTGTTAGGAGAGTATGTATTGAGTGGATGGGGTTAGGAGAGTATGTATTGAGTGGATGGGGTTAGGAGAGTATGTATTGAGTGGATTGGGTTAGGAGAGTATGTATTGAGTGGGTGGGGTTTGGAGAGTATGTATTGAGTGGATTGGGGCTAGGAGAGTATGTATTGGGTGGATTGGGTTAGGAGAGTATGTATTGAGTGGGTGGGGTTTGGAGAGTATGTATTGGGTCGATAGTGTTAGGAGAGTATGTATTGAGTGGATGTGGTTAGGAGAGTATGTATTGAGTGGATGGGGTTAGGAGAGTATGTATTGAGTGGATGGGGCTAAGAGAGTGTATATTGAGTGGATGGGGTTAGGAGAGTATGTATTGGGTGGATTGGGTTAGGAGAGTATGTATTGAGTGGATGGGGTTAGGAGAGTATGTATTGAGTGGATGGGGTTAGGAGAGTATGTATTGAGTGGATGGGGTTAGGAGAGTATGTATTGAGTGGATGACGTTAGGAGAGTATGTATTGGGTGGATGACGTTAGGAGAGTATGTATTGAGTGGATGACGTTAGGGAGAGTATGTATTGAGTGGATGGGGTTAGGAGAGTATGTATTGAGTGGATAGGGTTAGGAGAGTATGTATTGAGTGGATGGGGTTAGGAGAGTATGTATTGAGTGGATGACGTTAGGAGAGTATGTATTGAGTGGATGGGGTTAGGAGAGTATGTATTGAGTGGATGGGGTTAGGAGAGTATGTATTGAGTGGATGGGGTTAGGAGAGTATGTATTGAGTGGATGACGTTAGGAGAGTATGTATTGAGTGGATGACGTTAGGAGAGTATGTATTGAGTGGATGGGGTTAGGAGAGTATGTATTGAGTGGATGGGGTTAGGAGAGTATGTATTGAGTGGATGGGGTTAGGAGAGTATGTATTGAGTGGATGGGGTTAGGAGAGTATGTATTGGGTGGATGGGGTTAGGAGAGTATGTATTGAGTGGATGGGGTTTGGAGAGTATGTATTGGGTGGGTGGGGTTTGGAGAGTATGTATTGAGTCGATAGTGTTAGGAGAGTATGTATTGAGTGGATGGGGTTAGGAGAGTATGTATTGAGTGGATGGGGTTAGGAGAGTATGTATTGAGTGGATTGGGTTAGGAGAGTATGTATTGAGTGGGTGGGGTTTGGAGAGTATGTATTGAGTGGATTGGGGCTAGGAGAGTATGTATTGGGTGGATTGGGTTAGGAGAGTATGTATTGAGTGGGTGGGGTTTGGAGAGTATGTATTGAGTGGATTGGGTTAGGAGAGTATGTATTGAGTGGATGGGGTTTGGAGAGTATGTATTGAGTGGATGACGTTAGGAGAGTATGTATTGAGTGGATGGGGTTAGGAGAGTATGTATTGAGTCGATAGTGTTAGGAGAGTATGTATTGAGTGGATGACGTTAGGAGAGTATGTATTGAGTGGATGGGGCTAGGAGAGTATGTATTGAGTCAATAGTGTTAGGAGAGTATGTATTGAGTGGATGACGTTAGGAGAGTATGTATTGAGTGGATGGGGTTAGGAGAGTATGTATTGAGTGGATGACGTTAGGAGAGTATGTATTGAGTGGATTGGGTTAGGAGAGTATGTATTGAGTGGGTGGGGTTAGGAGAGTATGTATTGAGTGGATGGGGTTAGGAGAGTATGTATTGAGTGGATGACGTTAGGAGAGTATGTATTGAGTGGATGACGTTAGGAGAGTATGTATTGAGTCGATAGTGTTAGGAGAGTATGTATTGAGTGGATGACGTTAGGAGAGTATGTATTGAGTGGATGACGTTAGGAGAGTATGTATTGAGTCGATAGTGTTAGGAGAGTATGTATTGAGTGGATGGGGTTAGGAGAGTATGTATTGGGTGGATGGGGTTAGGAGAGTATGTATTGAGTGGATGGGGTTAGGAGAGTATGTATTGGGTGGATGGGGTTAGGAGAGTATGTATTGAGTCAATAGTGTTAGGAGAGTATGTATTGGGTGGATGGGGTTAGGAGAGTATGTATTGAGTCAATAGTGTTAGGAGAGTATGTATTGGGTGGATGGGGTTAGGAGAGTATGTATTGAGTCAATAGTGTTAGGAGAGTATGTATTGGGTGGATGGGGTTAGGAGAGTATGTATTGGGTGGATGGGGTTAGGAGAGTATGTATTGAGTCAATAGTGTTAGGAGAGTATGTATTGGGTGGATGGGGTTAGGAGAGTATGTATTGAGTCAATAGTGTTAGGAGAGTATGTATTGGGTGGATGGGGTTAGGAGAGTATGTATTGAGTCAATAGTGTTAGGAGAGTATGTATTGGGTGGATGGGGTTAGGAGAGTATGTATTGATCATATTCTATATATAACTATTTAAAATAGGGCTCATCATTTGATGACTCTGTAAAGAAGTGAACTGAAGCATTGCCGTGTATTTGACTTACTGTGACCATCAACAGAATGAAAGACAGCAGCGTTGATATGTGAATGGATCTACTTACTGGTAGCACTTACATGATGTTGTTTACAACGTTTCTTGCCCTCCCCTCCCTTCTGTTCTGATTGGGAACAGCGCTCTCATGTTAAAAAGTAAAACCATTGTTTAGCGTTTATGTTTTCACAAAAGTAAGGTGTCCTAGATTTGATCTGCCCCCAGTCACTCCAGTACTTTCACACCAACTTTCAAAGTGACAGACTGACCCCTCGTAGTAAACAGAACAGCAAAAAAAAAAAATTAACTAAGGGAGTTAATTAATTGTTACCCAATCTTTTCGATGATTTCCCCCTGCTAATTAAAAGCCAACATGTAAAATCAAAAAAAAAACTCTATTTCATCTATTTACGTCAGCTGTGTGTGTCTGGTGGTCTTTTTATATTCCAGTTTACTCATAAGTGTAGTAACCATACATTTAGGGATATAAATTATATCTATAAGTATATGAGCACTTATGAGTAAATTGGGATATAAATTATATATATAAATGAACGAATGCTAAAAAATAAAATAATAGTTGACTACAGTTTAGACATAGAGAAACTATAAAAAAAAATTGAAGAACTTCATTTAATGTTTGAACACTGTAGATTACACAGGGAAAAAAAGATATCAATATAACCTTATACTTCCAGTTTGAAAATGTTGGCATCATGTATTGCCGAAACTGATTATGTTGTTTTTGTATTGCACCTACACCACACGATAACCAACCCAATTGTATTGCACCTTTCACCACACGATAACCAACCCAATTGTATTGAACCTTTCACCACACGATAACCAACCCAATAGTATTGCACTTTTCACCACACGATAACCAACCCAATAGTATTGCACCTTTCACCACGCAGTAACCAACCCAATTGTATTGCACCTTTCACAACACGATAACCAACCCAATTGTATTGCACCTTTCACCACATGATATTGCGTCTTCGTTAATTACCGTGAAATAATTACACTCTGTCAATATGTTTATCAAATGAGCAGACCCCCCACCAATGTACGAAAGGCCATTGAACTACAGGCTCCAGTCGATCATAAGTGTGGAGTTGTTCCCAGTTTAAACTGTAAACAGATCCTTTGTAAACACGCAGCATATATATTCTAGACTTGAACTTATTACAAACAATCATAACAGCTCTAGCTTGTTTACATCACATTATTGTCAGTATTGCTAGTGAATTTGTTTTTTTTCCTGTCTGGTGATGCAGACATAATTATAAACTACAATATGTTCCTTTGTGAATGACGTCATTCCTATGCATTGATTTATTGTTGTTTTTTTTTTAATTCTATGATCTAAATTAGAATAAAGCTGGTATTAGAGTGAATGTTATTAGCCTGGAAGTAATAAATCTAAAGCTGAATGTAGGCCTACTAATTTTAGTTATATACAACCAGGCCAAATGACAGAAATTTTGGGCCCCTGGGTAGGGCTGTCACGGGCTCCCCGTGCTGAAAATAATATTTTCAAAAGTTGATTGGCCAGCTCAGTTTGGGCCACTAAATCTCGCCGGGCCCCTGGGCATTTGCCCCCCCCCACCCTCTTGACGGGTCTCTATACAACAGAACATTTTCAGTCACGGTTATCTTCGTAGATAATGGCTACCTGTGGTAACTTAAAAGTTTGTCATTAAAATTAGAGTTACATTAAGTTGCGAGTCCATACTGTTATGTTATGTCAAATAAAACTATCCAGTAATGTTTGATTTTTTTAGTTTGAAATTTAATGGAATATAATTGGTAAAACAGTTGGAAAAATTCCATGGAAAAATTCCATGGGCCTCACCGAGGATCGAACCCAGGACTCTCAGGTCGAGTATCTACACCACTCGGCCATCCGTCCCACAAGACGTGGTCTGTAGGAAATATAATGAATTCATTGTCTGCTTATCATCATTACACAGGAATACTTGATGAGCCCGTATTTCTATTTCTTTTTCGCAACAAGACTCTCAGTTTATCTCTCGTTTTCTCTCTTTGAACTCTAGACGATTCCCAGTGTGAAACTGAGTAATTAGTGCCTGCTCGACTCTCCAAATCCTCCACCACGGGTTGGTCTTGGATGGACGCCCCATCACACTCCAAACATTTCAGCCCATTGTCCAAACCTGAAAATCCATTAGACTCATCCATCTATTATAAGCTAAACTAGCACTGGTTTCCTATGTACGCATCATTAAAACCACTAGCGTTACCAATATGTGTTGAGAGGACGGATGGTTGTGTGGTAAAGCACTCGACTGTCAACCTGAAGGTCCCTGGTTCGATCTTCGGTGAGGACCAATGAATATTTCAGGTCATGGCTTTAGTCCCCGCTATATCTCCCGTGGCGCCTCCATGGTCATTGCACTATCGGCAATGGTGGGGATGA
Organism: Bulinus truncatus; assembly: GCA_021962125.1. Classification (NCBI taxonomy): domain Eukaryota; kingdom Metazoa; phylum Mollusca; class Gastropoda; family Planorbidae; genus Bulinus; species Bulinus truncatus. Next base: position 2,663,953 of record JAGDYQ010000032.1, on the reverse strand, counting down.
AAGAAGGGCACCATAAAAACCGTCCCATTAGTTGTTTCAATGATTTAAGAGATTACATCTCATCCTCATAGGGACCTCATACAGCAAAAATGTGTGGTGCCCAGATCAAACTATGAAAAATGTCGCCCTATTACTTGTGCCGAAGAGTAAGAAAGGGCGGCAGATGCCCGGGTTGCCCTATCTTCTAGTTACGCCTGCGGATTTCATTTTTTTTATTTTACACTTGCTGTTTCTATTTTCGAATTTACATGCGTAAATTTGTATTTGCGCTGCGTAAAACATAAGTTTTTAAGTTAAATTTAGCCATAGACAGTCACGTGCTCCTTTGACAAACATGTTGGTAGTGCTATCAGCACAAAACTAAACTTATCCATATAACGATGAATTGCCTTATTTTCTTTAAGTAACCATTGCTAGTCAAGTTTTTTTTTCTAAGCAGCTTCAACGTCTATTGCAATGTAACATCTAAAAACATCGTAATACAAAATCTAGAGATATTAGTCCATAACATCTAAAAACAACGTAATACAAAATCTAGAGACACTCGTCCATAACATCTAAAAACAACGTGATAAAAAATCTAGAGACACTCGTCCATAACATCTAAAAACAACGTGATAAAAAATCTAGAAACACTCAACCATAACATCTAAAAACAACGTAATACAAAATCTAGAGACACTCGTCCATAACATCTAAAAACAACGTAATAAAAAATCTAGAAACACTCAAACATAACATCTAAAAACAACGTAATACAAAATCTAGAGACACTCGTCCATAACATCTAAAAACAACGTGATAAAAAATCTAGAGACACTCGTCCATAACATCTAAAAACAAATCTACATCAACAACTCACGCGTTCCTAAACCATCAAGAATTATCCATCCTGTAACATCCAGAAACACGAATCAATAACAACTAGAGACACCGTTCTATAAAGAGACAGTAGTATCTAAAACCGCCCCTGTATAACAAGACCCTTTCCCCACAGTGGCGTAGCGTGCTTAACTCGCGCCAAGGGGCACAATACCTTTTTAGCGCTCCCCCCCCATTTGAAAACCATATTATATGTAAGACATACCATTTCGCGCCTCTTTATGAGTAGCGCCCGAGGAATGATGGCCCACCCCTCACTACGCCACTGCTCCCCCCACCAAGTCCCTACACATTTTAAAAAATCTAGCTCGCCATTCTGTAACATCTAATGATGTCACCCTAATAACATTCGAAAACAACCTTCTGTAACTTTCCGTAACATGCAGTATGAATAAACGACATAAAAGTATATTAGTATTTATGTTTACATTCAATCAACTCACATGGTTTGTTTTGTTTTTCTAATCCCTGCTACTAATTTTTAAACAAACGGTTGAATTAGTGAATGTTATAATGCGAGCACTAAAGAAGACTCATAAATTATATTCCAAGTTTCAACTCCGAGAGAAGCCGTAATAATCCTGAATTCTGGAAACGAACGCTTTAAAAGGTAGGAGACGAGGGGGGGGAGGAGAGAAGCTTAATCCAACATCTGATCAGCTGGTTGGATGTTTGGACGGAGGAAACAAAACTAGTACGATTGGGTGGCGGTCACCTCGACACCTGTAGCAGAAGTGAGGAACAGGGGGTGGGGAGGGCGAAGGGCCAACAAATACAATTTTTTTTTCTTACTTTCGTTATTTTTTTTTATTATTGCTTATTTCATTGCTACAAAGCATTTGATCAAAAAATATTTGTAATGTTCGTAAAATGTTGGTTGATCGGGTCAGAAGGAGAGGGGGGCGGGTTCAAAATAAGTGGGTTCAGGGTCGTCGCAAGGATAAGTGGGCCCTGAACAAATGTCAGGGCCCTCTGCCCTTTAGATGTCCCGTTGGATTATGAAAAGGACTAAGCTATTGGTAGGTGTGTGTGATCAGAGGGGCCGGGGGGGGGGGCAAGTGAGTAAAGATTGTCAGAGGCCCAAAGTTAGCTGGCTGATGCCCTGGTGTGATGTTCTCAAGTTTTCATTTTACTTAATAACAAGTAAAATAAGTTCTAATAACTAGATCCATACTAGCAACAATAAAACAATATGTTTGTATAAGTACAGATAAATAATAAACAAATACTCGAGTCATTGCAACAGTACAACTCAATACACTGTAATATAGCACTCTTGTAGCCCCCCCCCTGATGGGGAATGATAGTTTTTTTTTAAGGCCCTTGTCAAACATTCTGCGGTACACACCCTCCCAACCTCCTACTTACTGTTGTTATCTCCCTGTGGTGCCTTTTTGTCCATTGCATTATGCGGCTATGGTGGGGGATGCAAAAAAAAAAAGGGGCATCATAAAACAACAGTGGATTAAAGGATATAATAGATTTCGTCTCATCCTAACAGGGACTTCACACACACACATATACTGCGATTAATATTTATGTAATCATTCGTTCCACTGCAAACTAACTCAATTATGATCATTGAAGTCAAAAAGAGAGGTGACAGCAATTAAAGGCTGTAACTTGAATATTGATCTGTCTAAATATTTTAAGAAGGCGGTGGGGGGGAAGCATAGAACTATTATGCCAACGTGGATTTAGAATATATATAGTCTAACTGAAGAAAAATATTAAGTCCCTATTGGTGGTTAGGCGTTCATTAGCCATACCCCCTAATGAGGAGGGGTGTTCATGCCAACCAAGTCACTTGAATTACTTTATAATATAGAAGGCCAGATACTTTATAATATAGAAGGCCAGATACTTTATAATATAGAAGGCCATATACTTTATAATATAGAAGGCCATATACTTTATAATATAGAAGGCCAGATACTTTATAATATAGAAGGCCAGATACTTTATAATATAGAAGGCCAGGTACTTTATAATATAGAAGGCCAGGTACTTTATAATATAGAAGGTCAGATACTTTATAATATAGAAGGCCAGGTACTTTATAATATAGAAGGCCAGAATCGAGAATTGGGAAATGTATAAAAATGAATTATTTATAAAGATATTACTTAGATATAGCTCTGTAAATATCATGCACCTTTTGTATTGACATAAGATGTAGGCTCTAATACGTTTTCCACTCATCATACTTTCATTTATGTTAGTCCACCATTTTATCAAAGCATTACAACCCTGCAACTTGCATCCAACTTTTTATATTATATTGTTGTGGTTTTTTTCACATTTTTATTTTGCAAAATTAATTTTGTTTGAATCCTAAGGTGGTCGTTGGAATTTTTCCTAATCAATCATGGCAGAACGTGGGGTTGGGGGGGGGGGGCAGCAGGCAAGTCTCTCTGACTGCACCCGTAGGTAAGACTGGTGTATTCTCTGATGCTAGATCATCACATCAAAATCTGCATTAATCTTTCTGCTACAAAAATGTAATAGTTAAAAAAAAAAAGAAATATTTTTATTTAAGTGCTTTATGTATCTGGTTTGACAGACACGTAGGCGATTACAGATGTTTAGAAAAAGTGAAATAAGGATTGAGATACTGAGTATATTTTGTGCCCAATTTAATAGCCATTTAAAAACCATTTATATATTTTACAAAAATTGTTTACCAACATTTAAAAAATACATGACATCTTCCCTGCAATATCACAAAACATCACGGGAACATAATGTCAAAAACAAAAAAAAAAACTAAGTTGTTAATGTATAAATCATTAAATTAATGCGTAACATTGAGACTATTTGGTATAGAATCAACCTGAATGTACATTTAAGGCTTTTTTTTATTATTATTATTTATTTCTCTAAAAAAATGATTAAATTTACTATCACAGATGTAAAAGCTGCTCCTCAAGTCTTATTTTAACAATGCAGTAAAGGCAACAAATCTATAAAGTAACATGCTAACTCTTATTGATCCATTCAACATTAAGGCATGTTCAGAATGACTGGAACTAAACAAAAAGTAAAAATTAAAAAAAAACATCAAAAACATTTTTGGTGGAATATTTGGATATAAATAAAACAGAATTCACTTAGCTATTATAATTTAAAATTTTTACTAAAATATAAAGCTTGTATAAATTAATAATTAATTTTACAATAAAATTATCACACAATCTTAGACAAAAAAAAAAAGATTTGGTTCTCAATAATATAAATATATAATTATAAATAAATGACTATTTGAGACAAAACAAATGTCAATCTGCTAGTAGATAGGAATATTTTTTTAAAAATAAATAATAACAACCCCTTAAAACATAAATAACATTTTTATCTAATAACATAACTTGTAAGTTTTTTTATGAGATTACAGTTATAAAACAAGCCAAAAAAAAGTTTCTCTTTAATGACATTTTAATCATCGTTTTAAGTTAAAACGTTTTTACAAATAGATAAGTTTATTGCCATAAAAGTAAGAAAAATTAATATAACAAAATAGAAATCAATGTAGAAAATGAGATCAGCTTTTTTTGAATATTGTACGACTAAAAATGACAGTTCTTAAAGTACTTGGTAACAATAATTCTTACGCAACCAATGAGAAAAATGAAAAGAAAAATTTCTACAAGAGTCTTTCAAATAAAAACCTTCAAAACAATAGCATATTTCTATTAGTGCACAGAGTAAACTAAAATCATTAGCGTTGCCTTAGTTTTAAATGAGGTAAAGTTTTACAGCACCACTTGCTGCTGATCTGCACCTTGTGTGTTTTCCACACCCCGGTTCTGAAAAGTAAAGCAATCAAAACTAGTTTTAGAAAAAAATCTAACCAAGTAATATGCATATTTTAAGTAACCAAGAAATCGGGGAATTAGTAGAGTGGGTAGGTGAAACCTATTGGAGTCACTTTTTTTAAGACCCTTTTTAAAAAAATGGCTATTTTAGAATTTGAGTCCATTTATGTGTTGAGTCATTAAAACTATTTTGCTATTTCACTGATTAAAAAGTCAATGAGATTTACAGATTTAGAGAAACTAATATAAAAAAAATATCACTCCTTAATTATTTTTTGTGTGCAATAAATGTAATTTTGTGGGTACAAATCAGTGTTTCAACTAATTAAAATGCAAATACAGGGAATGGTAATGGAACAAAAAAAAACAACTAATCAAACCATTTTAGGTTAACCTATAGAGTTTATAAAAAATAAAGACGTTGCTAAGATTATACAGGTACAACTGCATGTATTAATAAATTATAAGCTCATTAAATGAAAAAAAAAAAGAGAGAGCTGTCATAAAATGTGGCGTGTCACATTTTTTTTTTAATGCATTTTCTTAAAGAATATGTAAAGAAAAGTTCAAAAAAAGAGAGAGCTGTCATAAAATGTGGCGTGTCACATTTTTTTTTTAATGCATTTTCTTAAAGAATATGTAAAGAAAAGTTCCCTTTGTCCTAAAGTGCCATTGGGGCAGATGAAGTGTAGAATTCACCTGTTTCTATAACCTTTCTTTCTTAAATCTTTTTACAAGCGGAAAGCATAACAAATGATAAATGAATTTACTTCACATGACATTTTTATATACTGACACAAAAAGGTTGTCAGCAGTGATAGCCCTGATGACTTTTGACTTGGGGATTTAAGAAATCAATACTCAAAGGCACTTAAGTTTAAAAAAAAAAAAATTCAACATCAAAAGTCTATTTGAAAAAAACATAAGATTTAAACCGCAGGATGTTCTCAAGATTTGATAGAGAGCTGAACCAAGAACAGATGAGGTAATTATATGAGTTAATATAAATTAAATGTAAACAAAACTGATGTAAACGAGTGAAGGGGATTAAAACGTGGGCCAGATCAAACAAACTGAAAGGGGTGCACTTGGCCACACAGACTGTAGTTTGCCTGTGTCTGATATAGATAATGCAGATGAAATGCAGGAGGATAAAAGAATGAAAAACAGTTTTATGAATTTATAATGGATAAAGTTCACTAACCACAGTAAGATCCTCAGGAACTGCTGCAGGTAACATGTAAAAGGTCATTTCTGGATACCGATTCAGGTCCAAATCATTATGCTTGAAGAAAAATGTTTTACGATCCAACCAAGTGCACTGCTTCATGGCTTTGTCGCCAATGGATTTCAAATAGAAGGATACAGTTTTCACCAGGTCTGTGTATAGTCTTGCATTTTGTATCTGCTGTATCAAGTCAGTCAAACGAGGTGGCATTGATTCATTGTACTTTATCTAAAAAAACATAAAACAAGAATGAGATAGATCATTGAAAGTGATTTAGATAATGAGAAAATGTGCCAGGAAACTTTAAAACCATTTCGGCCACATACATTATTATTTAGAATCTGCTAAATGATAAATAAATTACATTATAAAGGCCCAATCTCATTGGAATTTCAAAGGCAGCTGAAACTAATTCCTTGGGAATGTTTATCAAAATAACTAGAGACAAAATTAATATTCTCTCTGCAAGTAAAGGGTTGGATCCACACATTTCTTCCATGTAGCCCAAGAGACTGGAAGCACTGAAAGCAAAAAAAAAAACAGTGACAATTATGATGTTTCAGACAATTATGTATCAATGTATCAGTGCAAATACTTCATCAATTGAACCCTATACTTATTTTTTTTTCTAATGCTCAAAGCTTGAATAAAATAAGAATTATTAAAGGTAGATGATTTTTATGATTCATCTTTATTGGGGGAAGGGGGGGGGCATGAAATTTCATATAATTAGAGAATTTTACCTTTCCTCTTTTGTGCCCAATATAAATTCCACAATGCAGTTCTGTAGATCAGTAACATCATAGTCTGATAAACTTTGGTCCATGACCATTTGGCATAAATTTTTCCAAGTCTTGTTATGGGCAGAACTGGTTTTATTTATGCAAGCTTCCACCAATTTAATATTGTCAAAATAGAAATTGGGAAGGTAGAATCTGTTCTTGTCTGTCGAACTCTTGTTCACCTAAATAAATAAATAGATAATACAGGTTTCAGAATTTATGCCTAAATAAAAAAAATATATCCATAATTTGTGAATCAATGGAAAATAAATAATTTTTTTACAGTCAAGTAATTTAAAAGAGAAATGATTTGATAGTAGAAAGCAAACATATGTCAGTAGAGCAGTTTATAATATTTCTTCATTGATAAGCATAACCAGAATATAGACATAGGTACTACAGTTAATCTCCATTAACTGCTGTAGTGACCAACTTGTTACCCACCATTAAAGCACATAAGTCTAATTTTATGAAGCTAGAAACATTTTTCTCTTTTTTACTGCTAACAAATTTCTTTTTATGGTTCCACATGTAACTGTTCAAATTGTCTGGCGATCCTCAAACCTTTACTCTCCACGACCCACCTTGATTACTATGAGATTCTTAATGCACTATTTAAAAGTCAAATTTTGTCACTATCCACCAGAGATTTGTCTGGAACCCACAAGTGGATAACAGCCCACACTTGGAAAATCACTGGTCTAATCTATTTTACGATAGTGATTTTTTTATGTCTATAAGCCATTGTGATTAAAAAACTAAATACATGTATTATCTTTTAAATTGCAAAAAAATGGTTTAAAACAAAAGGAAAGGTCAGAGAAATATTAATGAATGAGGAGCATACGTAGTTGTCCTTTGCATCTCTACGTGTATGCATAAGGGAAAAAAATTTCAAGCAAAGACTTTAAATAGACATTTTAATACATATTTGATGAATTTTTTTTTTTTAAATGTAGCTTTTAAAATTTACAAAAAAAAAAAATCAAAATCTTACATGGGCCATAGTAAACAAAGTGACAGAAAAATGAAACTCCAACCAGAAAAGAAGATGTTCAAATCTCGGCATGAGAGACCGCCTTTTGTGGTTACCAAGTTCTTTCAAAAAAAAAGTGAACTGTTTGGTGCTTTCTAAAAGGTCGTGAGAGTCACACAGCTGGCTGAATGATTCCACAAAAAGGGAACTAATAGTTTTTAAAAGAACAGGATTATCCTCCCCTTGGTCTGACTGGATTTGATAGATAGCTAACATCTGAATGTCTTTAGTCCAAGTTTCTGTAGATGTATTTAGAACAACCTGTTGAATGGAAATTAAGAACTTAATATTTTTTGAGTCATCTGATACTTTTTTTATCAAAATTATCCAAACCTTTATAGGGCCAGTTTAAACACTTTTACCACTCTATGAATAATTGGTTACCTTCTGTGTTATTTTAAAAAATACATTTATAGAAAAATTTAAAGCAGTGTTTTAAAAACAATACACTAGAAAGAAATAAAAAAAAACCTAATACTAGTACATATATTATAAAATAGTTCTGAGTCAGACTAAAATAAGACAATTTGTATTATAGATATGTAATTGAGCAGATATTAATTTAAGCCCAAAAACACATCAGGCCTTCAATTGTTTTTGTTTTTTTTTGCCAATAGATATATTTTCTTTATGATGGTTTTTGAAACAGAAATCACATACAAACTAAAAAAAAAAAAATTCTTTCAAGAATTAAATCAGTCGAACCTCTAGATTTGTGACATACTGCCTGAAGTCAATATTTTCCAATTTCAACAAAGAAGACAAGAAGCAGGCTTCAGTGACCCATTTCGTTGTGCTGATTTTATCTTTAAATTTAACTTGATCCCTGCCTGTGTCCAACAAACTTTGAATATACCTGAAGTTAAAAATAAATTTATAATTACACTAAATATTTTGATTTCTCCCAGCTTAGTGAAAAACAAAATAACACATTCATTGAGATAACAATGCTAGAAAATAAAAATCATACAGCCTTTTGATTACAATTAACAACATTAATATAAAACTAGCTGTACCCTGCAAAGCCTTTGCATAAAGATAGATTATTGTTCAGCCAGTTCTCAACCTAGGGATTAGGGGACCCCCCCCCTCCCCCCACCCTATGTATGCCTCTGTGTTTATCGTTGATACATATTTTCTAAATAATTTTGTTTTGTTTTTTTATTTATGAAAGAAATTAAAAAATCTATTTAGTTGTTGTTTCTCTTCCTTACAACATCCTAAAGGATAAATTATTTCAATAAAAAAAATTTTTAAATTTGTCAAAGAGATTTAATTAGTTGTTGTTATTTTTCATTAAAACAACCAAAAGTATAAATTATAAAAAAAAAATGAATTAAAAAAAAAAAAAACAATGGCCGAGAGAGGAATCGAACCTGGATAGCCAGCATAATAAAAAAAAAATAAGTAGCTTTAGCCATTCAGCCAACACATCACACACTTGATGTCCTAATTTTATTGTATTATATTATAGGTTGTTCGATTATAAATTTTGCATTTCCACTTGACTTAGGCGTATATGATCTTATTTTGTAATTTAAAAAAAAAAAATTAAAGCACTATTTATTTTAAAAAAATAAAATACTATAATAGCTGAGAACTTCATTTATAAAAATTAGCAGAATTTAACGTTTTTTATATTAGATCGACGACTTTTAAAAAGAAATTTATTTACAAAATTAGTTATGACGAACGCTCTCGCTATTCTCATACGTCAGAGAATTTCTGAATATTACTATTGTTTACATTTGATGAATTTAAAAAGCTATTTGCTGTAATAAAAAAAAACAATAATTTGAATGATATGTTATAGTTTCTTTTTAATATTTGGGACTTTTACGTTTTATAATAAAAACCACAGAAACTATTTAAAACTAGATTTTTTAAAAAGAAATATCGAATTGAGACAGGGCAATAAGTGCCAAGTTTAATATTTTAAAATGGAATACTGTTGTATTAGTTCTTTACTTTCGGTTACACACAGAACCCAAATCGCTATTATTTTATTAGATAGTAAATGAAATTGAAACAAATAGTTTTAAAAGAGATATGTAAACTTAATGGAATTTATGGCCTTTTTTTATACTGCTTATAAAACATTAGAAGTAAAGAGGTCAATTGGCGAAGCACGTCTGAGTAGAAACTGCCAATAAGTGACAAGAGTTTGTCCCAGCTTGGATGGCCATGTGAAATAGAAACAGGCAAAACTATAACTCACCTGCTGCCTTTAAATATTTACTTATACTGAGAACAATTACTTTCATACTGACTATAATGAGGTAATATTTTACAATGTGATAATAATGCAAAAAATATTTTGAGATACGTGTATCTTAATCTCTCTAAAATATTGTTCATTTTTTAAAATAATAAGACAATATTTTACCTTTCCATCTGTGGGAAAGTTGCTTTACTGTCAGAAAGTTTAAACATTATTTGTTCAAAACTAACAGACTCTAGTCCTGCTCGCACACCAAACCAATTATTTCTTTCATGTACTACATTTTCCTTTGTTTCTGGCATGCTAAACTTTTCAGTTTTTTCTTCTACTGTTTGTAAAGCAACTTCTAATATCACCTGAAATTCAGAAGAAAAAAAAAACATTTTTACCAAAAAATATTATCTAATTTTAAGCTATAAACAAAGTTGAACTTTCAGAAGGTTAAATATTTCATAGTTTTTGTTTATTTTAATTATATTTAACAAAAAAAAAAAAAGACGTAACAAAGAGATAATTGCAGAGCTCAAAAAGCTACTGAGTAAAATCAACTACCTATGATCAACAAAGCCGAAAACATTTTTTTCTATTTTTCTGACTTACTGAAATTCTCCAAAAATTAAAAATGTGTGTATCCTCTTTTGGGGATGAATTAAAATTGTGCCGGAATCTACAGCCAGACTTGTCACATCTAAAGCCATCTCTGTATCTTCTGCACAAAAGAAGGGAGTCATAACTCATTGTTCGTCTGACACTCCGAGACCAGTCAATAATGCGGCCAGCTATGACATGACACAGGTTCTGAATGGCCTGTTGAGTTTGTATGAAATTTATTGATATTTGATGACATTGCTTAGAGTTAATGGCTTAAGTGAATACTTTACTTTATAAACACCAGTCAGATATTGGTGTGGAACGATAATGAGCTTGGTTTTTGCTGACAGAATACCTCAAAAAAAAAAAATCCATGAGATTCTCCAGGAAAAAATACACCTGGTAGAAATAATTTTATGTCCTCACTTAAATAACTGCATGCATTTTTTAATATGCATCGAAGCAGTTCAAGCCGCCATATTTATATAGAAATTATGGTGTTGTTAAAAATTGTTAAAATACTACAAAATGGGTACAGATTTTGTTTAAATAAATAAGAGAAGCAATCAGATTTAGCCATCATACGATATATATGTCATATTAAGAACCTTGACAATTACTATAAAAAACAATGAATATTTATAATAATAGTCATTTTATAACCTGAACAAAGTTTGATAATACAAATGGAAATAAACATAGTTCTCAATAACTACTACAGTGTACTACTATTACAGGTAACATGCAGAATACAACCTCACCCAACAATGGCCCTGCCCTGCACTGATTGTCCCAATAAATATCTCATCACACATATTGCCACATGACAAACAATACAGTCTCCCAAATTTGCCACAGCTGTCCACTCAAACTCTTGTTACACAGTTCACAACACTTTCCCCCTAGCCTCAATACTGTCCTTAATTTGTCACTTATTAGCCTTAGTTTACCATATGATTTTTTATAGCCTTATAACATTTAAAAATGTGTAATTTAAAAGATGAATTTAACAATGATACAAACCTCATTCTCAGGTATAGTAATGTGAAACTTGATTTCTTGAGAGTTCACCCAAGTCATGTATAATGGGTACTCATGTGGATACCAGGTGACTTTTTTAGCTGCCGTGTCAAGTTCCAGACCATAGAACTTCAAATTCTGCTTTCTGGCTTCAACATTCTCCAGTTTTCTATCACACAACAGATCAATGACCTGTAAACATACAAATATTGTAATGTATTTTACATGGGAAATGTCAATCACATGCACACTGGCACACAGTAGTGACTGTGAGGTTGGTTGTAAGCTCAAACACGCAAACAGTTTTATTTCACGACCCACCAGAAAAAAACAACAACTTGTTTTTGCAACCAGCCAGCAAAGAAAAAACTAGAAAAAAAAAAGAAAAAGCATATTAAAATGTCATTAGTTTTCTCCTATTTACTTTTTTGAGATCTATGAAGGTTTAGTTTTGTATAATACAGAGAAATAAAGTTTTAACCACAATTATATAGATTCTGGACCTTTTCACTATAAATTATAATAGTTCGTGTGGATCACAACCAACACTTTAAGAACCACTGAAATGCAAGTTACCCTATGTCTTACGTAGTGACTCTATGGCACTGAAAAAAAATGTTCTGACAGTGCCGACTGATTTAATGCATGATCAAGAGATAAAAAAACATCTTTACAAGGACAGCACAGGAGACAACAATAAAATATAATAAACTCAAACAAAGACAGAATTTAGTAAGCATATATTAACAGCTTACTAAAAACATAAGCAACTTAAATTTTATTTGCAAAGTGAAGTCAGTTAAATCATCTTGAAAAAAAAATTATATGCAAATATTTATATATATAAACAAATGACCTGGATCAAATGTTAAGATGAGCAGTTGTAATCTTAATAGAAATAAAATTTTTGTAACTCAAAAAAATTCCTAAATTATTTTGAAGCCGGGGCATTCCCATTGTTTAATGCATGTGCTCTGAAAAGATGGAACATGTCTCACACTTCTAAAACCTACATATTCCTTATATAATTTTTTTTAATTGAAATAAATTGCTCTCTGCTGATTTCATTTGCTGAATGTTTTGAGGAAGCGGAATACAGATTTCATATGTTTTTAAACAGAATGGAACTGAAAGAGATCTCTGTTATGTTCTGAAATCATGTTATCATGGTCAGAATAATAATTTCCACCGACTTTATAAAAAAAAAAGATTATTAAAAAATGGAATGCTTAACTGTAGACCCATGGCAGAATAGTTGCATAAGAATCATTACCTAACAGAAATGAAATATTGGCTGATAATCACTTACTTTACAACCCAACTCAATAAGGCTGACCATCCTATTGCAGTCATCTCTACCCATCTTGGTCATGTTGTAAATAGCTGTGTTGCACTCAAGTTGCCCTGCGGACAGCTTGCAGTCACTAAAGTGCTTGCTAGCTGCAAGAAGACCAGGAGCTTAGCAATGCAACTAAATCATCTATAAAAAATGCCTAATCAATTTACTATGTACACCTATATGTTTTTGATTGAAGATTAAAAAACACCTTTAAAAATATATCGTTAAGATTCTTCCGTAAAAATTATTTATTATAATTATCCTCATTTAAATAAAAGCTAGTCTTTTAAAATATAAATTGATGCTTATTCAAAGCAGCCATTGCTTATGCACAAATTTTTAAAAATAGGTCAGAACATTGTAAGAAATTGAAATTGTCCACAGTGTGAAGTCGGAACAGAATTTATTCAGAGAGTTTTGATTCAATGACATAAATAAGCAAGGAGAATTTCAATATTAAATTGCTGTAAATAATAAAACTGAAGATGCTAATTGTTTCAATTGATTGAAAATAGCGCATGTTATAGTAAATGTGGCATATATGATAAGATCTAAAAAAAAAAAATTGTACACATTATATTTTAGCACGTTATTTAGGAGAACATTTTTTTATCAGACCACAAGAGAAAAAAAAGCACTTGATATATTCAACATCAAAAGACGATTACTTTGACATACCAGACATGAGTAATTTCAGATCGTTGCTGTACTGTCCAAGAAACAGTTTTGCTACACCTTGTCCTGAGTTATCATTTAATTCATTGTACATTCTTAAAGCCTGTCGTAAGATTTCTTTTGGAGATTCCTACAGAGAAAAATAATTAATAGGGTAAAAAAAAAGTCTAACTGCATCAGTGCACATGAATTTTATATTTTAAAAAAGTGTAAGTAAAGATTTTTTTTTCCTAGTCAAATAGCACGCAAAACAGGCAAAAAATGGCATGCTCTATAGCCAGTGGTTTTTATTTATGTAGATTGATGTCCCTTTTTAATGCAATAAATACACATATTTTCATAATAAATAGTAACTTTTATTACAAATCAATAATTTTTTTTGTTCTGTATATATTAAAGAAACACCTATTTACGTTTAACACAATCTTATAAATTTTAATTCTCTTATTTTCCCATCATAAGGTCAATATATTATATTTATAATCATAAGTATTTTATTTTTTTTATTATTATTTCAAATAATGTTATTTTTTACAATCTTAAAATGCTAGAAAATATAACTAAATATAATTTTGTACAGAGATTAAATGCATTAATTTAATGTTTATTTTAAAATAATAACCTCACTAGAAATAATTTTTAAGGGCTGTTCCCCATTGTATTTTATAAAAAAAATTTTTTTTAATAAATAAAGAGCTGTTTTTTAAACATGTACGCCACAAATCTGTAATCTCTTTAAACTCAATAACAATGGCTTCTTTAAAGAGTCCTTCAATAAAATTATATAAACCCTAGAAATTTGTTTAAGCAAAGAAAATTTTGAGATAAAATACTAAAAAAAGGTGTCTTTTTTTTTTAAGAAACTAAGGGTAATAATTTAACACTCTGTAATTATCAGCAATAAGCCAGTGGTAACACTAAATCGCGTCGTAGACACTAAAGTTTATAAGGCGTCTTATTTATATATATATGATTATATACTAAATGACTTAAAGAAAAAGAGCACCAATGCAATATTTAATATTAAAAAAGAGACATAGAAACTCATCTACTTCTGAATTAATTTTAAAGTCCATCTCCAGATAGACAGATGGTGACAGTTTAAGTAAACTCCAAAAGGATTCTGAATATGTGATTCATTTTTTCTAATTTATAACACAGAAAGGGACAAAATGCTTCAAAAATATCAGAATTTTTACAATAAAGTATTTTATGTAACAATCTGCATTTATTGCTTATTTTCTGTTTGTTAGTTAAAAATGCATTTTTTCTTTTTGTTTTCTTAAGAAAGGTGATTTTTACATTTGTTACTAAAGTGTTTCAGTTTTCTAATTTTTCAATTTCCAACCCAAGAAAGAATAATTATCTCATCAGGATGGTTGCAAGGAAAGGGAGTGTTATGTGCCTGTCTAGGTACTTATGTAAAACCAGTTAGAGAATTACATTAAATAGTTCATATATAAAAAATCTCAAGTAAAATCATTTAAAAAAATTTGACGTTTTAAAAAAAAGAAGAATGAGCTTACTGTAGCATTTGATTTGTATTCTGCTTGAGCCATTGCCACACAAATAGATGCTGCCAATGATTTTTTAAAACCACCCTTAGCATACTCCAGAGCTGTACTCAAGTTTCCATTTCTAAACATGAGTTGTGCTGCCTCTTCAGCGTCACCTATAAATTAAATTATTTGTGTCATGTTATATGTCTACTTGAAACAATTTTTAACATGTCATATTATTGTTTACTTTATTTTTTTCAACTGTAAGACACTCTTCTCCCTTCCCCCATCCCAATAAGAGGTGGCCTAAAAAAAAACAAGGGGAGTAACTTTTTGAGACATGCAAAAAGGAAGATAACTGTTAGTGATGAGGAAAAAATTGTTTCTGTAATAAAATACACTGGGATTGCTGAGGGGAGGCACTGTTTACTCCCTTACTGTGAAGCATGATAAAAGTGATGTCATTATTGGTGATAATGACTTAATGAATGATTATGGTGATAAATCAACCAGAAACTTATTAGCTGACCATGTAATTAAGTTAAATATTTATTTACTAGACTTACATACAAAGAATGCAACTATATGTGAAAATTGTTTAGAAAGAAAATCAAAATATCTGGTCAGACAAATTAGTCAGAAAATGTTCTTAATGTAATTTACCTTCTTGATATAAAATTTTTGCTGCATCTTCCCACAATTGTTTTTTCTTAAAGAAATTGATTTTTTCTTCTGGATCATTCACTTTATTTAAGGTTTCTCGACAATTCAAGGCTTTACCATGTTCATATTCGGCTAGCCTTTGGAAATATAAATACAAATTTTCAATAGCTGTAAGTCATAAAAATGAATGAACAATTACAATATGGCAAAATGATTAACTAAAAGTATAGGAGCTGATAGCAATGTCTTACTGGTCAAGTTTACACCAATTAAAGTACTTGCAAGAAATGTGTTTCAAAGAAATAAAAGTTTTCTCTAAGACCAGCAGGGCAAATGAAATGTAGATGCAGATTCATCATGTAAGCATGTAAAGGGATTGTGTGGATAGCACATTGCTCAGCCACCTTTAATTACCTACTAATTTCACCTAAAGTGTTTCTAAGAAGGGACTGAACCAGAAACTTTTAGGTCAACAGTCAAGAGCTCTACACCATACAACCATCAGTTCCCCATAAACGGATAAAAGGATCATTCTAAATAAAACTATTCAGAGAGTAAATTAATAAATATTATTAAGAGAGAAAAACCATCAGCTACTGTAAAGATATTTTTACTGTAGTATTTCATAGCAAATAAACAAAAAAATCGTAACAAGCTAAAAAAAGATAGATGTGTATTTCTAAATATTTACAGAGCAAAGAATTATTGCTGGTTAACACTAGAATGACGGCAGCGGTCATTTTGACCGCAACGCTACTTTGCGGTTTAATTACTTCAAAACGGCTAACCCCAGACTATTGATATTTTATGACTTTTCATATCTTTATAACATTGTTAAAATAATAGATTATTATTGTTGGTTTTATAATAATCGAAAAAAAACAAGTTATACCTAGAATGACTGCAGCAGTCATAATGACTGCCATACCAATTAATATCTAGTGACGCCATTATTGCCAAAAGCACATAAATCCTTGGTACGTTAAGGCAGAATCGAAGAGAGTTGCCAGCAATTAGTAAAGACACAACTGCAGAAAGATTTTTCTTCATAAGTACTCGTCAATGGTCAAAAACCCTCACAATTTACCGTTGCAAGACAAAAGAGAAAGTCTGCATATTGAGTACCTTGCACAAACATGTTGAAATCGGTGTAACAAAAAAAAAAACTTTTTTCTAAGTGTGGAGTGAACGTTCTGGACCAAATGAGCCGCCTGTACACAAGGAGATCAGTATCACGAAGATAGCCAGTCTATATCTTCTACAATGTTCTGGACTTTGTGTCTATAAACGCATTTCTATCAATGAGATCGCCTTACTGGGCAACAAAATTCCACCAGGCATTCCTGTGAAAAATAGAGCAAGGAGTAACACACGCCATCAATGCTCGTTTTGTCGTAACAAAACACAAGATGAGTAATAAACAGAATGTGATTACTTACGTATATTTTTTGAAGAGTACTGTTTAAAATTCTATAGATATTGTTTCTTTGGTTGTTACACATAATAATAAATAATTATTATAGGATATAATTTGTTAATGCTTACCGCGGTCAAAATGACCGCTTCCGTCGTTAAAGGTAGTTCAAATAATCCGTCGTTCTGGTGTTAATACAATAAACTTTTTATACT
Organism: Bulinus truncatus; assembly: GCA_021962125.1. NCBI lineage: Eukaryota > Metazoa > Mollusca > Gastropoda > Planorbidae > Bulinus > Bulinus truncatus. The sequence continues at coordinate 2,646,573 of JAGDYQ010000032.1, read as the reverse complement.
TGATGGAAATATGCAGAACATAAATTAAACAAGCAGATTAAAAAAAATAAGAACACATAAGTCTACCTCAGCCATAGTTTATTTTCTGTGAATTCTTCACCTGGTTTATACTTTTCAAGCACCGTAGGCACACTTTGATTGCTGTCTTTGTAACTCTGGCGATAGAAAAATATCAGCACAGCATATACTGAGAATTCATATTTGCGTTACTGATAAGATAATGTACAATTATAAAACATATTTTATTTTATTCTATCATTATTTTTTAAATAACTAAGTTTTCAAAGTAAAAATAAATTATTATTATTGTACATTATAATTTTCTAACACTACCTGAATCAGGTGTTGATATGTGTGCAAACTTTTAACAGCTTTTTCAATTTTATTTTCAGCAACTAACAGTTCAATAGACTGAGCAAACTGTCCACATTGTTCAAAACAATTAGCAGCAACTTCTGTATCTGAGATACGCTTATAAAGGTGGGCAGCAAGCTCAAACTAGAATATAAGCAAAAAAAAAAAGTATTCACTGTATTTATTTAACACTGTTTTGTATTCTTCACATGTGAATAATTTAGTTATTGGGTAATCATCTCAATGAGAAATATTAACTGTCTGTACCTGCTAAATATTTGCAACACTTTTAAATACTGCAAAAATTATAAATAATCTTAAAAAACTGTAATAAGGATACTTTTATTAAACAATAATCATGTCGTACCCTGCAAAAGTTAGCAGAATGCATTTTACTATTAAAAATATCTAATAGCTTTCAAATGACACTTTTATCGATTTATGTCAAATTTTGAATATGTAATTTTTTAGATCTATAACTTATTTTACCGCTTAACCAGTTGTACATGAATTCATGTTCTATGGATTAATTTAATTTTTAATCTTTTTTATAGAAAAAATACAACATAAGGAAATTTATTTCAAAATACGATTTAAAAAAGCTGAAAAAATATATGTCAAAAATATATGTCAAAAGAATAAAATATATACTGGGATTGAACCACCTAATTATAAGACGGACATGGTATTTTTACTCTGTGGCAGTGATCAGAAAAGAGTTGTTTTTTTTTTTCGTGTTAAAAAGTGAAATTAAATTTGGTCGTAATTTGCTTTTGAGTACACAAAATTCAATCACTTTAACTGCAGCAGAACCTTTTCACTAGCCATTAATTAAATTGATGAATAGAAAGATTCATAATTCAATCATTTCGTTATTTTTTAAATGTGTTTTAATGGTGTTTATAAATCTAATTACTTCTATCCAAGATAAATCTTCCATCATAATGATTCCACCAAACGCTACATAAATCACTCAGTTCATATGGGAATAACTTCCCTTAAATAAACAGAAAACTATTTTTATTCGTTATATTTTAATTATTTTTGCATCTATGTTTTTGAAGCCACATAAGCGATTAATCCTTGTTGGGGGAATATTTGTTATTTCTGTGTCATTAGTCTAAGTGAGGAACCCTATTCGCAGTTGTTTGTCCTTTGACCTTTATGCTGCACTACAGTCAATCAGTTCTTGAAATAAATGCTTGACATTCTTTTAATTGAAAAAAAAAAGAACTAAACAATAACTGAGATTTGAGATTTGATAATTTTTGCATATTTTATGCATTTTGTTTTTTTCCTACTCGAATTTGCCACTCAGCTCTTACATTTAAGTGCATGCTCTGAATCTCTTCCATTTATATATGGGTTTATTTATTGATGGGTTCAGAGTGAAGACTTGAAGTTATGGATCAAGGCAAACTTCATGGCAATAATATGTAGAAAAATTTTGCAGAGTTTATTTTTAGTCAGGTTTAGTTTAACAGAGATCTAGAGGAATGGAGCCGAGCAATCATTCAAAAGTTAAGTTAGACTGATACGAAGAAGTTGGCATGTTAATACACTAAATTCAAACAAATAATATAAATTGTGTAACATAAATAAGTAAGGTATTAATTACAATGTCAAATTATTATTTATACTTAAATATAATTTTTTAAAAAAAACAGCATGCCCAATCTTCCACATAAGGAAAAAATATTAAATGAAACAAATCTAGAATAAGAAAATGTTCTGTACTCAAGTCACTTTATTTTATGAAGATACATAAGAAAAACTGCTGGTGGACAACAGGGCATTGGAGTGCAGACAATGAAGATACATAAGAAAAACTGCTGGTGGAAAACAGGGCATTGGAGTACAGGCAATAAAAGTTTTTTTTTTCCTGCAAAGGTGAGGCATTCTGGATAGAGGATACAAGCATATAAGAAAAAATGTGAATGTTCAATGAAAGAAGTGACCTGCATACTTCATAAAGAAAAGGAGAAACTGGTAGACAAACCAGCTGGTCAAAGACTTTAATTTTTAATACTTCTAAACTTAACTATGTGCAATGTAGTTTTCCTATCTCTACATGTATTAAAGGTCTTTACAGACTTTAATATATCTGAAGTATAGAACAACTAGGATTGCTGAAAAATTTATTTTGTGAAATTTAAAAACACTTTTCAATTGACTTTTTTTTGTTTTTTAATAGTAAAAATATTGAAAAGTGCAAATTACATTTATTTATGATTGTGAATTTAGAATATTACTAAATTTTTTGGCACCAATCATTAAATTTCTACTATTTCGTTGGGGGGGGGGGGGGGCGCAAATATGCTTTGACATTATGTGCATTTTTCTAGAACAAATTATTCTCTTAGAACGAGCTTTGCTGTAACTATGTTTTAAAGAAAGAATAAATGTTCAAAGTTTATAGATAAAAAGAATCAAACCTTTCCACATTTTTTTAAGCACAAAGCTGCAACATCCAAATTATCTGATCTTTCAAAGCAGTGGGCAGCTTTTTCTAGCTCTTCACAAAATACAAATTGTGCTCCAGCTTTTGCATACTGGCTTTTCATTAATGGTACATTGTGTGACAGTCTTTTTGCTTCTTCTTGAGTGAGGCAAGCCTTGGCAATTTTTTCCAGAAGAGGTTCATTGGCTTTTCTAAAATTCAAATAAAAATCATAGGAATCATTAAAAATATTTGAATTAAATAATTAACATTTCTAAAAGGAAGGCACCAAGAAAATCATGTGGGAAAAATTCCTAACTCAATGTTGTGTTTCTGTTTGTTTATAACATATGCTGCGCCCAGAAATACAAATTTCAAGTAAAAAAAAAAAATTACTTTAAAAGTTTGAAAATAATAATTGAGAGGATTAGACATAATGCATCAAAGGGAAAAAAAAAACAAATGATATTTATGTCTGCACCTTCCAAAAGGTTAGGGGTAACATACTATTATTTTTAACTTCTAACCTGAAAATTAGGTTGTTATTTGCTTTTTTTAATTGTAGCTAATTTTGTAAAATAACTTTATTCTGAGTCAAATTGGTATTTTAAACCACCTTATGTTTTTAGAAACAACTAACCACCAAAAAAATGTGCAGAATAAGAATTTATCATTGTAGTCCAATGAAACTTTTAAAAAAGAAGTATCCAGGGCCGGATTAGCCATCAGGCAAATAAGACTGTAGTCTTTAGCTATAACCAAATAAGCCCTCTTTTGTCAGACTATATGGATTCTCTGTGATTTTTTGTTTATCCCTAAAAAATGGCAAGAAATTAAATAACTCTTTGCATCTACTGGAAACAGACATGTGAAATGAGGACAGACATAGTATATCTCCCTGTTTGTCAATAAGTTCACAAAATAAGGCCCTTTTCAGTAACATACCCTAGGTTACTTACTACCTTATAATCCATACCTGAAATTATCTCAGTTTTAAAAAAGAAGCATTATTTAAATAGCTTTTTGCATAGACAGAGAATGCAATTCTTTATCTGAAACATTATATATAATGCAAATTAGCTGTTTTTTTTTCATCTAGTATTCAATATGTATTTGTAAATTTCTTTTTTCTTTCAGGGATGCACGATTGAACAAAACATGATGATTGCCTATTCATCAGTAAAACCTTAATGCCTGTTAATCATCCATCTTTCCATCAATGAGTTATGCATTTTTTCAATTAGTAAAAGGGGCGAGGCATACAACTAAATACAATTCTTTGCGAATGTCATTGTTTTTACAAGAACAAGATTAAATAGATGAATTATCATAACGATCCTTCTTCTGAGGGAAAAAAAAAATGATGGTCTTTATTTATTTACTAGCTGTACCCTGCAAAACCTTTACATTGAGTTATATCCCCTTAAGATTGATCAGTAGGCTAGATTATTTTTGGTTTCCGGCAGATCCGATTATTTCATGATTTTTATTACTTTTGTTTACGTTTGATGATTTTAAACTGGAATACTGTTGTATTAATTCTTTACTTTCGATTTAACACAGAACCCACGCCGCTATTATTTATATATATATTTTTTAACAGGTTTTCATTTATCCTTGTTTTAAATGAAAATTGTCTCCTGAAAACTGTCAGCTATTCTTTAATTTTTAGATTATTAATACCATTAAAATTGATTAACATATATAAAATCAACAAATTTTTTTTTTAATTTATTTATATATCTAGTAAATATAATTCTATATAACTTACAAGCAGACTAGAAGAGACAACTGAAGAAACTAATACATGTACTGTAGAACAATACTTCGGAGTCTCAGAAAGAATGAGATTTTCATCTCATGGATCCTATAAACCGGTGTTTCCCCAACGTGATGGTTTAGGGAGGCAATGTTGCATTTTGAACATTTTAGTTTCCTCATTAAATGCTATTTTCATAAGTGTGTGCTTTGTTTTCATAAACTTTCCTAAACATTAGCAACAATGTAAAAAAAAATGAATATAGTCTCCATATTTGTAAATTTAAATGACATAAATTTCTGGTAATAGATAGATGAACTAGATTAAATTTGAATCCAGACATGTTGACTGATATTCCATGCCAAAGAATGCAAGTATGTGACTGTCACTCAAAGTCTACATTGAGGTACTATTTTGTCAGCAGGATGCAGACTGGCTACTTCAATGTTTAGTATAACTTTTTTAAAAAAGTGGCTGTTTAAAAATTGTACATTCACTTAGAACTTTAAGTGCTGGTTCTAACAATTACATGCATTTACAGATTAAATAAAGTAATGTGATCAGTAATCAGTAATTTAGCAAATTAAAATTTAATAGCTGTCTGGCCATTATTGCACTTGACTGATTATCTTATGATTAAATACACACACCTGAATGCAAGTTAATTACATTTTAAAAATGTATTTAAACATTCACAGGTAAAAGTGTTGAAAAAAAAATATAAAATAAAAAATATATTTATATCTGTAAACCTCACCTAAAACAATCAATAGCTAAAGCATAGTTCTTATTCTTGACATAGTCTTCTCCTTTAGATTTCCATTCTTCAGGTGTGGACTTTTTTGTGAAACCTTTCATTTGGTCGTCTATTGAAACAAACAGTAAAAGACAATACTTTGAATTACTTTAAGAAATTTAAACAAAGTACATTCTCTGAGGAAGTTATATTAATACTGAATAATCTCAACTATCTCGTCTACTGTGGTGGCAAGAAATGTCAAAGACGGCAAAAGAAAAGCTGAATCTCTTTAAATAATTATCCTCTATTCAATCTATATCATTATAAAAAGCCTTTAAATGAGATTCGCAGAATTTAAATAATAAATTACCCAACACTAACAGCTTAATTTAAAATTCAATAAAAAAAACTTTTAAAAAAAAAACTGTTTTTTACACAATACAGTTGAGGTTTAATATACTTTTTTAGTAACTTATCAACCATTCTAGAAAGTAAAATAAATTTCAGATATTTTCCCCTTTCTCCTAATTTCTTGTGCAATCCAATTAAACTTTCTGAAAAAAATTGTAACAGATTCCAAAAAATGCTACAATTTTATAATAAATAATTTTAATACACTTGCCATAAACCATATTTTATGGACTATAGACCACTTGCAGCTATGGCCTTTTTCCTAATGCCGCAGCAAATGTTGCCAGATAGAGAAAACTCCAATGTATCACATTTAAACAATATAAGAACACTTTAAAATTACAATTTACTTGTGTGTATGTTTAGTGGGATGTCACTGCTTTATTGTATGGGTTATATTCAAAGTTCAGACAGACTAAATATTTAGTAGTTTACAAAATTATCCAGCTAGCATTTTTTTGATAGTGTGTTATATAAACTTTGTAGATAAAAACTTACTAATATTAACGAGGTACATCAAAACAATTGTTTTTTATTTCATAAAAGGACTTAGTTGTTATAATAGTTTTGTTTCTACAGCTAACCTTTACGTTTTTTTTTTGCACTTATCTCACTTTTCTATTATTTTACTGTCAGCTTTGTACTATGACAATGATGCCTCAAAATTTTGCACCAATAATTATTACTTAGTTGGTCTGGACAATTACCAACACAGAGAAAACAAAGAAGAGATATTCTTCTAAAAATAGATCTATGTAGATAGTAATTTTAATATGGTCTTAAATTTTTAAAATGCGATGTTGCAATTTTAATATGGTCTTAAATTTTTAAAATGCGATGTTGCAGAGACAATCTAACATAGGATTTAAAGGGAGTATTTGCTTGCTGGCAGCGGTCCCTATGGAGATTACCTTAATTACAAGTCATCTATAAGATGCACCTGACAATAAGATGCAACAAATTTTTAAAAAGTAAAGAAAAAAAAAATATCCTTGAGCTTTGCTAGATAGCCTTGGCATTATAAGTCTTTTTCTTATATGTCTTATAGTCCAAATAATACTACAATTAAAACAAATATATTATGAATTAATTTTGAAACTTTGGAATTATCAGTACATCAAATACAAATCTAAAATCATTAAATTTTAAGTGCTTTAAAATAACTTACCAAAAGACAGCCATAAAACTTAGATAGCTAAGACAGGAGTGTTTTGAGTTTTTTTTTCTGTTTGTACATTAATTTAATGAAGTATATTACATATTATATCATTGAAAAACAAAATTACTTTGATTAAATTCATTCATATCCTGAACAAGTTTCAGTGCCTTGAAGTATTCAAACATTGGAGCTCTTTTCACAGGATCCTCATCAAAGATCCACACATTTACACGAGCCCGTGTCACAGCAGTATAGAGCTGCTTCAGTTCTGTGTCTAGCAGCTTATGCTGGCGGCTGTCAAACTCCAAAGCTCGAGGTCGTTTGTCTTTTAACAACACATCTGTAAAAGAAATCAGTTCAAGCTATCGTTTTTAGTTATTAAGTAGCAAATTTTTTACTAAATTACTTGAACTTTTGTTATTGATCCAAAATCTTGCACATCAGTATAGGAAAAAAATGTGTAAATGAAAAACTATGATCTTTTTCAAGTTCAGTATCTAAAAATGCTAAGTAAATTGTATTTTTGTCATAACAAAATAGTTTAGGATAGATAGTCTGACATTAATAAATAATATCTATATATATAAAACTCAACTTCGAGACGCAAGACGCAGGACTATTTATAGATTGTGGAATTCCCGCAACAGCGGAAAAAAAAATAACTATAGTGTGGAGACGGGAGGGCTGGATCACAGCAAGCGTGTTGTTTAATGTGGGTCAAGATGGATCACAGCAAGAGTGTTGTTTATATTGATTGATAAGGAGGCGTATTACGACGCAGGACGACTAGTATTTCATTAAAAATGCCCATTACAAATAACATAAACATGAATATAGTAATTTTAAAGTTAAGTCACTTTCTCAGAAAAAAATAGTAATTTTTTTTAGCTTTCCAGTATAAATGATCTTCTAACTATTAACACATTTTAAGAAGTTAATTCATTATCCACCCATTTTAACTGAGTTTTACCACCAACTTAAACTATCGTTACCTAGCATTTTTTCTCATTTAATTTTTTTCATGAATGAAATACAACTGGACCCTCTTGAATATGGTGGGGATGAAGACACATTTCAAGATACTAAGACCTTTAACAAGATAGCACTAAATGAATTGTAAAACTGTTTTAAGTCACAAAGTCAAAATATTGGATTTTAAATATATTTTTTTAAATACTTTGTATCTTGAAAAAAATATTTATTTATTTTAAAATAATAATTAAGTGATTATATTAATTTAGAAGTCTCAAAGTTTGTTTTCTTTAAATCTTGTAGCTTTACTTTTTAAATTCATTTAAATTGCTTTGTCTGTATGTTGTCCTAGTTGTGCTTGTGATGTGGAGTTATTTTTAAGGGAAATTTGAAATCAATTTTCCCTAGTTTTTTAAGAAATCCATGATGAATCCATTAGAAATTTTAACAATTGTGCATTCTTGAAGAGAATACACTATTAAAAAATTTTTTGAGTCAGATATTACCTATTGTAGAATCTAAAGCTGATAAGTTAATTTTTAGGTAATTTTTTAAGAGGATGAAAATGGGGAAAAGAATAATGCTTTCGAATACAGTGCAGATCTGTGAAGTAATTTTAGTCTTACATGCTATTTTTATTATTGTAAATAAACTGTACCAACAAAAGCCAGTGAAAATCGCTTAACACTAAAAAGTATAAAACTAAAAAAGACAACAAAAAAAAAAAACAAGTATTTTTTTTAGTCTTTCATTTTCACACAAAGTACACCAATTGATTCTACTAGTTTTTATTAACTTTAGAAAGAAGAGCAAATGAAAACAAATTTAAATAAAAAGTATAAAAAAAAATAAACTTTTAAAAAATACGCCTTTATTAAAATATACTAAAAAGTAAATGAAAATTCCTTTGATAAAGGGTGAGCTATAAAATACCCATGCACAGTATCAATTTGCTTAAAAAGAATTTGAAAACCTTAATATATTTTAAAATTCAAAAATTCTTGCATTCAGTTTTATTTTTTAACAATTTTATTTTAAGTTATATCTGATTAGAAACTCTAATAGTACAGCCAATAAAATAATGATAAAGAACAGCAGTTCTATTAAAAAGAAGGACTTCAGAAATAAAAAACAATGAATTCTGAAACAACTTCATCAATTCAAATTAATATTACATAAAAAAGTTAATAATATATTGCTAAAAAAAAATGTCATCAGGTCTTAAGAAAAAAAGTTTAATTAATTTCAAATTTGGTGGCTTTAATGTCATAAAATAATGAATAAAATTTCACCTTCATCAATCAATTGTAGATTTTCAAGCTGGTTTGTCTTCTGAAGGTGTTTCACCAGTTTCTCCAAGAAATCTGTTACTACTCTCCACTCTTTATCCACCTAGTGAAATTTAGTAAACAGTAAAATTATAAGGTTTGTAAACATACCTATATTTATTTTTCTAAATAATTCTCAGCGATTTGAAATAATGTTGACTATTTACCTTTGAGCAGGTAAAGAAATTATAAAGAAGAACATCATCAAATTCCAGTCCTTTAGATTCATAAATGGTCAAGGCAATAGCTGAGCGCAGCTCTTCTGGCAGTTGTTCTTTTGCCTCACTGTCAACAACAAGTATGGCCTGGTGAGCACCAAACTCAATGTGTGACGTATCTCTCTTGTTCCCAGTCAATAGTTTCATCAACTCATCTGTAAGCATTGAAAAAAAAAACAGTAAGATTTTTTAACATAATAAAAAGTAATATTTTAGATGCTAATACATGTAGTACTAAAAAAATGTGATGAAAGATAACGGTTTTAAAAAAAATTGTCATCAAAATAAAAGAAATCTGCAATACATTAGATATTTTGTGTTGTGTTATTCTATGAAACAGCTGCTATTGAAAAGATTATGTAAACAGCTAATTACCTGGTAAACATGATTCTATTATCACAGGTTTAGGGCCATCAAACAAGCCTTGATCTTTCTGAAGACAATCAATTGTTTCAGGAAAGAGCTCCACAATGATATCTAATATTGCAGATGCCATAGACAGAATGCCAGCATGTGATCTATAATTGTGAGTCAGCTGATATATCTGCCCTGGTTTCTGCTCAAGAAATTTTTAACATTACATTAAATTTTATGCCCCACAGTTTATTAATGTAAGGATTTTTAAGTAATCACCAGCACTCAATGATACTTACATTAACTACAGCACTATTTCCTTTGGAATTTTTATCTGCCTCTACATCACTGCTAGAAATGTTCCCTTTGGATTTTTTTTCAGCTTCAAGATAAAACAAAGACTTCAAATCAGCAAATCGAAATGAAATGCCCTTCATTATACTCTGGGCAGTGTCTCCAGCCAAGAACATATTGTTGGAATTATTGCACAGAGAAACAAGAAGAGCAAGTTCAGCCTGGGAGAAGTCTTGAGTTTCATCAGTATAGATGGTATGTATACACCATGGAATCAATTTCATCTGAAATGTTAAATAATAGGGCTCTTGGCTTTTAGAAATTTCACATTTTAAAAATTAAGTCATACATTTAAGCAAGTTCTAACTACGCTGAAAATTTTTGAACAATAAAACTCCAAAAACATGTCCTTAAAATTACTAATTGTGTCATTAAAAAAGATCAGGGATGCAATGAGACTTCAGGCTTAGAAAAGTGCACTCTCTAATAACAAGGATTCTTAGAAATTCTATCTTTAAAATGTTCTAAACATATTTGGTGTTTATTAAAACATAAACGCATGACTTTTTTCATATTTCATTAACTGTAAAAAATCATTTGAAAAAAATCTTTAATAATAAACCATTAAATTACTGAACGCTTTAAAAAATTAACAAATGTTTTAAAAACTTTATACATATAAAAGGTTGTTATTTACAGATTTCATTCTTTTATAGATGTGAAAAATCACATCCATTTCATCAAACCAGTCCTTTTTTTTCATAAGCTTTCTGTAGTGTAGGAAAGCCTGATAAACATGATGACGATCATAGGTAAAATTTGGCGCCCTCTTGAAGCCAATCTGTTCATACTGTGATTCACTAAGAAAGCCCTGCTCGGTTTCAAGTGCTTCATGTGACCCTTTTATAAATGACACGATTTCAGTCCAAACCAATGATGGGTGACATGGGTCCTTGAACTGAAGACAGAATTATGTGGGAATAAAATAAACAGCAAAGAAAGCAGAAGAGAACACAACTAACTAGTGAAAATTAAGACACTTTAAACCAAAACTTTTTTTTTATATCTGCTCACTTCTTTTTTCAATTTAGGCCACATTACTTGCTCAAAAACAACATAGGTACATTCTGTCTTGAAGTCTGTTCTCTGTTTTTCAGGTTTTTTAAACAAGGGTCTGTGATCACCTACAGCGCCTATATACATGAACACAAAGTTTGTGAAATATCAGATCTACAACAAGGTAGTAAGGGGACGAGTGGTTGTGCTGTAAAGCGCTCAACTGATGACTATTTTTGTATCAGCAAAGTGCATTTTAATCAAAATAAAATATGTGTTAATTTTAAAGAAACCTGTCTGGCCCAGAGTAACCTAGATTTACAATGCCATTTGGTCAACTAGGTAAAGCAACAGATATATTTTTTGTTTAACTTTTTTTAAATAAAAGCGTGGGTGCAATTTATTTATTTATTGTTGTCATAAAGCTCAAATTTAACAATTTAATCTTTTTATATATTACAGAGTGATCTAGTTATATTTGGGTTTTTTTTTTCATTGTGCAAAGTAATTTGAAGAAAAATTCTATGTCACTTAATTTTCACACTTTCCAATTTGTATTTTGGCCTCAGAAATTGTTTAAACTTTTTTTGAATCTAAAGATACAGATTTGAATTTTATTGTGTTTAAATTGATTATAAAAAAAAACTAATTTCAATTGTAGATAGAAAAGAAAATTTTCAATAAATGTGGGAATAACAAATCTATAAATCATTTTTCTGAAATCTTTATTAAAAATAAAAGCAACCAACCGTTATTTGGATTTTGATTCCCTAGTATAGGGTGACCCAGGTCGAAGAAAACATCCTCTTGTTCCTCCCAGCCAGGCACGTAATGTAAAGGTTTTAAATTCTCATCACGTGGGAAAAATGGTGACCCAGATACAGAGGCATCAAGCATAAGAAGCAATTGTTTAGAAGTCAGGAATAATGGGTACGACTCTTCTAGAGTATCCTGAATAATAAATAATGTGGGCAAAAGTATGCTGACTTCTAAAAAAAAAATATTGCTACAGTTTTTTTTCATTCAACTTTGATAAATAATTGGTGAGAATTCTAAACATAATTAACTGGAAATGAAAAAAAAAGAAAATTATTTTTGAAAGACTAAGAACCTTTTTAACAAAAAGTCTCATTTAGAAAAAAGCTATACAACAAATATCATTGTGGAGCTCTTTCCTGAAACAAATTCTAATAAAAGAAAACACCAGGACAAGGGTAACAAATTTTAAAAAGGTTTTCGTAATTAAAAGTTTGAAAGTGCTAAAAACCTCAAGACAATGTGCAAATTTTTCTCTTTTCTGGACTCTCTGCTGGAGACTGGCACTAGTCTGACACAATCTAATGAAATTTTTTTCTACTTCCGCACATAGCACTGGATTTTTTGTCACGAAAAGCTAGGGAATATAAAAATGTTTCAAACTAAATTAGCACTACGATATTTCACTACTACCACAGATTTATCTTGTATAGTTTTCTCACTAAACAATAAAAATATATGTACATGTATTAGTGGTGACATTAGGCTTAATTTCTTTTAAAAAAATTATTTAATTTTAGTTTTAAACCGATTTGTTTAGTAACATAATTTGTTATTTATTTATAAAAAGTTTAATTAAATTTCAACTCTCTATTCATGTTGTGCAAACAATTTTTCTCCTGTCATCTTACAAAAATGCAAAGATGTACTTTGCTATAATTTGTTTATTCAAGGATTACGTAAAACAAAAAGAAATTATTTAAAAAAAAAAAATTAATTAAATAATGGTACCAGGGAACCCAACATTAGGGATCAAAATTTTAAAGGAGAATTATATTGGACTGCACATCTTCCCTGGAACAAACACTATTCTGATTTAAAGAGATTTTTTACATGTAGGTAGTAAGAAATTTTGTTTTATCAATCAAATGAGTCTAGATATTATTGGCATTCTTGCATTAATATATTAATAACTGACCATGAAGGCTAAACGAGAGTGTTGCTTTAAAATGATAGAATTAATTGTTTTTCACATTTTTTAAAATGTCAAATACATGTACAAAGTAACTTTCAACATATGACACAGCTAAAATTAAATAATTCAAAAATCATTTCAACAACTATAGTCTGATACACAAAATAAAAACTGTACTTGAGCTTTTGTTTTTTTTTTAAATCAATGTTTGTGTAAGATCTGGGCTTCCAATAATTTTTACTTCCAAATCCATTGTATTAAATTAATTATAATTTGTATCAAGCTCATAATGTGAATAAGTGACTATATGAAAAATGAATGACCTAATTACCTGATGAAGATGTTCATAGTATTCATTCTCTTCATTTTCTTCTTCTTCATCTTCACCACTCACAATGGCAGTGGGTGTTATTTGAACATTAAATTCTTCCTCTTTAGTGGCATCCTCAATCACTTATGAAATATATTTAAATACTGGATAGTTATTTTAACTTTTTTAAGTAGTTCTAATTGTGTGAGTTAAGAAATTTTTAACATGTATTGATTTCTAAAATAAAAAAAACTGTGCAGAGTCAATTGTTATTTTACTGTTAATTCAGTGGAACCTCAGTTCGCCAATAAAATAATAATATTTTACATGATAATTGTGTGTGTTTTTTAAGCATGAGGACGTGGGTGTGTTGCTGGATAAAATAACACTTAAACAAATTAATTTCAGTTTATGTACTATTCAGTTCATGAAGGGATTTTCGGGAACTTGTGTTGAAATGGTATTGCACTGTAATTTACAAAAAAAAAACAAAAAATTTTTTTTTAACTTTTCACATTGGTAGGAAAAAACTTTCTCATATCTATGAAATTTTCACAAAATATATATTTATATTTATGGTAATGTTAAAATAATTACTTTGTCCTAGTGGTGTAATAAATGATTTTCTTTTATTCTTTATATATGTATAGGTATGTATGTATGTATGCATAATTAAATAAACTTGAGTAAGTATAGTATTTTTCGGACCATAAGACGCACATTTTTTCCTCCAGAAATGAGTCCAAATGTAGAAAAAAAAAGGTTTCAAAATATTTTTTCTGTATTTCTCTTCTCTATAAACTGGTGCGCCTTATGGTCTGATGCGCCTTATGGTCCGAAAAATACAGAAATTAGTCTTTCCAGAGAATTTAAGACTCTCAAAACTTACTTTGAAGATCTTTTTGTTTTAACGGTCTACCAGCTTTATCTGCCTCTGTCCAGTAGTTCACAAACTCCTTGAACAAGCGGTACAGACAGCAGGTGGTTTTTCCAGTTCCACTTCGTCCAAGAAGTAAAAATGGAGCATCTGACTTTAAAGTGATGAACTGGTGCTCGATTTCAGCAACTTTAAATGGGAAATCTATCTGTGAGTTGGATAAATTATATTCATTTATGTAGTAGATCTCTGTTGAACAAATGACATTAATAGTAAACCTTTACGCTAAAATTAGTTTTACAACCATTGATAAAAGGGTAAAAAGAAAAGAGAGAAAACTGAGTAATTAAAAATATAAAACCATTATCATTTATTCCAAAAAAACAGAAAAACAATTTAATATGAAATTTACTTCTTAAAATTCTAAAGCTTAATAAATTATTTTATCAAATATTTCTAAAAAATACAGATGATATTTAAATAATGAGAAGTGAATGAATGAAAAAAAAATTCTTACCTTGGAAACAGCATCACTAAGGATGGCAGACACCATGCATGAAGAAAAAGTGTACAGTTTAAGGATGTTGAACTCATTTTCATGTCGAGTTGCAGGTGGAAAACATTTTAATGTTTTTCTACCGGAGTCATTAGATTTTGTGAAGTATCCTGGAATGTTTCCATCACCATTTAGTTTTAACCTGGTGAAATTTGATTTTTCACTTTTACATTCAAGTATTTTCTGAAAAAAAAAAACATGTTAATATCAAAGATGAAATTCAGATGTTTGCCAAATGTTTGTCATTGAAATGTTCTGTATATGAATTATCCGCAAAGACCAATAAAAAACTTCTTCAAGAAATAAAGTTTTTTTAAAAAGCCTTAAAACTACAAAATTGAACCAGGGATAAAAATTACATGGAACATAAGCCAAACTTGGCACACAAGGAATAAAATTAGTTTCCTAGCGCACCAAAAAAATATAAGGAAAATACAAAAAAAAATTATATTCCAAACAGTGTGATAAAAACATTAGGTAAGAATTTGTTTTTTTCAATTTTGTATCAGTTTTAGCATTTAAATCCTTCTGGCCATTTCTGAAATCAACAATACTATGAGAGCTGTCAAGCCTAACCTTTGGAAGGTTGGAACTATTTGAATGACATTCTAGGTTCTTTTGACGATGTTGTATAGTTAAATTTGATCACATCATTTTCTTGCAGTCTCTTCTCAGGTTAATCTATTTTTATTAACTTTTCTTTATAATGTGTGTGAGAGAATTACACATAAAACATAATGAAATCAATAAGCATGTTTTATTTATTAATAATACATTTTATTAGAATTGAATGTTCATTTTCTCACTATAGCTATGTATATAGAAATATTTACATAGTCTATTCTTGCTCACAAGTTGAAATTAATATAGTGATAATTGAGATAAGTTTATCAAGGGATCCATGAATAAAATTTACTAATGAAAAACAGACCCTTTCCATCTGAAATTAAAAAATTTTAATGTACATCTGATAACTATACTACTTGTTTTTTGGGGGTATCACTGGGTTTCCTTCTGTAGTGGCCAGATTATTCTTTATAGCAGACCAACTTAGGGCAATAAAAGAATTTGACAAGAACATTGATTATACAGAGGCAAGTTGGATAGGCTTATTTCAGAATCAAAAATGAACAAATAAGTTCTTAACATTTTTTAAGACGAAATTCTAAACTACACAGTAATATCTTCTGCTTATTTATCTTGTCACTTTGATTGCTTCTTTATTATTTTCATGTGCAAATAGTGACAATATGACATTAAAGGATAACTACATGATTATCAAAAGCAATGCACAAAAATTATTATACCATATTTTGTGCTTCTGATTAATATTTTGCAAAAAATATAATCAAAAGAAAATCCCCCAACCCTAATTCTGACAAAATTAGTTGCAAACATTAATTAGAGTTCAATAAACATATATATATAAATATCTAATACATAATCGTCTAACCTAGGAGGTAGACTGACCAACCGTGTGTATTCCAGCTAAAAATAGTCTGGGGAATTCCAAAAAACTACAAGCGGGGGAAGAGATGAGAGGTGGAATGTTTTACGTCACACTTTCGCGGAATTAAAAAAAAATCAATAAACCAGTGTTACGTTTGTATGTTGAACATGATAAAACAAAATGAAGAACTGTTTGGAAATGAGTCCTTTAAAATAATATTATTGAATTAAGATTTTTAAATGATATTGAGTAGTGTGCACAAATTATGTAATGTTGGATGTTAGATTCAAAGTTTAATAGTTGGGGGTTGTTTTTGTTAAGCTTCTGCACCCATAATGAGGATTATTTTCTTCGGGATGAACTATATAAAATATGAACTTTATTTGAAGTATTATTAAGTGTGCCTTTAATGTGTTTCGGCTACAATAATCTGTTCATTTCCTTTGGGGCCACTTCGAGTACATAGACATGCTATTTTTTGTACATAGACTGATTGTTAGCAAGCTCAAATATATGTCACCATCAACTCCAACTGCGTGCCTAATAGCCGGTCCGGGTACCGGGCCTTTGTTTACTAGTATTTATATAAATAAATATATATTTATACATAGATATGTGTGTTAATTTTGTATGCAAGAAATAAATACTTATTTTTGTTCATCTGTAATTCATTTCTTTATTCATCGTAAAGTAAGTATTTTAATTTTTATGTATTGTATTTGAAAGAAGATTTTTATCTAAATTTACCATTAGATATTATTTTAAAGTATATATTTTACTTTGAGTTTACATCAATTATTTATTTACTATTCCTTTATCATAATTATTTTATATGATCTTACATGTCTGTGTGTTAAAAAAAAATTAGTAATTATTGTGTTACAGATCATAATTTTTTATCATTTTATTTTATACAAATACATATAAATAATTATTTTATAATCCAATCTACCTGAATAATACACTTCTTTCCTCTGGAATGTGACTGGTTAATCTTTTGCACAGCCAACTCCAGGTCAGACATTTCTAGCACAATTTCCCAAATGCGAATCTGTTGGGAGTAGATTATTCCTTCCTCTAAATGAGTCAGCTCCAAGGGTGACATACTGGAAGATGAATCGCGTGCCTCACTGCTGCGATGTGAAAAGGCTACAGCTAATTCCCAGAGGATGCAAGTCTCCATGGGTAATGGCAACATGACCAAATTAAGTGAACTGTCTACACCTTTCATTTGAGTCTATCAAAAACATGGAAGAGAAAAATGAATAAAAAATTAAAACACAGTACTATTGCATAGTTTGGAATTAAATTATACAATGGAATAAGGAATTGGAAATATATTGGCCCTAGAGAATTTTCTGCATACTTTCCTATGTTTATTCTGTTTATTAGGAATAGAATCATCAAGTTTTTACCCATTTTTCAAAATGTATATGAAGTCCAACAGTTGCATGTAATGAGTTTTGGAATTATTGGAAGTTTACAAAAATATTGGCAATAGAAAGTCTCAGAATCAGTTAATATGGTGTTTATGACATATATATTTATAAATATATGTATACAAATAATCAGCATAAAAGCTTTTAAAAATGTTGTACAGTTTTACACTAAAATTCATGGCATGTGCATAATAAGTTTAATAATGTAACCTGATTAAGATTACTCCAGTTTCCTGTTCCAAGCTGCTTTATCTTCATTAGAATGATTTTTATGAAACTATCAATGGCATCTTTATCAAGTTTCTTTTCTTTTAAGATGCTCCTGGCATCCTGTGTTTTCAAAGCTTTTAACAAGTTCCAAACAGATTCTAGAATTCAAAGAATTTTTTTGTACATGCTTATTAAATTTTATCACATAAGAAGAAAAAAAAGTAAGAGTTCATTATTTCAATATTGAATAGTTATAATCAACTAAAGACAAACCTGTGCACTCGATCTCCCACACCAATTCATCAAAGTCTGTTGCTGGAGTTTTTTCTGTTTCAAATTTCATAATTTCTTGTAAATCAATATTTTTAATTTTACTTTGTAAACCTGAAAAGACAATAATTTAAAGTGAGCTTAAAATTGTTCAAACATTCCTAACATTACTTAAAATAAAATACATGTTTTTGTGCTGATAAAATATTTCATAAAACAAACCATCAATAGTGGTAGAGTTTTCTTCATCATGGACATCATTAGAAGACTTTTTGACACATTCTTCAGATTTAACAGGATTAAGAAAGCCAATAGCATCTGGCATTTTTTTCAAGCATCCTTGTGCAATTGTTTTTGGGTCCTATTTTTGGGATGAATTTTAAAATTTTTTTAAAAATTATCCAGGTAATAAATATACAAATAATAATTTAAAAAACCAAATTTGAAACCTATGATTTTCTATGCTGGCAGCCAATAATGTAATTTGTTTAAATATAAAAAATATCAAGTATTTTTCAATTATTCATGCAACCAGTATGATATTAAGTATAACAGCTAATAAATAACACTTCCAACATAATTCAAGCGTCTTCTTTCATTGGTAAACAAAATATAGGCTGAAAGCTATTTCAAAAGATTTCTTAGGTTTATAGCATTTAGCAACAATATTTTCAGGGTAAATTTGATTTTTTTAAGTTTTTTTTTAATGGTAAAAGTTATTTAAGACTATTATTGTCATAAAGATAACTCAATAACCTAAAATGTGACTAATAGTGTATTAAATGTCAGAATAATGATGTTAATCATTAAAACTTAGTTACCAGTCACTTGCTATAAAGTAAGGTTGAATTGGTAATGCAGCTAATCGAAAAAAAAATCTGTATAACAATTTTTTTTTTCTCAAAGTAAATTTTAAATCTCTAAATGTACATAAATATTGCAGCCTTAAAGAAGAGTACCCTATTAAAAAGTCATAATTTATCACACATAACTATACAAAAAAATATCAGTGCTCTCTAGATTATGGAGGGATAACTTCTGAAATAAAAAAAAAACATTTTAACACAACTTTTAGGGAAAAAACTCAGTTGTCACATAAACATTGTCCAAATTCCTACATATTAGTTAGATTTTTATGGCTAAATCAAAATTTTTTTTTTATTTTTTTGTTTTAATTTTTATCTGACATCACCAGTTTTTAGTATTTAGTATAGGTTACCCTCTAGTAAAAAAATAGCGTCTAAACATGCCAGAATAATTAGGAGGGCTCCTCCATCCAAGGCATGTTTCTCCATAATTAGCGCATCTAATAGTTATAAAATATTATTTACTAAAATATGATGCATTTTTTTTATTTCTACATCCAACCCTCGCTAATCTATACAGCACCCAAAAATATCACAAAATCAAGGGATCAGTCAGTACAATATTTGGTATAATAGCCATATATGACCTAGGTGTAGCATTAATAACTCAGAAATACTCATTGAAAACTGAGACCAGTTGTTAAGTTTATTCTATATGGTACTTTTTATGTTTATTTTTATTCTATAACAGTTTATGCTTCAAGCATTTGTATTGTTCTAAAAGGGAAACAACTTCTAACTAGTCTTTTTTTCCCCACTATAAATATTTAACTAAAATAATGGCTTGTTTAAAGGTGACTGATCAATGAATTTATGAAAATTCCTTCTTATTCTCATTTTTTATTCACATTCTGTAAATATTAGACATGTACTTCTAGCAAAGTCATAAAGGAACTCTAGATATTAAAACGTTTTCATCCTAGGATAAAAAAAAATTAATTTAGCAGGGAATCTTAATATTGTACATCTTGAGCTGGCATTTATTAAATAGTTTAATTAATTTAAGTGAATTTCAGCAAACCTTGGAAGGTGAATCTTTTAAATTGTTTGACTTTGTTGGCGCACAGTCTAAAGGCAGTTCTGAAAAAAAAAATAATGATAAAAATAGACTGTATCCTACCATAACATACAGATAATTATTTTTAAAAGCATGAATAAACTCTTTATCATAAGATTATTTATATATAAATTTAAAACTAAATCTTACCATGGCTATTTCTCAAATCAGTTTTAGTTTTCGTTGATTTTTTACGTTTAGGCTTTTTCAGGTAAGCAGTTCGTTCATCATCCCAGTCAAGCAAATATTTAGAAGGAATATTTCCACATAAATTTTTAACTTCACTGGAAATTCCCCAATCAGAAAGAAGTTTCACAGCTTTTAAAGAACTTTCATTACATTCTGCCTAAAATTAATACACATAAATAAAAAAATTGTATTAAGTTAATCTTTAAAGAAAAAAAAATCAGCCTGTAATGGATACTTTATAATTTATTTTTTATTAAATATAGCTGAATAAATAGGACAATTTGTTTAATCATCTTTTCTTTTATAAAGTTATTTTATCAAAATATTACATCAAGGTCATAACTGATCTCCAAGTATAATATTTTGTTATTATTCATTCCAAAAAAAGATAATGCTGATCATTCCAAAGACAAGCAAGCAAACCATACAGAAAAATGCTTATAGCAAAAAAAAAAAAATATATATATATATATATATAGATATGTCTACGTTCATAGACCATATAATTAGATATGGCTCATTAGAGGAAAAATTGTCTGTAAACAAGATAAGGAAAAAATTATTGAGAGAATATAAAAATAGACTTTGCCTCAAAGCTGATAATTTGAGTCAGTGATTGTGGAAATGTTAAAAACAAGTTACTTTCAATGCATGATCATACCACTCAAATAATAAAGTAGTAATTAGTTATAAGGGCATACATCGCATCACATTTATTGGTATATTTTGAAATATACTTTTAAAAGACCTCTGAAATATAAATTTACCTGTGCTGCCAGGTGTAAAAGGTTGTTGCCTTCTTTATCTTGACAGTGAATATTATGCTTGAAACACTGATTTTCTTGGTTCTCAGAAATTCTTTTGAGCTCAAGTAATAAAGTAAGATCACCTGAAAATTGTGTAAAAAAGTTGGATCTTTTCTTTTTTTTAAATATGTTTAAAACATTATTTTTTTGTCATAGTTTTAAATATAAAAAAAAAATGAGTTAATAGTGTTATTCAAGACACCTTTTTAATTTGGATCTTTTTTTTTTAAACTATGTTTAAAAAAATATTTTTTGTCAAAGTTTTAAACATTATAAAAAATAAGAGTGTATATTGCCTATTCAAGAGAACTATTAAATTTTTTTTTTAAAGGATGTGTTTAATGATGCTTATCAGAATAGGAATTCATATTTGCTCTATAAAATATTTATATTAAGTAAACGAAGTAAAGTTTTGTGCAACTCCCAATGAACCATTTTTAAAAACTATTACTTCCCTTCACCAAATCTTGTTAAATTGACTACGATGCGGCTTTTAAAGTATTTTAACAAAATGAAAAACCAAATCGTGACTATTATTCACCTCTAGGGTGGCAGCCTATGTTATATTCTATCAAATAAATAAATTAGTCTAGTTTTTGGATAGGTTATCTATAATTGTTACAATTACATTTAACAACAGCAAACATGTCTATTACTTATTCAGACCAGTTTATTTACATGTGTAAGTTAGGATCATACAGTTACTATAATCATAGTTCCTTTGTTTGCGTTTTAATTCTTGGTTGTTCAGATCAATATCTGTTAACAGAATCTTGTTTTATATTATTATTATTTTTTATTTAGTGCAGGCCTTATAATTACATGTATTAAATTAATTTCATATTTTAGAAAAAAAAAATTTTAATTGAGTTTAAATAAATTAACAAGATTCAAAAGACATCAAAATGTTTGCTAGAGAATGAATGCAAGAATCAATCATTTCAAATAATACTGTTTATAAAATTTAAACACATCATTTATATTAAGGTTTAGATTTACCTGATTGCTTCTCTAATGCCAGCTTTAGAGCTGCATGATATGGTGTATCACCTGGGTAGTAAACTACTCCATTGGGGTTTACTCCTAGCTTGATAAGCTCTAAAGTTAGCTGGAAAAACAAAATTCATTTACGTTTAAAAAATATTTTTATATGAAAATTTACTATATGAGGGCTACTCTTAAAGATTATTTTTGAGTATGATCTAATACTCATAATTAAAAAGGGCAGTCGTTTTTTAGGAAACTATTCCCTGGTAGAAAAAACTATCCATCCCCTTTTTTTATGTCGACTTTAGGGGCGACCTCAGAAAAGTCTGGTCACTACGTAAAGGCATCTATCTATTTATTTACCATCTATCTACCATTATCTATCCCTCACTCTTTTTTATTTAAATACAATAATAATGCACATTGTATTTATCTATCAATACAGATTGAGATTTTTATTTTTATAAATATACACATTTGTACATTGAAAAATACCTTTACAAATCACCAGATAGAAACAACAATTTATGTTGATAAAAAAAAAAAACACTATAAAGCTAATTCATTTATTCTACTGGCATTATTTTAATTAATTTTCTTTTGTATTACATAGTTCAATACTTGTATTTGTATAAATGGTACACATTTCTAATGCTCTCAGTGAAAGATGAGCTTTGATTTTTATAAATTATCTATTTTTAAAGTCACTGTAAAATTTGCATTCAGGCTTCAATATACAGAGTTTTTAATTTAGATTGGAGGTTCACAAAGTGCAGGTTGCGACCAACCAGAGGCAGAATTTCATGTGTGCATGACAAAATATAACTCTATAATTAATTAAAGGATAGAGAATCTATGTTTGCACAATTACAACTCTATATTTTTTAAAAAATAAAAGTGTGTAAATATGCAAAGCAAAAGAGGAAATCTAAACATATACATATACATGTACAATCAATGACCATTTAAATCTAATTCTTTTATCTTAATTCCTGTTTCAAAATTTACTCAAATTTCTTTTTATTAACTTGAAAACCAAGAAGACTGAATAATTTGAATACATTACAAATGCATTTCATAAAGTCAGTAAATTCCAAATTTTATTTTACTTACTTTCCATTCCTGTTGTTTAATGCTAGTTTTGAGAGCATCACAATCATCTATGATGGCGCCTTCTTCAATCAGGAAACTTACTAGCTTTACCTTGTCACTCTCTTCTCTTTGATGAGAATTGTTTGTGATAGCATCTGACAGTTTGATAGGTGCTGCAAAGTTGGATAAGGCTCTGCCACCCTTCACTTTCCTGAACTCTTGAACCAGTTCAAATGCTGGATCCCATTTCCCACACTCTATCATTGTTCTCAAAACAGCTCTGCAGTTGTCTGCACTTATTATGAGAAGCTCTTTGGGTATAACTGAAATGCATAGTTAGATCAAAAATATAAAGGAAAAAATCTCCCTGAATCTTAAATAGATACTAAATAAATTTATATTGCCTGTTAAATTACATTTCCAATCAAGATCTCTAAAAAAAAAAAGAAAAAAGTTACCTGGGTTTTTGTCTTCAGACAAAAATGAGGTTAGAAGAGAAATCTGCTCTGACAACATTTTTTGTGTATTTTTGACATGAACGTTTTTAATGCTATTAATTTTGTTGACAAGGCTGCTGATAACTGCAGGAAAGTTTAAAATAAATATAGTTAACAAACAAAGAAAAAAACCCTTAATAAATAATGCAAAAATTTATTGACTTATAAAAGGAAAAGATCTATTCTTCATTTATTTTTCTGTCTTAAGAAAAAAATACAGCAGACTCCTAACATACGACTAGTAACTAGCCGATGAAAGATTCTATTAAGTAAAATAATAATAATTAGTAATAAAATGATGGTAAAGTATTAAAAAGGGCATTTTATTGTATGGATAAAGAAAATGAGTATTTAAATCTGGCCTTTTCCAGATTTTCCATTTCATGCATTTCTTTCAATTGCAATAAGTAAGAATAGTTTTAATGTACACACTAATGTGAACAAATAAGATATAAAAAAGGAGAATGAAAATATCCATTGACTATGAAATGACATTTCAGCTCTTTCATTTTATATTTATTGGTTTTATGCATAATCTAAATGCCAAGATATTAAAGAAAAAATTACCTTTTCCTCTAACATGTGTTGTAAAGCTCTGCTTATTGCACAACTCAAGGGCTAGTTTACCATCACTGTTTTGTATCATATGATTAACACCTTTGTCCAAAATTTCCTTAAGTACTTCTGATTCAATTTCTGTTTCACTTTCCTGAATAAGAATAATTGTGATTAATGATTAGGAATCTTCAGCCAAAATGTTTGAGGCAAATAAAGGCTGTTATAAACTATTTGCCATAGAATATTTTTCTTTAAATTAACCTTGAATCATTGTAATTTAAACTATGACAAAAATTGAAAACAAATTAATAGGTTTAAAATATATTTAAAAAAAAAAAAAAGATGTCTCTATCTAACAGGCCCAATTAAAATCAAAGTAGCATTGCAGATATCTATAAAAACTATGATTTATAACATGAGCTTCTTATTGATCATCACCATTAACATGCAATTAAGGGTTAAAAAAATTATTTAATAAAACATTGTAAGGTTTCATCTAAATGTGTCGATTTTAATAAAATGCCTCAACAACAATGGGGGTTATTTCTGTTACTTTTTGTTGTTATTCGGTTTTGACAAAAGTTTGGCTATTTTCTGGAAGTTTGGCAACAGGAGGATGCAGTAATCATTTCTTTTTATATGGATGATCATCATCACTTATCAGAACAATTAAAAAAATTGTAGATGTGGATTCTAAAGTTGAACCACTGTTGAATCCAAGAGAAAAGCAACACAAACTGAAAATGACTCGAATTTTTTACAGTGTCGGAAGCTACATTAGGATTAAATACTAAGTTTTTGACCAAGTTAGCAGAAAAATATTTAGCATCTCCAATGGTCCATTTCAAACAAGTCTGATAATGGCTGTTTTGATAAGAAATAAGCATCCCATCACCTGAATTGACACATGTGAATAACTGGTCTTTCCATGTATTTTGCTGAATAAATAAATTGGTATACATATAGCAAATGCCTAATGCAAAAGTCACAAATGTTAAAAATTTTCCGCTATCTAAATAGGCTTGTTTATTATAAAGTCTAAGAGAGCCATAATTAGAACGTTATTTTCTAGACTAAGTAATAAAAAATAATGATTCAATGGCTTTTAACTGCCACTGTAATATAAAAGCAGGCTTGTTTGATGACAAATAATAAAATGAAATCATTTCTGTCAATTAAAAATTTCTGTCAATTTAATTTAAATTGTTTATCATGGATTAATTTCAATTAATTTTTTTTCTACTTATAAGTATTTATTTTAGATAATGATCATCAGAGCGGCTGTCTTTGCACAAGCAATGACAATGCGAACATTTAAGTATTTCAAGGAGTTCTTACAGGTAGATAAAAAGGACCTCATAAAACACATATTATTAATATTTTTACAGCAGCATTTCATCCTCTTGACTATGCTTGTGGAGGCCAAGGATATTGAAAAGATTAAAATGTTCATTTATTTAATGCTAATAACATAAAAATCTTACTTCCAGTTTGGCCAACATGTGTAGAACAGTATCACCATTTTTATCTGGTATATTTTGCTCCTTTGAAGGCACTACTAAATTGTCAATAACATATCTCAGCAGGTCCAGACAGCACTGACTTGTTTTGTGACTTGTTTTTATGGTGACATTAATGATAGCATGAAAGTAGGTGTCACCAGAGACAAGTGACAGACATCGGTGATTGGCTCCATTCATCAGAAAATACTGAATTAGTTTACATACCCAACTGAAATGTAGGTTGATAAATATCTCATAAATTAACCCTCTGATATATTTTCCTTAATATAAAATGGTAATTTACATTTTTAAAAAATTGAAATGGCAAATAAGAAGTCAAATTATACACCATAAAATTGAGCCCATAACAATTTTTGAGGATTAACTTCTCAGATCAAGCATGGGAAATTATAACTATCTATTTAATGCTTAATTTAATGAAAATGATTCCCGATATTTCTATATTACATTTATATGTGATAATATATAATCATTTAATAAAACATTGTGCATCATTAATTGTTATGGATTTTTAAGAATAAAGTAAACATTAGCCACTTAATAAGGGATATAAAACCCCATTTTTAATGTCGTACAGTTTATACAAATTATAAATTAAATTAAAAATATCATAAATTTTGCTTGACGAAAATAAACAAGCATTACTTACTGAGCGCCCGACCTTAAAATATTCTGATCATTAAAGTTTTCTAAAACTGCTTGAAAAGATAAATTGCCCTGAGGTTCTTTGACTAATGGTATATTCCAAAAGTTTTTTACAATATGCTCTGCAATCTTCCATTCTTGATATTGAATGTAGAAGCATACAGTTTGAGCCCAAAAAGAAGATGAAATATTCTGAAGATCTTTTAGGTAATTTTGTGAATTGTTGTCTTCTAATAAAGAAAATAAAGATACACATTTCTGTTAATACAAAAAAAAATGATAAAAACAAATTCATATTAATATAAAAGCTCATAAAATGATGATGAAGACAGCATTATTATGGTTGGCATGTATGATACAGAAGAAGCAAGAAGTATGATTCAAATTTTAAAAACAATTTATTTATAAAATTCCTTTTTATTTCTTTATAATTTTTGGACAGATATCTAAATATTTTTTTGTTATCATTGGTTAAGTTCTATAAAGCTTCATTTTTTATTATTAAGGCTCTTCTTTGTAAATGATTTATATCATAGCATTAGTTCTAATGTAAGGACGTTGTTAAAATTACTGTTAGAAATAAAATTGATCTATAAAATATCATCATATCACTGATACTGATATCAGATATACATGTGTATTAGGCAATTTAAAATGATAACCCACTGGTTGCATATAGCCCTTTACATTAACACATGATGCCTGACAATGGCCTCCAAAATGTAATAATGGTGATGCATAAAATTCTAAGTCAGCGTTATATTATTTTTTAATTAAATATTTCTTTACTTTTATTCTGAATTATTCAGCCAACGCATGTGTAAAAGTAGTTTATATATTCTAAAATACTGTGTATTGTATTCTGTGGCCCTTATGACAAGTAAATGTGACCCTGAGTTTGACATGCCTGAGATATAGGCCTATCATTAAACTGATTTAACTTACGTCAAACTAGTCTAAGACTATCGATATCATACGAAAAGGTGATGGTGTTTCTCATATAATAAATAATTGACATATTATTATCATATTATATGTTCAATGGCCTGGGAGTGCAAAAAAGTAGCTAACAGGAAAGCCAAAAATTAGGACCCCACCTGCGATCTATTGGAAATTAGTGGTAGATTCGCTTTTAGTTTGGAAGTAGATACATAAATTTATAACATATTCAAATTTCATCTTAATATCCTAAGCGATTTTAAAGTTATAAGCGTTTATTTAGTGAAAAAATATAAAATATTGGTCACTAATTTTGACCCTTTTTTTTTTGTATGTGTTTCCACAGACCCAAAAAGTGTCATGACTTCGCTTCTAATTGAGCTAGAGAGATAATCAATGTTGTTTTGGAAATGGTTCAATGAACTCTTTAATATGGCATCAATCATTTTGATGCGTTTCAATAAATTTCATATTTTTTCACTAAAGAGTGAAGTTAAGTGAAGTACCTAGTGTTTCATAGTGGTTTTGATTATATTTAATTGTAAATCAATTAATCATTAACTTTAAAAAACAGCCGATTCTCAAGTTATGGCCAGTTACATGTTATCGCTATTTTAAAATGCTCATTAAATATTATTGCTAAAAAAAATTGAGCAAAGGTATAAATATCCCTTTCTCCACCTCTGGTAATCTGTCGTACATGTAATTAAATAAATAGCAGATGATTCTCTTTTCCATAGAAAGAAGAGCGCTAATCTTTTTTTTTTCGCAGAGAATGTCCATTACAAAATATTTTTTTTAGTTTATACACTGTACTAGTTTTCTTCATCATGGGCAGGGCCACCTCAAGTGTGTGGGGGGGGGGCAACCCAAACACTTGTCAGAAGTCCGTAGCCTTAAAGACTCCTTTATTTTCGAGTACCGTTGTCTATATAATGACAACCACAGAGGCTAGTTTGTTAACTTGATGCCCCTTCCCTCCAACAGTTATTCGAAAGATTGTTAAACACAAAATATGAATACGTAAAATGATAACTTTGTGTATGTATGTGGGTGTGGTAGGGGGCAACAATGCCTTTCCTGCTCATGCAAGTATACCAACCTATAAACATTGTAGTCTCCACTAGTTCATAAAGAACTTTCTGTCTTATCTCATCATCTTGCAATGGAAGTGTTGAGTTGAAGGTGTTCACCAAGGCGACCAATGATTTCTTTAACTTGCCCAGTTTTCGATAGGCTCGACCCACTCGCAAATGAGCCTGTAAGAATGGTTTAATACATTTTGAGATTGGTGGAAAAAATGCAAGCCTTCCATATATGTAGTTTTTTTTTAAAGTGTAAGTCTGTGTATAGTGGTGTGTGTGTAGTGTGGGGTATGTGTAATGTGTGTGTGTGTAATGTGAAGGTTTGTGTGATGTGATGTATGTGTAATGTGTTTGTAAGTGGTGTAATTGTAGTAGCCGACAGTGTAGTGTGTGTTGTATGAACGTGTATTAGTGGAACATCGGGTTACGAATGAAAGCGAGAGATATCGAGACAAACGATCTCGTTATTTACAAACGAAAGCCACACACTACTAACAAAACAAAACAAAAAAAAGGGCTTGAAAGTTGACTTGTAGACAGCTGTATGAGATGATTGAGGACCACAGTGGAGAGCTCACTTAAAAGTGAACAGTAAATACATTCATATGTGAGGAGACGCCCGATGATGAGGAGCCAATGATCGTTTCAACTGCCAGGAATAGAGAAATTTGCAGCAATCGGTCAGACGTCATCATCCAAACAAACATTTGCTAACAGTGCAGTAAACCTGTTGTATAATGACGCGAAGGCCCTGCTTCAGAAATATTCTCCAGCAACGTTAGCAACCGATGTAAATATTAATTGGTTCTTTGTGCTGAAATATTCCCGGTTGGCTGTCAGGAGACAGCGACACAAATCTCCTGAATTTGGTTATCCAGAATAGCAAGTTAAGTACACCTTATGTTAAAAGAGAAAAAAAAAGATTGATTTCATTATCTTGAAACGGATTGTCTCCAGCCTCGTAGCCAAGGGGGGACACTGGGGGGGCTGTGAATTGGTGCCCCCTGCTTACTTTGACCTGGCTACGGGCCTGATTGTCTCATTGATTATAATCTTTCGGGTTACAAAAGTTTAAGGTTTTAATTCCATATTTCTAGAGCGAATTAACGTGTGTATCCCGAAGTACCACTATTGAGCTTAATTACATTATTTAGACGGGTGGGTCGGTGGGTGGATGGACGGATGGATAGAGGGATGGATGGTGAATAAATGGATGTACAAATGGGTGTGTGAATGGATATGTGAATGTTTGGGTGGATATGTGGATGGATAGAGACAGACAGACATTCAAACTGGCTTACCTTATACCAGTCCTGGCGATAATTGACACATTTCTTGGCATACTCTAAAGACTTTCTGAAGTCTTGTCTGCGCATACAGCATTCAGCGCAGTTGCCGTAACGTTTGGCAAAGCAACTTTTTAAATTGTCTGGAGGAGGGGGTGGGGTGGGGGGGCGGGAAGATTACAAAAGTTAAACAGCGTGCTTACAATGTACAACCACAAATATATAGCACCACATCATATGTTTCTATGCTCACTAAAACTTTTGATATTTTGACTTAAGTACTATTCCTATAAGGTACAGAAGTTTTATCTGTCGCTAGTTGACTAACATGTTGTTGTTATTTTTAGAAGTCCCACGAGTTGGATGGTTTTCACAGGGCCCATCTTTCATCCCCATCATGATCGATAGTGCAACGGTCATGCAGGCACCAGAGGTTCATATATATGTACGTGACATGACACGCCTGGAAATGAACCCGTTGACCCACAGCATGCAGAATAACAGGTAGGACTGCCCGATCGTATATTGGAATGTACATTACGTCTCAATTGTTAAATTAACACCTGTTAATATTTAAGACTATGCTTCAATTTTTTTCTTACAGATATTTGGCCTAATTTAGCTGGCAAAAAGTGTGTTTGTAAGAATCACAATTTTTTTTAGTAATACCAAATCAGAGCCAGAGCTAGCTATTGTAGCACCCTGTGCGATTACATTTTGGCGCCCTCCTACCAGTCTGAAAAGTGCAAAAAAAAAATTAACATTAGTCTTACGGCGCCCCTTCCTAGTTTTGCGCCATGTACCCTCCCTACGCCGCTACGCGACTGTACCGAATATATCTTTTAGAAACCGATTCATTTCAATATTCATAATAGGCAAAATGCGATTTTTAAAGCAACAGATATTCTTGTGGCTATAAATAAGCTAGTTACTTAAAGTGTTTTTTTTTTATTATTTATTCTCTAGACCTGGATAATGTGATATAAAACGGCTCTTTAAATTATTTATAAGTATGGTAAATAAAAACAACTGAAAAGCAACTCTCTTCCACGGCATGTGTGGCCACGCCCACAATATTGTACTCATACACTTAATGGCAGTGTCCCACCTTCATGGACAGTAGTCTCCCCCACCAACGATGTGAGCAGCTCCACACTACGTAAGTAACGTTCCTCTGCTGACACGTAATTCCCTGACCTAAACAACTTGTTACCATCTTTCATAAACAACATCCAGTCTTCCGATTGGTTGTTGTCAGCATCGGACGTCATTGCTACCTGCAATAGTAAGCAAAGAAAAATCTATCCATCATAAATCTATGAATCTATCAGATAACTTGATGGGTGCGTAATATCCCCACTTTCAAAAGATCCCCCCCCCCCCGATGAATCATGATTTTTTTTTCAAAGAGAAAATATATCATATTTACTCAGTGCCGGCCGTAGGTATAGGCGCAGCCCCGTAGCGTGAAAATTATACAGGAAGGGCCAGGCATTATACAGCAAGGGGCGGGCAATAGCAGGAGGGCCAGGTAATACATTTTACTAAGTAGAACAAATAAGCAAGGGGGGCCAGACAAAACACAGGGGGCCCCGGTCCCCCTGCCCCCCGCACGTTACGGCCTGTATAGGCGATGTAGGAAGCTGCCTATAGCAGCATTATTTCAAGAAGCGGCAAATTCCAGCAAAATTAAATAAAATTTATAGAAAATATAAAAAAATAAAAATATATGAATTTGAGAAAATGTAAAATAAAGTAAGACTACCCTATGCACAAATGGCTCAAAATGACGACAACAAATAAGTCATGTGGATTAAAGCTCTATCTTAAGATTCAACAGACAATGAGGCAACAGAACTGTGCGATGAATTATTTGCTTTATCAAGAAGAAATACAGAAAAATCAAGCCCTAGAGTAATATTAGACTATCTATGTGGAATGGGCTTGGTTGCTCTTTTTTCCGAATGCTTATGTGGCATTGCCAATTTTGCTTACAGTCCTAATAACATAGGCGAGTGCACAGAGAAGCTTTTCAAAGCTCAAACTCGTAATAACATATCTTCGTTCTAAAATGTCTCAGGATCGTATGTTTGGTTTAGCTACAATATCTATAATGAAAACGATTACAGAAGATTTGGATCTGACCGAGGTAATCAAAGAGTTTTTTTTTTTGTTTTTTACATCCTGGTTTTTGCTTTTGTTATGTAATATTGTAAACTGCTGGTAAAGTGTTATCATTTTCAGTACACGTATGTTTTATTTATAGTTCAGACTATTGGTTGACTAATAGTCTATTAGTCTATCAGAGGCTCACGTAAGCTTCAATTGAACTGTATTGTTTTGATAGAGTATCAAACACGTTGCAGGCCATTCACTATATAACTCTTACTTTTTTTGTTATGATTGTTTTTTTTAACCCACCCCCCTTCCCTGCGTTTTTTTTAAAACATTACGTAATACCGTGTGTCACACTTCGGCACCCACCCCCTTCCTCGTCACCCTTCAAGGCGTTACATAATAAGTGAACGACCCCCCCCCCCCAAATTATCATCTATTATCAAATCTTGCTTAGTTCATTAAATTATCATAAGGATTGCCTAGTTGAGATAGTTCAGTGTGCAAAACGTTAGTATTAGATGTTATTTAATTGGTCATTAATTAACTTATTTTTTTTTAATTCATGTCAATAACGAAAACAAGTCCTGGGTGGGTGGGGGTCATTTCGAAATTTATTTATCTTTATTCATTTGGTTTTAATTTGAGTGGAAAATGGCCAGGGGGCCCGATTTGTCATAGTTTCTCAGGGGTCCCTTGATAATTTCTGGCTGCTACCCTGTCAGGAAATGTGATCAAACACCTATACTCTGCACAAATTGAAACTAAACACACATACACACACACACACACAAAAGATTATGATAATATGCAGTTCATGTATTAAGATAAAAATGATGAAAGCACTTACAATCATGATAAACATTAGTTAACGTGCTATTATCTTTGTTTTCTCCCTTAACCCGTTTCAACTTACAACATAATAAAAAAAATATACAAAACAAACATAGTGTATAATAGAGAGAATAAAGTTAGAATTGTGCATTGAATTTTGAAAACATTTGTTTAGTTATATATGACAAATTTGTATTCACTTATATAAGAAATTAACAAAATTTTATTTATTTTTGAACAAAATAGTTTAGAATAGACAACATTAATTTGATTACACTTACCGTACGTTACCAAATAAAGAAATTGGTTTTTGTTACGCGTATTGTTATCGATTACATATTGTATAGACATAATTATTTTATTTATATTAGATATAGATATTTAGAGAAATTAATTATGTTAATATCAAACCTTTTTAAGCTGATATCACACATATCTTTGAATGGCATGGTTCATCTCCATAGGCTTCATAAGATTAAATATCTGTTTTCAGCTGTTTCAGTTCCGATTCAAAGAAAATAAAAACAAATAATTTCTTCACTTCGGAAACTGCACAATGGCTAAATCAGCAATTACTAAATATATCTTATCGGGAAAATCCGAGGATTTTTCTGATTTGAAAATAAAACTGTTTTGTAAGAGTGCTTATAATTATAAATTTATCACTACTTAATTTACATTCTATTTAGTTTTTCTACAAACAGTATTAGATTATTTTCAACATCTCAAATTTAATCTAAAAAAAACAACAACAAGCTTTTCTTTTTTATTAAATTTGCGAAGATAATTCATAGTTATATTGATATCTATCACAAGTATATATTCGGGAAATTCCAAATTTAAGATACAGAAAATACTTATCGAATCGTTCTTATGTATTCTGTACCTACCAGCACCGTAGCGTGAAAAGTCTACAGCAGGGGCCAGGCATTCTACAGCAGGGGCCAGGCATTCTACAGCAGGGGCCAGGCAATAGCAGGGGGGGCAGGTAATACATTTTACTAAGAAGAGCAAATAAGCAGAGGGGGCCAGACAAAACATAGGGGACCCGGCCCCCTGCCCCCCCCCGCATGCTACCTACTAATGTGTGGGGCCCGATCGGAAACTTAATGGTAGGGTTTTCTCTCTCTCTCCCCCTTTCTCAGTGATAACTGCTCTCTTAGAGCCCCTCAACATATATCCAAAAGCCCTTTCCCTCTCTCTCTCTCTCTCTCTCTCTCTCTCTCTCTCTGTATATATATATATATATATATATATATATATATATATATATATATATATTTATATATATTTTTATCTCACATATGCCCATAAGCTCCCGCATATTCCCATAAGCTCCCGCATATACCCATAAGCTCTCTCTCTCTCTTTCTCTCTCTCTCTCTCTCTCTCTCTCTCTCTCTCTCTCTCAGTGATAACGGCGGGCTGAGCCCCTCAAAATCTGAGAACTGCCAAAAAGCGCAATGGCCAGCAAGCTACCCGACTGATCCACCATGTGGTCTGCCACCCAGGGGGCACTCAAAAAGCACATGATCCACGGTTTCCTCAACTTCTCTGCAATTTCGGCAAAGACATTGGACATTGGGCCTCAACTTCCCAAAGTAAGCACCTAAAGGACAATGCGCAGTTCGAAACTGAGCAATTAGTGTCTGCTCGATCCTCCTGAGCCCCCCATCACGGATCAGTTTTGGACGGCCGCTCCATCTGACTGCGGACATTTCTGCCCGTCACCCCATTGTCCCAACTCCTGAACCACCGAGTTTGCTCAAAGAGCCTGATCTTGGCACATGCTGCCTCAAGTGAGCTCTTTTCAAGGAAGTCGGCCCAGTCATTCCCGGCCACGTCCATATGCCCGGTAATCCAAATAAGAGTCACAAAGACACAATGCCGGGGCATAAGATCTTTGCTTCCACCATGGCTTCCAAACGCTCGCGCCATTCTCCCGCCCTTGTTATAGCTTGGAGAACAGAGAGCGCGTTAGTCAGGATAACAATGCTCGTAGCAGGCAAAGTACCGAGCATTGTTATCCTCGGTGGGGTCATCAACTCCCCCCCCCCTCCATTTCTCGATCAAGCCTTTAGTTTCTTTGACATGTGAAATTAAAGTCTACTATGTGATGTAAATATTTATGGTAGATAGGAAAAAGAAAATAATTCAAAACATATTTTGAAATAGGCTTTAAAAAAACAAGAATTTAAACGATTGAATTTTCCTATTTTATAACAATGAATCCAGATTTATATATATATATATATATATATATATATATATATATATGTGTGTGTGTGTGTGTGTGTGTGTGTGTGTGGTAACTAGGTAACTACCTCAAATATGATATTTGTTGTGCCCCCTTTCCCCCTGATGCCCCAAGCACCTGGTTAAGTTGGTTATATTGCTCAAAGTTTGTCGTTCCAGTACTGACAATGCAGTCCCGGATACAGTAATAAATGCTGAATGATAACTTGGTTCCACAAACCATTCTATTTATCATTAGTTTCGTATAAAATATGTTATAAAATTTATCCGCAATGTGCATCTTTATCTAATATTAAGTGTAAGTTTAGGAGTTGTATTAAAAGCTGAGAGTTACGTCGTAAACACTAAGTCCTGTTAGAAGACATCACACATCCTGGTGTTTTCAAAGATGACGGTATAATTAAATTCTCGGACGACATTGAATACATTTTGGTTCTGTTTATTTGGAGGTAAATATGTTTTGTTTACAGTAGTTCGAAAATTAAGGGTATTTTCAGTCAAAATTAATTACTAATAAAATTCTATGGTTTTAATTAATGACTTAAATTTCAAAAATAAAATATATGTTAAATTTAACATACAGTAAATTCATTAAAAAAAATTACACTTCATGATGTGTGAGTTTTTAAAGTTAAAAAAAAACGCTAAGTTTTAATATCTCATTTTTCATGTGAGATTTTTTTAAATAGAAATTTGGTAATTCTGAATGGTTGATTGTTAGTGCTAACAAACATGTTACATGTGTAAGATTTAATTTATTGTGGTAAATTTTCTTGCCGATAGCTGTATTTTGTTTCAACTAATTGTGGCAACTGTACAATTAGTAATGGACTCAGACCCTTACAATATTATTAAACGCAGACTGACGGAAAACACGGGTGCAGAAAGGTGGACAGACAGACATGTATTAAAAGGATTAAAAAAAAAACCTTTTTCTTACTATTAAGAAGAAAAAACTCTACAATTAGAACAGATGATAAACATAATTACTCAAATGAACTTGACTAGCAGTTTTAAGTAAAATGTTTCTAAAGTTGTTGTGTTTTAAGTAAAATGTTTCTAAAGTTGTTATGTTTTAAGTAAAATGTTTTTAAAGTTGTTGTGTTTTAAGTAAAATTTTTCTAAAGTTGCTGTGTTTTAAATTAAATATTTCTAAAGTTTCTATATTTTCGAAGCGTTCGAAACAAGTAGCACTTTTAACTAGCCTACACAACAAAGGGAATTTTTAAAAATACTTTTGAAACTCAACATCCTCTATCCGAAGAAGACATATCCTGTACTTGACTTGACTTGACTTGACTATCCCTTGACCCGTGGATGGGTCGTTGGGACACCGTTGTTGACCGAAAACTAGTATAGGTTTTCAGTCATGGTGTATCTGGGGCAGGAAATGCTTGGCGGCGCCCAACCCTCTCCAAGCTTGACCACGGCCGGTTTCCTCCTTATCGGTGGCCCGCCTTGATCACGGGCACGTAGCCGTTGAGTTCACATTTGATCTCGTCCGCCCTGGCCGGTAACTTCAATTTGGAAGTTCATACGCCCAGTGGTGCCGTGTCAATACCACCCACTCACGCGGTTTAGCCGGTCAGCTGAGACCGTTGCCCGGGGTGTGGCGCGAGGAGCCACACGTGAGAGATTCAAGAGATGAGCGAGGACCAGTGAGCTTGACCACCAGAGGGTGCAGCTGTCTGTGCATCAAAGGTACTACCTGTGCCCAGAGCCCTCTACAGATATCCTGTACGTACAAGTCAAAAAGACTGAGGAGATCTTGACACTATCATTTCGAAAGTGTCAGCTATGTTACATTGAAATAATGCGCTACATATTATAGTACTATTATATATAAATATAAGTGAACGTCCCATTGACTTGTACTCTTATATAGCCGACATGGATAAGACAACCATGCTACAAGAAAACCTCGCATGGAACATCACCGAAGAGAGTAGAACAGCGTACCTTCAACTTCTGCAGCATAGATCAAACCTCAGCAGCATACCAGCTCTCGTCTTCATGGCAGCTGTGATTCTCTGTGGTCTGCTGGGCAACTCACTTATCATGTTTGTATATTTACGAAGAAAGAAGAAAACTTCCACAGCGGTGTTCTTACAAGCCATCGCCATTGTGGATCTGGTCACCAACTTAGCAGTGATACCTGGTAAATTGTGCTTGTTAGTAGTGATACCTGGTAAATTGTGCTTGTTAGTAGTGATACCTGGTAAACTGTGCTTGTTAGTAGTGATACCTGGTAAACTGTGCTTGTTAGTAGTGATACCTGGTAAACTGTGCTTGTTAGTAGTGATACCTGGTAAACTGTGTTTGTTAGTAGTGATACCTGGTAAACTGTGCTTGTTAGTAATGATACGTGATAAATTGTGCTTGTTAGTAGTGATACCTGGTTAATTGTGCTTGTTAGTAGTGATACCTGGTAAACTGTGCTTGTTAGTAATGATACCTGGTAAATTATGCTTGTTAGTTTTAGTGTACAATCAAGTTGTTGTTGTTTTCTTTCTATTGATATTAATTGTCACCAAAATGACCCTAGGATTCCTACGTGGTGCATATGAATGTTATTTCAGGGATAGTGCCCCCCCCCTCAGTAGGTTATGTGGGTGTATCCTGGCAAGGCCGTTTTCTACAGGGCGCAGTTGTGAAATTTCTGTGGAAATTCAAATTTCTGATGTTAGATGTGTGTTGAGCTAGATTTGAGGTTGGCAAACCTGTCGCACCGCGGGCCACGATGAGTTCGGGCCGGGCATAGAGTTGAGGGTTGCAGTGTTTAAATGAACATAAATTAAATGTAAACGTCATTGATGTGGACGAGCGGAGAGGTGCAGGAGATAAACTAGGCTTCTGTGATGTCCATATACATCGATTTTAATTGCCCGCGATATTCTTGTGCGCTTGTTGGTCGATTCCTGAAACCTGGTTGAGGCAAAGACTATTTGTGGGTATTCCCCCCCCCCCTTTTTTTTTTGCAGTGATTCACTTTCGGTTAATAACGTTTTCGACCTATGTCTTGTCACTCACGAAGGCTATTTTTAATGTTTCATCCTTTAGATCAGTGGTCCCCGATCCCCGGGCCGCCGACCGGTACCGGTCCGTGGAACAAATGTTACAGGGCCGCCCAAGAAACATTAAATTATTTACTTTTTATTTATTTATTTCGTGATTGTGCGACTTTCCTACACCGCCCAACACCCCCCCCCCCGCCCCCCGCCCTTTTCTTCCTGTGGGTTGCGGTGAAATTATCAAACGCTGTACCTTGTCCGTAGCGACAAAAAAAATTGGGGAACCACTGCTTTAGATGACCGATGCGGAAGTGTTTTGAGTTTATCTTTTTATTTTCATATTTAGGTAAACTACAGGTTTAGGTAAACAACAGGTTTAGGTAAACTACAGGTTTAGGTAGACTAAAGGTTTAGGTAGACTACAGGTTTAGGTAGACTACAGGTTTAGGTAGACTACAGGTTTAGGTAGACTACAAGTTTAGGTAGACTACAGGTTTAGGTAGACTAAAGGTTTAGGTAGACTACAGGTTTAGGT
Organism: Bulinus truncatus; assembly: GCA_021962125.1. Classification (NCBI taxonomy): domain Eukaryota; kingdom Metazoa; phylum Mollusca; class Gastropoda; family Planorbidae; genus Bulinus; species Bulinus truncatus. The sequence goes on along the minus strand of JAGDYQ010000032.1, from coordinate 2,608,145 downwards.
AGACTACAGGTTTAGGTAGACTACAGGTTTAGGTAGACTAAAGGTTTAGGTAGACTGCAGGTTTAGGTAGACTACAGGTCTAGGTAGTCTAAAGGTTTAGGTAGACTACAGGTTTAGGTAGACTACAGGTTTAGGTAGAGGACGGGTTTAGGTAGACTACAAGTTTAGGTAGACTACAGGTTTAGGTAGACTACAGGTTTAGGTAGACTACAGGTTTAGGTAGACTACAGGTTTAGGTAGAGGACAGGTTTAGGTAGACTACAGGTTTAGGTAGACTAAAGGTTTAGGTAGACTGCAGGTTTAGGTAGACTACCGGTTTAGGTAGACTAAAGATTTAGGTAGACTACAAGTTTAGGTAGACTACAGGTTTAGGTAGACTAAAGGTCTAGGTAGAGGACGGGTTTAGGTAGACTACAAGTTTAGGTAGACTACAGGTTTAGGTAGACTACAGGTTTAGGTAGACTAAAGGTTTAGGTAGACTACAAGTTTAGGTAGACTACAGGTTTAGGTATACTACAGGTTTAGGTAGACTACAGGTTTAGGTAGACTGCAGGTTTAGGTAGACTGCAGGTTTAGGTAGACTACAAGTTTAGGTAGACTACAGGTTTAGGTAGACTACAGGTTTAGGTAGACTGCAGGTTTAGGTAGACTACAGGTTTAGGTAAACTACAGGTTTAGGTAGACTACAGGTTTAGGTAGACTACAGGTTTAGGTAGACTAAAGGTTTAGGTAGACTACAAGTTTAGGTAGACTACAGGTTTAGGTAGACTACAGGTTTAGGTAGAGGACGGGTTTAGGTAGACTACAAGTTTAGGTAGATTACAGGTTTAGGTAGACTAAAGGTTTAGGTAGACTACAAGTTTAGGTAGACTACAGGTTTAGGTAGACTACAGGTTTAGGTAGACTACAGGTTTAGGTAGACTACAGGTTTAGGTAGACTAAAGGTTTAGGTAGACTGCAGGTTTAGGTAGACTACAGGTCTAGGTAGTCTAAAGGTTTAGGTAGACTACAGGTTTAGGTAGACTACAGGTTTAGGTAGAGGACGGGTTTAGGTAGACTACAAGTTTAGGTAGACTACAGGTTTCGGTAGACTACAGGTTTAGGTAGACTACAGGTTTAGGTAGACTACAGGTTTAGGTAGACTAAAGGTTTAGGTAGACTACAAGTTTAGGTAGACTACAGGTTTAGGTAGACTACAGGTTTAGGTAGAGGACGGGTGGTCTTGCGGTGTTGAGTGCTCGACTGTCGATCAAAAGGGTCCCGGGTTGAGACTTCAGTGAGAACCTTTGGAGTTTTTCAAGTCCTGGTGTGAGTCCCCATGTCTTCCCAGCTTTAGATGGGCACACGACTTTTAGTTGGGGGGAAGTAAAAGCGGCTGGGCGTTGTGCTAGCCACACAATCCCTTTATATGCCGCGGTTACTGAAACAGATGAGTTCTACACTTCATATACCCCGGTGTGCCGTTATGGGCTTTAAAAAGAACTTTACTTCCGGTTATAGCTGGCTAAGCAAATATATAATACATCTGATCGATAATCGACCTACCGCCATTTTGCCTGGACATAATCGTATTATTATTATTATATTTACTTGACAACAATGCCGTTCTTATATCTTTGTAGTTTTGTATGTGTGCGTGGGGGGGAGGAGGGGGTTTTAGGCAGAGATTTCAGAGATGTTTAGAGGCTCCGTGCCAAATTAGAGACCCCCTAACAGCCTACACTGTAATAGGTTACTATAGTATCCGTCACAATGTCGTGGCAATGATGTGGCGTTGCGGGTGCATAGAGAAACTAGTGAAGGGGTGATTTCTTACACGTTTCTCTCATTCCACTCAAAGATTAATATATTATCTTATAATAAAAAAAACTCATCTCACTTTGTTATTCCAGTTACAATATTTGTTCTGTTTCACGTGTGGGACTTTCCCGGCCCATTCATGTGTAAAGCCCACCTATTTTTAAACTTCTCCACGTCACACGCAGCGACCACACTTCTACTTGGTGTGGCGATTGTCAGGTAAGTAGTTCAACCTATTGTGTATGAGAGGTGAAGGGGGGAGGGGGAGGGATAAATAATGGCAGCCAGTGAAGATAATCTAGTTGTTTATGTTGATGAAATATTTTTTTTACCACGTTTGACCTAATGAATTATTCAATAAGTGAACTATACAGCCTCACAGCCTCTCCCCCTCACCCCCACCCCACTTCCCAATGCCCCCCCCCCCTGAAACTTATCTGTTGTTCTGGATAGGCAGACTAAAACAAAATGTATCCTAATCTCCCGTCCCACTTCTATAACAAACAAAAAAAAAGCCCCCTTTGTTAAGAATATCAGCTGGATTACGGTGAGAAGGTAAATGTATCTTTATTTCCTTGACGCTGTTTGCCGATCGTTGTGTTGTTGGATAAACAACGATAAATGACGTACAATACATTCATTAATCCAAGGGCATGTTATTGGAAGACAACACACCGGCAGATTTGACGACAAATTATGAAATCAAATCTTTGTCATAATTTTTTATTTGCAGCTTGTAACTTTATGATCATTAAAATTATCAACTTCCTTTTATTTTTCAAAACAAATTGGTATATTGATAAAGACTTTTTTAAATCTTCAGCTTACGGCATTTTAAAATACATGTAATATAATGCACATTTAGAAATTAGGTAAAAGTTTGCTTTTATATCCAATGATAGGTACCGAAAAGTTTGCACACCATTTGCCTGGCAGATAACCACTGGTCAAGCTAAAGTGATCTGCGTCGTTATTTGTGTTGCAGCGTGTTTAGTGAGCATAACACACGCCGTAGTCCACGGACTGGACGTAATACAAACTGACCGGCCCGGTATCACAGGGGTGATGTGTCGGCTGGACCAGAAGTACGTCAACACTCCTTGGCCTAAGGTGGTCAGCGCCACCTCCCTGATCCTCTTCCTGTCCTGCTGGCTTCCGCTGACCATAATGTACGCGAGGATAGGGATCTTTACGTGGAGACACAGCCGAGCCCTGGAAGCATCCGCCAAAATTAAGACCAAGGCAAATCAGTTAGCATCCGGGAGCTCTTCTGAGGCATCTGGGAGCTGTTCGAATACGAACGATGCTGACTTTGACAGTTGCGCGACACCAGCCTTCGACACTCAATCAAAGGAGATAGACGCCCCATCTAACAAGGACATGTTTCGGTCTTCGTTCAATAAATCCATCAGAATCAGCGGAAAGAAAATGGCGGATCGCACAACGCGCATGCTTATAGCCGTAAGCGTTATTTGCATAGTTACCTACTTGACAACGCTTATACTCATACTGATGCGGTTCTCGGCTTCATCGAGGGCGTTATTTCTCCACCCCGTCTCGGAATCCTTCTACCGGCTATTCTTACAATCATACATAGTCAACTCTGCGGTGAACCCGTTCATCTACAGCTGGTGGGACAAGAGTTTCAGAAGAGATAGTCTTGCCTACTTAAAAAGCTGTATGCCACAATGTGGCCGCAAGTCTGAAAGTCAGTAAGGTGTAGAAAAACTTCGTTTATATTTTTATTTAGCTTGAGAATAACTTTTAAAATGTCCTCACACTTTTGTGATTCGGTTTTCGCGACTGGCTAGTAAAAAAAAAAGGGGGGGGTATTGGTTAACATTAATTATACTTAATTTAGACTTAGTAATTATTGTTGTTTTTTTGTGTCCATAGTGTTTCAATTTTGTGTATGTCTTTCAGCGAACCATTTTTTTTTTCTATTACCAGTATTTAGTTAATTTTGGTTTACTAAATGCTCACTAATTGACTATGGTGCGCTGTTTAAAGTAATTTTACTCCTTACAAAAAACGGGATTGTGGATCTCATCAACCTCTTTCGTGGCTAGTATTGGCCAACGACTGCCCTGTATGCACTCTGCCAGTAGTCACCAACTTTTTGTGCGACTGTACCCCAAAAGTATGGTAAATTATGTCTGCTGGAACCCTGTACATGTAAGTTCGCGAAGAAATGAGCATATTTTCATTATGGAGTGTGCTGACCTTTTCGAATGCGATACTCTGTCACGTGGCTTTGGTGACGAGTCACGCAGCCAATTAGCGACCTTCTTCAAACTATATGTTTTGTTTTAAAATCACTCGTCGCTGCGTACCCCTGCATGAGCTTCCTCGTACCCTCTGGTACGCATATCACCGATTGAGAACAGAGGATCTAAAACACTGTAAGACTTTAAAACGATAACATCATCATCATCGTTGCCCTTCACCCATGGCAGGTTATAGGCCACCAACAACAGATCTCCAGAGTCTTCTGTCCTTTGCCATCTTCTCCAGCTGGTTCCAGTTGTGTCCCATCTTAATGGTGTCCGCTTCCAGGTTTCGACGCCAGGTATTTCTTGGGCGACCTCTCCTACGTTTACCTTGGGGGTTCCACCTCAGTGCCTGCCTTGTGATACTGGCTGCTGGTTTGCGTAGGATGTGTCCTATCCAGCCCCATCGCCTCTTTCTGATCTCTTCTTCAGCTGAGAGTTGGCAGGTCTTTTCCAAAAGGCTGACATTGCTGATGGTGTCTTTTTCAGCTGGCCTTGGGACCGTCCTTGGCAGAGTTTACAAAGATAACATAGTTTTCTTAAATTTGGATTCCGCTTTAGTCCAGATTTTTTTTATAATGGGCACATTTACGAAATACGATAACCCTAAGAGCGAGGTTATCGTTTCCACCCGGACCGCGCGGAGGTGCTGAGTTTTAAGGGCCTTAGGGCAACGCAGACGTATTTCAAAGTCCGACGCTCTCTCTCTCTCTCTCTCTGAACTCTCTCAGTTTTATCTGCGGGCTGAGACTTAGTCTCTTAGAGCCCGTGAGATCAGACCTGCTGTGTCTCTCAACATCTGGAGACTGCCATAGAGCCCGATGGCCAGCAGGCTTCCGGACTGGTCCATCCTGTGGTCCGCCAGTCCGGGGCACTCGAATAGCAAATGATCTACGGTTTCCTCCACTTCCCTGCAGTGTCTGCAAAGGGTGTCGACATTGGGCCTCAACCTCCCAAAGTACGCGCCAATAGGACAGTGCCCAGTTCGGAACTGGGCAATTAGCGCCTGCTCGACACGCCTAAGCTTCCACCACGGGTCAGTTTTGGACGGCCGCTCTAGAAACTTTCGGACGTTAACTCCGTTCACCCCATGAGTCCAGCCCGAGAACCACTTCGATTGTCCAAAGAGGCAGATCATGGAACGTGCTGCCTCGAATGAGCTCTTTCTTGCACTCACGGGCAGCACTTGGGAATCTATCGACTGGACTATTGCCTTGGCAATACCGTCTGCCCTTTCATTTCCGGGCACGTCCGCATGCCCGGGAACCCATTGAAGGGTCACATGCACGCTATGTTGGGACACAAGACCCTGTATTGCCATCAGCATGGCTTCCAGCAGAAGTGGCCATTCTCCTGTCCCTTTTACAGCTTGGAGAACAGAGAGCGCGTCAGTGAGAATGACAATGTCCAGAGCAGGCAAAGTACCCTCACCGATTAATTCTCCTATGTGGTCCACTGCCTCAGTAATGGCTGTCATCTCTGCCTCGTAAGCACAGAGCGACCCACATAGGCCAGCATGGTCTTTCACAAAGCCAGTTTGTGGGAGAGTGATGTGGACCCCAAACGAGGCGCTTGTCCGACCGTCTCTACTTGTTACAGAAGCATCAGTATAGCGTTCCCCGAATAGTTTCCAATCATCTCCAAAGCTACATCCGTGATGGTTCGGTGATCCTTTGCGTCCCCAGCATTGGTTTCGACCAGGGTCGTGCGTACCTCGGGCATGTAGAGAGCCTCGCCAGGAGGGAGCCTTGAGACAGTCTCCAGCATTAGGCGGTCAGACGGCAGCTTGATCTCGAAGGCAAGTCTCACTGCGTGGTGCATAAAAGACTGCATCGAGAGCCGCTTCCTTTCCACCCAGCCATCGACCATCTCCCTTAGGACAGAGGTCTCCTCCTGCCGCTTAAACCGCTCATACGCGGTTATAACGGCCTGCTCTCTACGGATACCCAGAGGTGGCACATTTGCCATGATTTCCACCGCAGCTGTGGGTGCCGTTCGAAAAGTGCCTGTGATCAGCCGGAGAGCCTGGTTTTGTACAACATCTAGGGCCTCTAAGAGGACTTAGACCCATAGACCTGCACAACCTGGCTATAATCTATCTGAGACCTTACTGCACCCATGTACAGTGACCTCAGGACATCTGCTCGAGCCCCCCAGGACGTGCTCGCCAACTTCTTGACAATGTTCAGTCGGTCAGAGGCGCAGCGGGCAACCTCTGACAGATGTGTGCAGAGAGTAAGCTTTCTGTCAAGTGTTACTCCCAGGTACTTGGGCTTAGGTTCCAGAGCAAGAACCTCACCCTCCACCTCCAGTCTAAATGGCTCCTTAAGGATACTCGTGCCCATGGTAAACAGCGAGTAGACGGTCTTCGAGACGTTAATCTCTAGCCCCCACATCCTAGTATAACAGCCGACCGTAGTCAGGTCCTTCTGGAGTGCACTCTCAAGGACTGAGGCACTCTTTCCGGTCTTCCAGATTGCTAAATCGTCGGCATACAGTAGGCTTTTACATCCCAGAAACTCAGGCAGGTCATTGATGAAAGCTAGGAACAATGTACAGCTGAGGGCAGAGCTCTGTGGGAGACCCTGTTCGAGGGTCCGTTTCCTCGACACGCTGCTCCCAACGCGTGTCGTGATAGTACGATTACTGAGGAAACTGCGTAACCAAATGTACATCTCAGCGGTGACACCCAACAGCTGTAGCTTCAACAATAGTCCTGGACGCCAGACTCGATCGTAAGCCTGCTTGAGATCTAGGAAAACTACCGCCGTTGACTCAGCTCTCTGAAAGCCGTCGGCTATTTCTTGGACGAGGAGCGTGACCATGTCCATCGCACTCTTACCCCGCCGAAAGCCTCCTTGCTTTGGGGTAATGAGCCCTTTTTCCTCTAGGAACCACATCAACCTTCGGTTGACCATGCGTTCAGCTACTTTCCCAACACATGAAGTGAGGGAAATAGGACGGTAGCTTTCTGCTTGGTCAGTCTTTTTCCCTTTTTAAGTAACGGCACTATGACAGCCTCCCTCCACCTCTGAGGGAGTTCTCCTGTCAACCACGTGCGATTGACAAACTGGAGAAGCTTTGCTTGCCCCGCTGCCCCGAGGTGTGTGATCATCTCATTACTGATCAAGTCACTACCTGGGGCCTTTCTCATGCGACACTTCGTGACTGCGTATGCCAATTCATTGACAGAGAATGGAGCTCTGAACGTGTCTCGATTTTCCGTGCCAAACTCAGCCTTCTCTTTGACCCGTCGGACTTTATCCAGCGCCTTGGACAATGTACTCTTCTTACTCGACTTGCTGACCTCTGCAAAGTACTTGTTAAGCACTTCGGCCTTCTTGCTATCGCTAGCCGTCAGGCCTGAGTCCGTTTGCAACGGGGCACCAGTTCTAATTGCCCCAGCCTGGGTCAAGTCTTTCAGCAATTTCCATGTCTTTTGGCTCTCCCTTAGATCCAACCTCCCGCATGTATCAGTCCATTTCTGCTTTTTGGCCTCAGCAGACGCCCTTTTTACTTGCTCAGTTAGTTTATTGTTCTCACGGCGCGCCTCAGCCGTTTTCAATCGACAAGCTTTCTTTCGAGCGGCTTGTCTTTGCCGAACTAACCTTGCAAGGGCTGTAGTCCAAAATGGTCTGAACTTACGTTTCGGTAGGCTCTTCGGGATCGTCCTACGTGCGGCACCTAAGATCGCTTCAGTGATCTCCTTGTATACAACGTCGACTGTTCCACACTCGGTATTTACCCTCTCCAAGGCAGCGTCAGCTGCTGCCTTGAAGGCGTCCCAATTTGCTTTTGAATAGACCTGTGCTTAGCTCCTGGGTTTCTCTCGGGTGGAGGAATATCCACTGAGAGGAGAACGGTTTTATGATCACTACCGATGCAATCTAGCACGCGGAAAGAGGTGTTACAGGCCAGGTCAGCCGAGACGAGTGTTAAGTCGGGTCTCGTTTCGCTCCCACTCGCACCGTGCAGCAAGGTGGGCACAGACTCGTGGTCCTGCAACCTAACTAAATTTGTAATATTACAAATTTCCTCAATCCTCTGGCCAGCCGCGTCAGTGCGCTCATAGCCCCATGCCAGAGACATGGCGTTGAAATCACCACATACGAAGGTGCCAAGCAGAGTATCCTCAGCTGTTATTAGACTGAGCTCCGTCTTGGGGGGATTGTACACGTTAACACAATGGTACTTCCTCCCATCCTTATAAACATCCACCGCAAGCGTATCCGTTTTTCCGCGCGAGCCGTGGGCGCTGCTCGGCTGAGCATTTAGCGTATTTCTGACCAGGGTCACCAATCCCCTGCAGTTCTTACACCCACAACGGAAGCACGAATAGCCAGTGATGTGGACTGTCCTAAGTCCAAGGATGCACTCTTGTAACATTGCAACATCCACGTCATTCTCGTTAAAAAGCTTTGCGACTTCTATGCTCTTGGGGATGAGACCCCGGACATTCAGGTGGACAATCCTGAATTGAGCCTTACCAGAGCGTTTCCCAAGTCTTCGCTTGTCAGTTGTGGTGCCGGCCACCTCAGGCGCCATCCATTTTCAGGGCTGGTTGATTCGGCAGGTGAGTTGTTACACACTCCTTAGCGGATTCCGACTTCCATGGCCACCATCCTGCTGTCTAAATCAACCAACACCTTTTATGGTGTCTGATGAGCGTCTGCGTTTGGCACCTTAACTGGGCTTTAAATAAGCTTTCCATTGATATACATTTCTTAGCAGTAGGTCAACAATAAAAAAGTTATCCTACTCTATAAGAACGATTTATGTTGCATGAGACAAAGGAAAACTGTGTCACTTAAACTATAGCCGGACCCCGAAAAAAAAATAATACGGAGTCCGTTTAGTCGCGCATGCGCACATCTATTGCTGGTCGGCGGAAAAAAAAAATTATTCCAGTTTGCTGGTTTAGTAATAACTGCGTTTATAAAATATATTTCTATTAAAATGCAATATAAAGTTTATATATATATATATATATTCCTATATCCCACATATATTTGAATAAATTATCATTAGCGTTGGTGCATACAATATACTTGACGCTTTTTTTAGTAAAAAAAAATATGTATACAAATATTTGAATGATATAAATTTTTTTTTTCACTCTTTATTGCATTTTTCTTTCATAATTTTTAATTTAAAAAAAAGTATGCCTCTTCTTATTGTAAGATTTAAAGAAGTGTATTACAAGCATAGATATATAAGACTTAGATCGCTTACGTGCTATGTAAACGTGTTATATGGTCGGTCCCCGAATACAATGAGTATAACCTATTTATTTTTACAAATTCTTTGCAACTATGATGACGTAGTACGGAAGTACGCATAGATTGCATAAACAAATAGCAAAAAAAATAAAGAAATTTACTCTTCTCTTTTTGAAGTTAGGGTCCGCACATAAAACACTTTTTCGGTCTCTGTTAAATAAGCATAAGCGATCTAGTTTATATATCTATGATTACAAGTGTCAAAAATGACTTTATCACACAGCAAGAGCTTTTGTTGATCAGTTCTATGAGGAACCCAATCAAATATTCATTGCTACACAGATGCATACATACATAGAAAGCAATACTTCCACTAACATAAAAAATACAGAGAAATTAATAGCCTTATTATTTTTTGTATGGATAATTGTGACACTGATTTGTATCTACCCAGATGAATCATAGTGATTGTTCAGGTCACAGTCCCCTCCCATACAAATACACTATATCATGTACCCCCTCATCTTCTCTTCCCCACCCTCTAAAAGGGCCAAAACGGCCTGTGGTCAGCAAAACATAGACCCATGTGTTCGGGGACACCTTTGGCTACTAGAGACCGACAACAATGGAGATACGAGTTCTTTCAGAGAGGGTCAGTTGACCAGGATGATTGACATCGAGTGATTGCGTGGTCAAGTAGATGAGTCTAGTATTAGATGAGTTTTTGTTAAAAGTTTCTGTGAGACAGTCGATGTTTGAGTGCCGTAGGGAGAGGCTGAGAGGAAGAACGCAGACAAGTCTCGACGAATCTGTTGTAAACTTGTTGGCATGAGCCCTCGATGTTGTAACTTGTTTCATGTATTATACTACATGTTGGTGTGAGCCCTCGATGTTGTAAACTTGTTTCATGTATTATACTACATGTTGACGTGAGCCCTCGATGTTGTAAACTTGTTTCATGTATTATACTACATTTTGGCATGAGCCCTCGATGTTGTAAACTTGTTTCATGTATTATACTACATGTTGGCGTGAGCCCTCGATGTTGTAAACTTGTTTGATGTATTATACTACATGTTGACGTGGGCCCTCGATGTTGTAAACTTGTTTCATGTATTATACTACATGTTGGCGTGAGCCATCGATGTTGTAAACTTGTTTCATGTATTATAATACATGTTGGCGTGAGCCATCGATGTTGTAAACTTGTTTCATGTATTATAATACATGTTGGCGTGAGCCCTCGATGTTGTAAACTTGTTTCATGTATTATACTACATGTTGGCGTGAGCCATCGATGTTGTAAACTTGTTTCATGTATTATAATACATGTTGGCGTGAGCCATCGATGTTGTAAACTTGTTTCATGTATTATAATACATGTTGGCGTGAGCCCTCGATGTTGTAAACTTGTTTCATGTATTATACTACATGTTGGCGTGAGCCATCGATGTTGTAAACTTGTTTCATGTATTATAATACATGTTGGCGTGAGCCATCGATGTTGTAAATAATACATGTTGTCGTATTAAAGAGAACCACAAGTGCTTCGTGTCTACATTATAACATACGTGTTTTGTGAAGTCGCCAGTTGTTATAGTCACACAAGTATAACTGAACATGGCGACAACAAAGATTAAGATAACCAAGTAGTATTCACCCTGATATGATCCAGAAATGGCAAACAATTCAATCCTAAAGTCTGTGACATATATGGTCCCTCCTAAAGTATGTGACATATATGGTCCCTCCTAAAGTATGTGACATATATGGTCCCTCCTAAAGTATGTGACATATATGGCTCCTCCTAAAGTATGTGACTTTTATGGCCTCTCCTAAAGTCTGTGACATATATGGTTCCTCCTAAAGTATGTGACATATATGGCTCCTCCTAAAGTCTGTGACATATATGGTCCCTCCTAAAGTCTGTGACATATATGACATCACAATGAAGGACCTGTGACTTTGGACTGTCATCAGGAAGTCAGTGATGACCAGGAAAGGGAGATTACCTTATTCCTACTTATATTTTACGTTTCTTTGTATAATGTACATTGTTTTGAAGACGAATCACCAAAATAGAGAAATGAAATTAAGGGTTAAGGGTCAATAAAAATATACTAATATTTACAAAATGCAGTGGCCAAAAAAAATTATATTATTGGAGCAAAAAAAATCAAAAGCTAATAAATAGATGACAGCTAATAAATAGATGACGGCTAATAAACGGATGACGGCTACTAAATAGATGACGGCTACTTAATAGATGACAGCTACTAAATAGATGACGGCTAATAAATAGATGACAGCTAATAAATAGATGACGGCTACTAAATAGATGACGGCTACTTAATAGATGACAGCTAATAAATAACAGTTAATAAATAGATGACGGCTACTAAATAGATGACAGCTAATAAATAGATGACGGCTAATAAATAGATGACGGCTACTAAATAGATGACGGCTAATAAATAGATGACGGCTAATAAATAGATGACAGCTAATAAAATAGATGATAGCTAATAAAACACCGGGAAATTACATTAGAACGCACACACACATTTAATTAAACGATTGCACACTTATATGAATAACATTTTCTTTGGACCTCTGCCCAACGTAAGGGGGTGGAGATCACCAAAATGTTACGGTCAGCAGGGCCGTTTTAAGGTCATCGTAGGCCCTAGGAACTTTCAAAGTCGTAAGCCCTAGGAACTTTCAAAGTTGTAGGCCATCCCCGATTTCATTTTTTTTATATTTTTCAAGAATGCACCGGCACTTATTTGCCATTCTGGCTTTCGTAGGCCCTTGAAAAGTCCGTAGGCCCTAGGCACAGTGCCTGCTGTGCCTATATGATAAAGCGGCCCTGACGGTCAGTACACCTAATTAAAAAGTAACCACCAAGAACACTAGTCGAGAACACCTTCTTAACACATATAATTGGAAACGTACCCCCCTTTATACTCCAAGACCACTACATGAGTACATCTTCTAGACATAATTGAAAAACAACGGACATCAAAAGGTGAAGCAATGGATATTTCGATGATTCTCAAAATAATGAAGTTATTTCCCTTTTCAGGTTGTTTCTTTAGCTGTTTTAAATACATAATTAAGAAACAACTAGAAATATGATCAGGTATGTTTATGGTTCACTATTATTTTCTGAAGTTCATTATATTTCTGATTGACGCAGTTTTTCACCTATGTTTTATAAGGACCATTTGAAAATGTTGGGTTTGTGACTGATGAAGGGATGGATTGTCGTGCGGCGTAGAGCGTGGGTCCATGTGAAATCTATTTTGAGTTGGTGTGTGTGGGGTTGGCATAATCTGACATTAGCGCCTGTCTATGAATGCAGGAATACAGTAACGAACATATTAGACAAAAATAAATGTGTACTTAAGCAAACAACTACTCTCAATTTAGGAATCGTTGAAATGTTTGGCTACCCGAATCAAATTACAGTAGAACGTCGTTTATCCGAACTTTTATTATCCGGAGTGTCAAATATTGGGATCAGTTGTTTTTGTTTTTTTTTTCGTTGTTAGCTATGTGAAAAAACGAATGTGTACAATGTTGCAGCGAAAAATAAGTGATTATTTTCCATAATAAAGGTAACATTGCGACGTTTTTCACCTATTTTAGCTTTTTTTTCAAGCATCTTTCCCGCATGTGATGATTTCTAATATTCGTATTGCATTTATCCGATAAAAAAGCGTTTAGTAACGGTATCCGGTCCCAATTGATTCGGATCAACGACGTACGGTCTACTTTAGTTCGCGACACACACTTTAACTAATGATCCGCTGATTTAAACCAGTAAAGATGCAGCATGCGGCCGATGGAAAACCTCTTGTGTTTGCATCAAATGCGGCCAGTAAAGATGCAGCATGCGGCCGATGGAAAACCTCTTGTGTTTGCATCAAACAGGCTGCATGTAGATTGAGATTGAGCGTATGAACTTGCTGACCGGTATCACCCGGCAACTACATAAATTCAGCATAAATTGGAGGGACATATTAAATTATCAGATACACGTTCATAACAGTAGCTCTCATAAGAATTAACTACGATCGTTCAGTCAACATTTAAAAACTGTACATAACAGTTTCTTCCCAAGACTTACATATATGTAAGAGGCTGGTTAAACTCTACACATTTGGATGTATTTGCAGCTTGCCTCATATGTCCTCACGGTGAATTAAAAATCCGATTTTATAAGTTTCGGTCAAAGAAAAATAAATTGTCAGACTGGTTGCGAAACGCATTGCAAGTTCTTTTTTGTAAATCTTTTGCCAATGAGAACAAATAATTGATTTCTCAATTATATCTTGCAGATTGTCTGTCTTTTCTCATCAATTATATTTTGCAGAGTGTATGGCTTATCTCATCAATTGTATCTTGCAGATTGTCGTCTTTTCTCATCAATTGTATCTTGCAGATTTGTCAGTCTTATCTCATCAATTGTATCTTGAAGATTGTCGTCTTTTCTCATCCATTGTATCTTGCAGATTGTCTGTCTTTTCTCATCAATTGTATCTTGCAGATTGCTGAACACTGGGAACTACTTTCATAATTATGGCAATCTAGTAAAACTAATTGACATTTGAAGAGTGACTGAATGTAAGACATATTAGGACAAATGAATGGTGTGTCGCTTTAGATTGAAGAAATTACGTGGAAGATGAGACAGTGAAAAATGTTTTGAAATGACTTTATTTGGTAGGGATAGACAAATAGACAGGCAGATAGACAAACAAATAGACAGGCAGATAGACAAACAAATAGACAGGCAGATAGACAAACAAATAGACAGGCAGATGGACAGACCGGCAGACATACATATAGAAAAAAAGATATGTAGATATATAGATAGATAGAAGTATGAATGCATGGGTAGATGGATGAATGGATGGATAGACAGACAGACAGATTATATAGATAGATAGAGATAGATAGATAGATAGATAGATAGATAGATAGATAGATAGATAGATAGATAGATAGATAGATAGATAGATAGATAGATAGATAGATAGATAGATAGATAGATAGATAGATAGATAGATAGATAGATAGATAGATAGATAGATAGAATAGATAGATAGATAGATAGATAGATAGATAGATAGATAGATAGATAAGATAGATAGATAGGTATAAGATAGATAGATAGATAGATAGATAGATAGATAGATAGATAGATAGATAGATAGATAGATAGATAGATAGATAGATAGATAGATAGATAGAATTGTCATCACAGCTTTAATGACAGACAAAAATGAGGTCACATTCACTCGGCTGCCACTTTAAAAAAAACAAAACTTCAAAGTGTAACACTGATACATTTGCAAAAGAAAATAACACACGGTAATTATTTTTTTTTTTACGAGTTTCACAATCCTTAATGTGTTGACTGTTTCAAGTGTGGTGTTTTACCACTAACACCGTCAAATGGCTTGCATGTCCCTGTAGGAGTCTGGCCTATATAAGGTAGTGGGTACATCCTGATTCTTTCTTAAATTTGAATTTACTGTAAACAAAAACAAAACAAAAAAGCTGTTTAAGGTAAGTTAAGAATCAAATCATGTTGAGATGAAAGTAATTTAAGCAAAATAGTAAACGCATGTCCTTTAATAACATTAAGTTGTTTTCGACAGCCCTTGTCAGTGGGGCCTTGAGAATAGAGTGCATTGTCGCTTTATTTATTTCAATATATTTACTTTCTTTCTATGAATATGGGCCCTTTTCCGGGAGAGACAATGAACCGAGGGGCCCCTCTTGTCATAGTTGTTTCTTGGGTCTCTGAATTTCTACCTGTGGCCTTGCTAGTCCGTTATAATCTACAACAAAATAAGATATAGGGGGCCTAAATATAAAATTTAAACCGATTGTCAACTTTGTTTTGTATAAAATGCATTGTTTTTTTTAAATTATTTTTACATTGTGAAATGTTTACAATAAAATAAACTGTCTGTTGTTGATTGCAGTTGAATTCGGATGGCCATCATGTTCATGGATTTCGAGTTTAAAACTGACATCCCGCAAGGCCCGGTACAGTCAACAAACGTGACTGCAGAAAACGTCTACGTCACGGACGAGGACAAGGAACGTTACCTGAACTCTCTACAAGAGGAGACAAACATCAGGAACATTCCTACTTTCATTTTCCTGATCGCATTGTCGATAGTTGGCTTGTTCGGAAATGTGTTGATCCTTGTGGTGTACTCTCACAAGAAGAGGAAGACGGCCACTATTGTTTTCATAAAAAGTATTGCAGTTGTTGATCTGATTACCAATGTAATTGTTATACCCGGTGAGTGATTAGTCTTGTTGCACAGTGTTGCAGTGTAGAGTGTGTATCACAATATTGTTTGTTGTGTGTCTGCCATCAGTCTTAATTGAGAGTCTCCCAGCAGTGTTTGTTGAGTGTCTCCCAGCAGTGTTTGTTGAGTGTATCCCAGCAGTGTCAAGTGTCTTTCAGCAGTGTTTAGTGTCTCCCAGTAATGTTTGTTGAGTGTCTCCCAGCAGTGTTTGTAGAGTGTCTCTCAGCAGTGTTTAGTGTCTCCCAGTAATATTTGTTGAGTGTCTCCTTGCATTGTTTATTGTCTCCCTGTAATATTTGTTGAGTGTCTCCCAGAAATGTTGAGTGTCTCCCACTAATATTTGTTGAGTGCTACCACACGTAGAAAATAATGTATTATATCAAACAAATATTTATATTAATTATTATTACTAACGTTAAAAGCATGGATGATTATAATATTTGAACTAAACATGTATTAACATAATACATGTATAATAAGTAGCAATAAACAAACAATTCTATATTTTTGGTAATAATAATTTATATCAATATTTGTTTGATATATGAATTTATTTATTTTTTAGTGTAATTTCATAAAAGCTTGTATATAAAAAGTGTTTATACATATTCTTATATTAAAAAAAATAAAACAGGATATTTTTTTTTAATGTGATTAATTTATTTTTTTTACCCTTTAAGTAACCATCTACGTTTTGTTTCGCACCTGGGATTTCCATGACCGACTGCTGTGTAAAGGTTTTCTGTTTTTTAACTTGGCCACGGCGTCCACTTCAGCCATTCTACTTCTGGGAGTCGCCATAGTCAGGTAAATAGCCGATTCTTGAAATATCTCTTTTTTCCGCCATTTTTAAATCTCAATTCCCTTTGTTTTGTTTTTTTTTAATGCAATCTAACTTTTTAGTAGAATGTTTAGCCTATGTCAATGTATTAGTTGTTCATATTGAAATGTTATTACTTAAAATAAGTTAAAATAAAGACGTTCTTTTATACATAAAATAGGAAACCCGGTAGCCAAAGTTCCGTTTTTTCTGGGATTTTGTTATGATTATGTGTTGTTTTTTTTTAGATATTTCATCAATTTATTCTTATAAAAGATTTTGTTTTAGACTTATATTGATTTGTTACTTTGCTTCCGTAAATATTATTAATCATACTTTACTTTGATAACGATTAAATTATTGTGAGATTAACATGGACTAAATGATTGTTCAAAGTATTAAAATAGATAAATACTGTTGTTCCGAAACTTTTTAAAACCAAATGAATGCTGTGCTTAAAAAGACTAGGAAGTAGAATTTCATTTTCATGAACTATCATATATAATAATACTCATTTCCAGTGTGCGTTAAATCGAAAGTAAAGAATTAATGCAATAGTATTCCAGTTTAAAATACAATCATGAAAAAAATCGGATCTGCCCGAAACTAAAAATAGCCTAGCCTACCGATCAAGCATAAGGGGATATAACTATATGCAAAGGTTTTGCAGGGTACAGCTAGTAAATATATATTTATATTTTTTTTTGGTTGATATTTGTTTACAACAGGTACAGGAAAGTGTGTGTTCCTCTTGGCTGGCAAGTGACCACTCGCCAGGCTAAGATCATCAGCATCACAATCGCCTTGATTTCTTGTCTGACCAGCATCCCTTACACCATCGTACATGGACTCCAGGACATTGAGACTGGACGGGATGGGATACGAGGCAGGGAGTGCCGAGTGGACCAGGAGTACGTTAACACCATCTGGCCGCAGGTGGTCAGCGCCATATCGTTACTCATCTTCCTCGCCTGCTGTATTCCGCTCACCGTCATGTACATCCTGGTTGGCGTCACCGCATGGCGTCACAGCCAAGCCTTCGGAGCCACTCTAGTCAATGAGGTCAAAACACTTGAACAGAACACTCCAGGGAATTCGAGCAACAGCAAAACATGTTCATCCGACACACTTACGAAAACGGAATGTTATGATTTAGAGGGAAAAGACAAGCCAAGGGAAACATCGAATAAAAACAGTGACACGTTAGAATCGAAACAAGGCAAAGGCGGTAGCTCAACGGAAAGAAAAGGTCTAGACGCCATTGGTAGAAAAGTAGCCAATCGCACGACGCGTATGCTTCTCACCATTAGCGTAGTGTACATCATCACCAATCTGACGACCCTGGTTCTGGTATTCGTGAGGTCCACGGCCAAAGAACAGGTCCTAAATCAGGGAGCCGTCTCCGACACGCTGTACCGTCTGTTCCTGCAGATTTTCATGGTGAACTGCGCCGTGAACCCGTTCATCTACGGCATGTGCGATAGGAATTTCAGAAAGGAGAGTTTGGCTTATGTCAAACGGTTGGCGTGTCGACAGAAATGTCCCTTGGGCCAGAAGTAACTTTTAGAATGTGTTACAAGCAAAACAGTTATTATGGAAAGGCGATTTACGCGGGAGCCTAGGGCCCCCACTTTGAAAGGGCCCATTTTCAGTAAAAGTTCCTTTCATTGCTGTTGGACCTCAGACATGTAGGCCTACTATTGCCAGGGCCCCATTCAGATATCTCTATATAAATCTCTGGCTAAGGGGTCACAAAAACAACTGATCTGATTACAAGACAGTAGGCTATATTTTTATTGGGATCAACGAAAAACAATGTTCTATAATGTCGCCATCGCTGCTCCTTTTTATGTGGAATCGAGCGAATGGAATGCAAGTTTATGTATACTCCAACTTATAATATTGACGATTGAACTAATGGAATACAAGTGTATAGGCTCAACTTATAATACTTACAAACATGTTGAGATAATTTTATTTTGATCAATATTCTTAATTCCGCCTGATGGCTCATATTTTATAATTGTCCTGTTTTGTTTTTGTTTTATTCTATTTTTAAGCACATAGGAAATAGTTAGATATTGTACTTTAAAAAAAAAATGAAGTGCGTGCAAGCTCAATAAAGTATTTTTAAAAAACCTATAAGTAGTATGTCAGTGGACGCGGTAGACCCTCGGGACTTTAGGGGGTGGGGTCAGGGCCGGCAATGAAAATTATTGTTTAAGTAGGATCCACCCAAACGAATTAGCGCAGGTGGCCTTGGGTTTGTTATTGGCGCCATCATGAGAAGGACAAACACTTAATCATTCTGTGCTACTTTCTATGTGCTACATTCTAAATGACAAATTTACTTCCTGGTTTTTTTTTAATTGTTTACTCCGTCAGAGATTGGGCAGTTGTTGCTGTTGTTGATATTGTTGTTGCTGTCATTGTTGTTGTTATTGTTGTTGTTATGTCTATGTCAAAAGAAAAACAAAACAAGTTTGAGGTAAAAATAAATACGTTTTTCACAGGAAGAAATATCTGTTTACAAATGTTGTTAGTGATATTTTGTTTAGTTTTTAAATGTTTCTATGATTGAAATAAATAGTATGTTTGTGATCTACTACGAGCATATGATAGTCGTTATGGGTGTAGTATCTCTGGTATGATAGTCGTTATGGGTGTACTATCGCTGGTATGGTGGTCGTTATGGGTGTACTATCGCTGGTATGGTGTTCGTTATGGGTGTACTATCGCTGGTATGGTGGTCGTTATGGGTGTACTATCGCTGGTATGGTGGTCGTTATGGGTGTACTATCGCTGGTATGGTGGTCGTTATGGGTGTACTATCGCTGTCATTTGTGTAATCAAGCAATTATGAGTGCACTACAGACATTATGATTGTGCCACAATTGTTATGTGTATACTGAAGCTAGTATTAAAATAATAACTTTATTCTTATGAATGTACAAACATAACATGGTTATCATTAATGCACAACAGTTTTATGAAAGTACTTCATTTGTACTGGGGTGGACGATTGTAGATGTCTTGACTGTCGACCTGAGATTCTCTGGTTCGATCCTCGGTGAGAGTCAAGGGAATTTTTCCAGGTGAATTTTCTTTTTTGGTATAATGTCACTTAAGCCACCCAGCTTTAAATGGGTACCTGACATACGTAAGGGAAGTAAAGGCGGCTGGGCGTTGTGATAAGTACTACTGACAACCACACAATCCCTTTATGTGCCGGGTTTACAGAAACATGTGAACTCAACATTTGACCTTTCTCGATAGCCTACTAAGCTAAGGAAATTTTATTTCGTTCACATTTGTTTTAAAAATAAGTATCCTGTAGTTGTTAAGAATGGACTTCAGCTGTAAAATGTAGAGTTCTTATTTGTGTATTATGAACATTGTTACATTTTTTATTTATTTTATGGCTGATTTTTTTTTAAACGGCGAATATTTGTAGACATAAAAAGAATTTCGGTTGTGAAAGTATACTGTGATGTGTAATAATGAAGTGTTTTCAAGAAAATTTGTGTCCATTTATATTTTTCATTCTTCTTTTATCTGAATTTTTTTGTTCCTCGAATTATAGCATTCGTGCTAAAAATAACCTTTTTTAAATGAATGTTTTATTTTCGTTTTCAATCTTGGCATATTGTTTTTGTTTTTTTATTGTTCTAATATTGGTTTGACCTAGCACAGGGGTCGGCAACCTTTTGAGACGAAAGAGCCAAAAGCTATAATTTACAATTTTCTCAGGTTTTGAAGAGCCACTAATTATTAATGTTCTCATATTATGGTATTTGATTAGGCCGCAACTTGACATCGAAAGAGCCGCATGCGGCTCGCGAGCCGCAGGTTGCCGACCCCTGACCTAGCAGTAAGCGGTAATCACGTGCTAGCATAGATCTCGATCCGAAATGCAAGAGAAGCAGCCCATTTATGAGGTTCATAACAGTTTAACACGGCTATATCCCTTTAATAGTTAAATGAGAATTTCTTTGAGTCATATTTGAGCAAGAAAGAAAAAAAATAGTATTAAACAGAAGTTTTGAGTGGAGAAAACGGTTAGGAAAAAGATTTACATGTACATCAGTGGCTGATGTAAATTTATATTGATTTAATGTTTAAAAAAAGTTCATAATTGATGTTATCACCCCCTTTCACACGATATTTTCCCCATTATCACTTCGACATTTGGCTGGTTTTTATGGTGCCCTTCTTTAATCCCCACCATAAACTTGAGTCAAGACCTGAAAAATTTCCTTGGTCCTCACCGGAAATCGAACCAGGTGCCTTCAGGTCGACAGTCGAGCACTTTACCGCACGACCATCCGTCCCATATGAAAAGAATGTAGCGCACAAAAAAAAATGTGAAACAAAAAGTCACTGCCATATAAAAATTAATTTGGCGGTGACTTTTTAATTGGGTCGATCTAAATTTAGTAACAGGTTTTTGTCACTTTCACATTAAAATATAAAGAATGCGATTATTTCCTTCAGCATTAAGTCACATTCCTTCATTATTTGTGATAGCATATATTTTCATGAATTAGTAACTAACACCCCTTCATTTTCTGTGTACTTTTAAAATAACAACCGAATGAAATACATGTAGTAATTTTTTTCCAATATTTTTGTTCATTTTGTTTTAATGAAGATAACACCTAAACTTGTTATTTCTTCATATTAATAAACATTTATTATTTTTTTATACGTTTTTGATATATTCATTTTGGGTAAGTTTTTGGCTGTTTTGTCAGAAGTAAGAAATTAAAAGATGCCTCGAACATGAGTGTAAAGATTTAAAAGCTTCATGACTCCTTAGTTTAAATCATGATGAATGAGTAGCGCATGGCCATTTATATGTCTGATCCACATCACAAGATCACCTACCTCGTATTCAGCAATACATACATAGAGAAAACGTTTTGAAGTAAACAGAACTAGTTTACATACATTGGTATCCTTCCTCTTGTCAAAATTTTCTTGATAAAATCAAGTTACTAAAGTGTAGCCATAAAACTTTTTTTTTTTAAAAGTTGGAAAAAAAAATTACCATCAGGACAAGCTCAGTAGGGTACCTGCAATATGTATAAAGTAGGGTACCTGCAATATGTATAAAGTAGGGTACCTGCAATATGTATAAAGTAGGGTACCTGCAATATGTATAAAGTAGGGTACTTGCAATATGTATAAAGTAGGGTACCTGCGATATGTATAAAGTCGTTAACAGCCCTACACCAGGGTCACAAAAATACAGGTTAAGTCCGGCCATTGGGATCTGATCATTAGGTACTTGACTTTACAGTTATAAAAAACAGCTTTTTATACAAATGTACAAGAATTATTAAGGTGTGTATTAATGTCAATTATGATATTAATAGGTAAAACATATTTTAAACAGTGATTTGATAGACAACACAAAAATGAAGATCAAATTAATAGACGAAAGAACAAATTTATTTTTAAAATATTTGTATACAATAAACTCTTAAGGCGTTGCATAAGTCCAACTACAGAGGAGCCCTGGTTATGTTTACCTTCAGATTTCTGATATTTAATTGAAAAGTGCATCTGAAATACAATTGTGACTTTATTTTTATTCCTAAATTTTTGTTAATAGTTTATTTTATTAAACAAACAATTCACTTTTAGTCAGTGTTGTAAATTTTTTAAAGAAAAAAATAATTTTCCGCGCAATTAAAAAAAAAAATATTAAAAAAGCAGAAATAAAACAACAGGCCACAACCCTGAAGAATCATTTGTTTAAATCAACATGCTTGGAATTTTTCATCAAAATTTTAGGGCCAATCTGCAACAGCTAGTGTAACCAGGGTTCAAGTGTAGCTGATATAAAAAGGAATGTACATTTACTTTAAAATGAAACAAAAGAATTGTACAAAAAAACAGCTGCTTTACAATCAAATCCAATCAGGAATGGACAGAGTACATTGTAATATATTCACAATGTTTAAAAAAAACATATACTGAAGTATAAAAAACATCTTTTAAACTGGAATATTTCTCAGGTATTTACGAAATTAGAAAAAAAAAAAATAAGCTAACATGATTTAACAGATCTGAAAAAACTTTCTATGGCTAAAGAAAGTTAAGTACTTAAACAAAACTTTGCAAAAATAACCATAAAACAAATAAAAATGTTTCATAAAAGTTTTTAATTAAAAATAACTGTCCTGTTACTTACAGGAACCATAGTTCTATAATCTACTTCAGTAAAAAAATTAGTAGAATTTTTTTATTTTTTTATTTTGAGGATTTTAAAACACTGTTATTTTCAAGATGGCCGCCTTTTCCATGGAAACCTATTACTCTATCTGAAACAAAAAAAAATAGTATTTGTTTTCCAGAATGGCTTAGCCATACAGATAATTGAGTTTTTGTTTGAATTTTTTTGAAATAAAAAAAATCCCTTTTCATAAATCAGCAGACTTTGGACGAGCAAAAACATTATCCTACATTTATTATTATTTAAAAACTTTTAAATTATTCTTAAAGTAATAAGCTGAAATTCATTATACCTATTAACAAAACATGTACTTTGAAAGGTATGTCTGTGTAATACTATATATATATAAATATATAATCTATATTTCACACATATGAACTGCGAGATAATGTAAGTTAATGTTAATATAAATATAGAAAATATATTTTTCACTTATCCATTCCTTAATTGTAGACACTTTTTTTTTTTTTACACAACTTGACTAATAAGCCGTATCTACTTCATCTTCTTCAAGAGTCTCTGTCGTTAGATTATTTAAACATTAAATTATTCACTCATTAAAAAAGTCGTATTCTGTTGATACAAAAAGTAAGTTTTATCATACATTGATAATGTATAGAATGCCTGAATTTAGTATGAAATATTTGCTACTTCATACATTGCCGAGTTCCCGTGCGGCAAAGTATGTAACTGGCCTACATCCACCATTTTTCCCGCCACTGATGTTGGCGGTGGAGCTTGGGTCGTTGTTTGATGATGGCGAGAGAAGCACGTGAGTGTTGAATGTTTATGTCAGTCAGCATATTGCAGGTATGAGGTTCCAGTTTCACAGTACAGACAATATTGCCATGATTCTTTTCACAACGTCACTGTATATCATCCGAATGAATTACAGTACAATTCTAAGTGCCAATCCGCCTTTCCTGCTGAAGAAAATACTTTAATCTCAGCTCTGTTGTCGTTGTTGTTTCGGTATTGTCATGGTATAGTTGTGTGTACTACGCACACAGGTGTGTGTGTATGTTTGGAGCTTGGCCAAACAGGTCAACCTGAGGTCACGGGGTTAAGACTCTAGATAATTCTGACAGTATAAATATTATGTTTATAGTAAATAGGATTGCCTAAGAAGGTGTGAGAGAGCGACGTAGAATGTTCGAGTATGATGCAAGCAATTATATAAAGAGGATGTTTGAAAGATACGGGATTTCAGTTGAGTTAAAGTCAGAGAGAGTATACGAGTTCAGTTCGGAGTTCAGTTAGATAATCATCAGTCAATTAGTGAATCAGCATATTCAGTGTATCATGGTATATGAGTTTAGTTAATCAGTTGAGTTTATTGGAAAGTTAATACGTATTTATTCATTGAGTTGAGGAGATTATCAGTCATTGTGATAATTCAGTTTATATTGATTTATTCTACTGTTTATATTTTATCGTATAGTTAATAAACTATATGAACCATGGAATATGAATTGAGTTTCTCATTATAGACGAGTTCATATATACATCCTTAACATGGTGGCAGCGGTGGATACCTGAGCTGGCAAATGGAACTTGTGAGAAGAACGAAGATGAAAAGCTTCCATGAGGGAACCCAACAAAACTAGCAAAAGGATCATCTGTTCCAAAGAAGTCTCTGAATATCTCTTCTGGACTTCTAAACTGGAAGTGGAAGGTCTAACTGATGGTCAAAGTTGAAATCCTCATCTCCCCGATGTGCACCATTTATGATACCTTCTTTACCATACCGATCATAGATGTCTCTTTTTGTTTGTCTGAGAGGACATCATATGCTTCTGATATCTCTTGAAACTTTGTTATCTGATTCTTATCCGAGTGCCATTTCAGTGCTAATACATTCTTTAAGGTATGAACATTATATATATATATATATATATATATATATATATATATAATACTTTTTCGCCCAACCATGCGGGTCGCCACATACATAGATTAGTCGTGTTTAGGGAATTCCCAAATGCGTCAAAGCAAGCAAGACGCATTAAGCAATCCACAACGTTCGACAACTCACGTTGTTTTCTAATGTCTTTGTGCTGCTGTTTCAGTGGTCTGTCTCATTGCTCAAGTCTTCGTATTCCCCAAAGCTGAGCGATTTTGCCTTCGTATTGCCCATCGTTTCCTAACCATGGCCACCGCTTCACATGCATTTCGTTGTCATTAGTTATTTCAATGTAGTCGACATTCCTGCATCAGGTACCTGTTTATTTCTATCAGTTGCATATTACTGGAAAAATGCATCGACGAAGCTTTTGCTCTCGAACTTCGCAAGATTGCTGTAAGCTTTGTTTGCGAACAGTGGGATACCTATGGTCACGATCTGTTCGTTGTTATTACTCACGAAGCACAGTCACACATTTAAAGACTAACCCAAGTGAACAAACGCATTTCCGCGCAGCCTTTAAATGCACCATTTGTTCTTTAGATAGTCCCACACAAACAGGAATAACTTTGTCTACAAAACCCTGATTCATACAATCAGAGCCATAGGAGACACTCGTATAACCGTTGCATCATACAGGCGCTGCAACATTTTTACCGGGTTGACGTACTGCGCATCTGGTGTTTAAAATACCGTTGAAGATCACTACTACCTCCACATGCAATATCAAACATATTATGCATCTGTGTCTGGGAATGTCTATGTATGCATCTGTGTCTGGGAATGTCTATGTATACATCTGTGTCTGGGAATGTCTATGTATACACCAGTGTCTGGGAATGTCTATGTATGCATCTGTGTCTGGGAATGTCTATTTATACATCAGTGTCTAGCAATGTCTATATGTACATCAGTGTCTGGAATTCAGATGGTGTTTTATCCGAATCTCACTGTGTTGTAGATCGGAACTTGAATAACTAAGTACATAGAAGTTATGCTTACATTGAAGTATGGGCTACAGCTGAATGTAATTTATATAATTATAAAATGTACCGGTAGTATGTTAAAAACAAGCCTTAACAAATCATTGTCACAAAGTATTCATCGCGTAACAGATGTTTGATTTTTAATCAAGTATTCATTTAACAATATATATATATATATATATATATATATATATATATAGACATTTTTATTGACTTGTTCTTTGAGAGTGATTGGTTCAGTATCCAACAGTAGAGACTTGCTGCAGCTTTCAACTGCCCTCTGAACTCATCTATGAACCCAGAAAGGAAATGTGAAATTTGGTAGAAAATATCAAAAATAATATTAAAAACAATGATTACATATTAAAACATACAGTTTGCCTTTTTTTTTATCATTCTTTCCAGCTAACTGTTTAAAGACAGTATATGTGTAGATAGTTAGAGACTTATTGACTTAATTTGTGTTTGATCATAAACGTCAGTGGCATATGACTATTTCATTATGTAATATTTATATTTTTAAAGAACGAAATGTAATATGTTTACGTACAGAATCAAAAGAATACTCAATTTTAAAAGTTCCTATAAGCAGTAAATCTGTAATAAATTAAATTATAAAGCATTTTCGTAGACTCATGTAATCAAATATGCTGCAGATTACATTCATTACTCGTACAGTGTTAGTCTTTCTTTTTAGGACCTGTTTTATTAGTTCACAGTGAATTATCTCCTCTAATGGAACAAATATTGGTGTAAATTACTCACAATTGCACCATTTTATCACATGGACAGCGTGTACAAAAGAAATTGGGGGAGGTGAAAAAAAGTCGTTCCCTCCTCCTCAACTGGCGATAGGATCAGGACAATTCATCGAGAGACCAGTCACGTGACCTGTTTAGGGGCAGGGATCCACTTCGGACACTTTGATATATGTTTAGTTAGTGAATTGTGAGTCAAAGAGTAGAAGTTTGACAGTTATTTTACAGTTGTTCGTTACCATAGACGTAAACACGTTCAACTCGCATGTAGTGATTTTACCATTTGGTTTTATTAGTTTAGTTGTAGATTAAATGTTCATTGGATTTGTATTAAATAAATCAATAATATTAGTGTAATTATTGAACTCACGCGTGTTGAGAGTCATTCTATATAAAGTTATAATAATATGTTCAATACGTGCACTCTTTTTCGTTTACTTCTAGTTCGATTTTGTTGCTCATGCACACGTCATCATTGCTGTTTACAACTATACCATAATAATCAGTTCATCATTTGTATTTGTAAAAGTAAATGAAGTTGGTTCTTAAAAGGAGTTGGGGAGACAGAGGGGTTCTGTAAAAATATTTTGAATGAAGTGTAGTTGTTTTTACCATTTTGTTATTTGTTTGTATGCAATTATTTCTAAAGTTCATCTGGTCCCAGTATTTTTGAATTCATTTGTCTAATTCATTATGTTGTACTTTGGAGAAAACTGTGCACGCTATTTTATATTATCATTAAATCGTTTATTTTGTCATATTTTATTAATTAATTCACCTTTTTGGCAATGCTAGTGGAAATGCCAAATTATACCATTTTGGAAATTTTATGAATAATTTTTATTTACGATTTTTTAATGTTTTCAGTAAAATATATTTAACAAACTGAATGAACATCAAGAAACAAATTATACAGACGGGCATCGTTATTTAACTATATAGGTGTTGACTAAAACGTTTTATCATTTAGTTATTGTTCTTTTTAATGGTGCAGCACCTAAACTCATTGATGCAATGAAATAATACAAATATATCGTTTCAGAAGCATCCATTCTGATTCAACGTAACAATTATATTTATTGTTTAGTATCATCTGGTATGATGTAAAACATGAGTTGATTAAGAAATCTTATTTCTGCGTTCTGGTAGATAATTTATTTATTAGTAGGTTAAAGTTTTTTTGTTTTCTTAAAAATTAAAATAAAAATCAATAGAAAAATTTCAATTTTTTCTTTTTAAAAGGCACATGTATTATATAATAATAACATGTGAATACTTTAAAATAAATAATTTATCATTACTAATATAGTTAAAGAAAGCATGGTTTACTTTAAACGAACAAAATTATATGATTAGTTTTTAAAAATTACAAGAATGTGTGTAAAAAGTGATGTTAATACATCATATACGATAAACTATTGCTAAAATATTGTATAATAATAAATAAGGCAATTTAAGCTACATCATTTAAAGCCCCCATGGATTTTAGATTTAAAACAGACATTGCTGAACTGGAGCTGGTATTAAGACCATATTAAAAATTGTACTTTTATTACCAATATTTTACTAAATAAAAATATTTTGATCTCAACACATTGGGATTTGATAAAAATATGAAAATTAATGTCAGTATCATGTTTAAAGAGCTGTTATTAAGTCGTTGTATGCATAGTATATTTTTTTTTATTTATAGGTACATTGGACAAGTGAACTCAGGACCTGGATGGGGCTCTTTGGTCATTGAGTCTGGGGGGGTCTCATAGGTAAAAGCTTTGTTTATATTTGTATTGTAGACAAGAATAACATTCTTTTTTTTTTATTTCCATGTCAAATTTCATAAGTATAATTTGAACACTAATTTATGAAAATAATTCACTGCGGACCGTTCATTTATACCAGTGACGAAAAATTTACCTTCCATATAATAAGAATATAAAATGAAGAACCCACCCTACATATTATGACATGATACAACATGTAGAACCCATACTATATATTGCTTATGACATGATACAACATGCAGAACCCACACTACATATTATGACATGATACAACATTTAGAACCCACACTACATATTATGACATGATACAACATGTAGAACCCACACTACATATTATGACATGATACAACATGTAGAACCCACACTACATATTATGACATGATACAATATGTAGAACCCACTCTACATATTATGGCATAATACAACATTTA
Organism: Bulinus truncatus; assembly: GCA_021962125.1. Taxonomy (NCBI): domain Eukaryota; kingdom Metazoa; phylum Mollusca; class Gastropoda; family Planorbidae; genus Bulinus; species Bulinus truncatus. The sequence continues at coordinate 2,579,601 of JAGDYQ010000032.1, read as the reverse complement.
GAACCCACCCTACATATTATGACATGATTCAACATTTATAACCCAATCTACATATTATGACATGATACAACATGTAGAACCCACACTACATATTATGACATGATACAACATTTAGAACCCACTCTACATATTATAACATGATACAACATTTAGAACCCACCCTACATATTATGGCATAATACAACATTTAGAACCCACCCTATATATTATGACATGATACAACATTTATAACCCACACTTCATATTATAACATGATACAACATTTAGAACCCACACTTCATATTATGACATGATACAACATTTAGAACCCACACTACATATTATGACATGATACAACATTTAGAACCCACCCTACATATTATGAAATGATACAACATTTAGAACCCACCCTACTTATTATGACATGATACGACATTAAGAACCCACCCTACATAAATAATTTTGCTATAAAATGACAAAAATGACATACTTTTAAAGAGATTAAAAATTTTATTTTTTTAAAAAGGCAATATGTTTCAAAAAAGGTGATACATTATAATTTCCACAACATTGTCCAAAAATTTTTTTCTTGATCTGTAAACCTATAAATCTTTACAAAAGCTAAAAATTTCTCTTATCATACAATTCAAACTCTGAGAAAATGCAAATTATAATCACCTAAATAATTTCCCAATACATTTTTAAGACATACACACACAAGTGACTTATAGTTTTGATAAGTGTACATTGTCTGTTATGAGTAAAAAAACATAATTAATATCACATTATCGCCTTTAACAAGTGGCATGTTTAATGAATGTTTTTAGACAACTGACCGATATGGAATAATAAAAATTTGATTTTTAATAGCTTTAAATATTTTTGTATAAAATAGGCAATATGTAATGAATTAAGGTAATAAATGACAATTTCCCACAACAAATACAAAATTATTATTCTTGAACTGTACCAGGTCTGATTGCTATAAGTTCATTTTTTTCTAACTATATAATAATGAAAAACATTAATTGCCAAAATAATTTATAAACATATTTCTATAACATATACAAAAGTGCTAATAAATGTGCTTTTCCAGTTGTGAAGAAAAAGGCAAAAAAAAATAATATTACATTTTCGAGTGGCTTTGGAAATTTTTTTTCTACTGACCGAAAACGTATATTAAAAAGAAGATGTTAAAGGTTAAGGTGATTTAAAGATATTATTTATAAAATAGGCAATAGGTATTAAAAAAGGTCATAAATTCCAATTTCTTAAAACAGGTCAATAAATTATTATTCTAGACCTGTAACAGTTCTGCTTTAAGTTCATTTTATTTCGTCTTATACAATTCTATCTATAATAATGCAAATTTAAATAATCAATATGATTTTCAAGTATTTTATACAAAAGATCATGCAATGATTCATTCATATGTACTACTAAAAAAAAACTATCAAGAAAATCGCTAACAAATTTTGGGCCACTGATATATAGGCCTATATTTATCAAATGGCACCCTTATAACCCATTTCCTTCCCAATTGTTTTAAGTCATTTAAGTTTTTATCTTGATAGTACTTTCCTGATTAGGTACTTGACTGTTATCAGAGTTGATTCAAATGGCCAGCGTATTTCTTTTAGAACTAGTAAGCTCGTTTTCAGATTTTGTTTTTAATTTTTATACTGCGACAGATTAAACTTTACATTATTGATTGGTTTCGGCGAAATTTAAAGTCTTGACAGGAGGCAGCTTATCAGTGGTGCCTTTTGAATGCCGCTTAATTTAATATCCATGCAATTAAACAAAAGTAAAAAAAATCTCCACATAATATCAATAAGGGGCTGTTCACTCATTGCGTGACTCCTAAAAAAGGGAGGAGCTACCAACGTGTCAAAATAAAAAAAAAGGTTCACGTAATAAGTGAATGGTACATAACAAAATTATTCAATATCATCACAGCTCCAACATATTACAAAACACTAGCTGTAACTCTGCAAAACTTCTGCAAAGTTATATTTCCTTAGGTTTGATCAGTAGGCTAAGTTATTTTTGGTTTCGGGCAAATCCTACTTTTTTCATGATTTTTATTACTATTGTTTACTTTTGACGATTTTAAACTGGAATACTGTTGTATTAATTCTTTAACGCAGAACCCCCACCGCTATTATTTATATAGATTCTCCCAAACAGTAATGTTCTGGAGATATGTTTCCACTTCAAATTCTATTACGGAGAAAGAACAAATACTCCATTATTATGTTTCAACAACAAAATGTTTGTACAGTAACATTTCATTATTTACCAACACTTTTCCGGCTTAGCAGTATAGAAGCAGCTTTAAAGGTCCACCAAAACCCAGATTTTTAATTTTGCAGCTTCCCCACCCGCAACTTTATCTTGAAATTTTCTTCTAATCCATGGGCCTCGTCTGATCTGAATACATTTCTCCGTGCAAATATATTTAGTAAATTGACTTACTAGAGCAGAGTTCATAATAAAAAATAACAACTAATTAATCATTATACATTATTCTGACAAAGCTACAAAAATTCTACCAACAGTTGTATGTGAATACATAAATAAAACAACATATATTAGTTGTACACTAAAGTTAATCATAATGAGCCAATACAAAACGTTTTTTTTTTGGCCTGTTAAAAAGTGGCCTGCATGAATACAAATTCTGGTCAAACATCCAAACCTTTTATTTTCGAGATATTTCGGACATGATATCTCAAAACATTTTTGTGAAAAGCTAAACAATCAAAAGTACTTTATAAAATATTACTCATTGTGTTTTAAAACAAATTTATAGTAAAATAAGTTGTTTTTTATCCGTAAAATAAAATACGTTTTTTTTATCATAACACCATTTGAACACTGAAAATAACCAAAACAGATCAACCGTCAATTAATATTTCTTATTTAATGTCCAACCTGATCAGTCTATTGTCTGAGATTCTAAGTCTGGTTCTAACAAGATAGTCGTAACTGGTTTGAATGGTTCTTATGATTATGACAGCCTGCATTTCTTTTGTCAGGAGATGTACTATCAATATCAGATCCTATTGCTAGGAGCAGCCCTGGTTACAAGCGTATTCATTCAATAGCTGTGGATCTATAGGCTAGGAGCAGCTCTGGATACAGTCTTAATTCAATAGCTGTGGATCTTACCGTTCTATATTCTCGCCATTTTCCGTAAATCAATAGTAGAGTATAAATAATGGGGTTGATGGCTACTCTTAAAGGAAAGATAATTATTACAATCCACGCAATGACTTCAACATTGACTAAAACTCCTGCCATTGAAATAAAACCTATCGAAATGACTGGTGCAAAAGATAATAAGTTAAATAAAACTATGAAAAATAACTGCTTTGCTAAGTCTACTTCTGTTTTTCTACCACTTATGGATGTCAGGTAAATCCCTAGTTGACCTACGGCTACCCCCAAAAAAATAACAAAATTTAATATTGTGAATATACTCATTGCGTATTTCCATCCTGGACTCGGATCGTAAACCAATGGAAATCCAATACACACGCTATTTGATGAGTTAATATCAATGTCAGTAACTAAGATAGGTAGCAAAGCTATTAGGCTCCCAAAAACCCAAACAGATGAAATTGTTACACTTAATAAGGTTTTTGAAAAACGACATTTTCCCAAGGGAGACTTAATCGCTAGATACCTATCAATAGTGATCAGAAGTACTAAGAGTGTGGAGGTTTGACTTGACAAAGTTGATAGAAAGCCTGAGGCTTTACACAAGCGACTGTACCTCCATTCAGACTCAAAAGCTACATAGACTTCACGATAGTACATGTCTGCGTAAGATATTATTATCAAATAAACAGACATAGGCAGATCAGACAATGTTAAATTTACTATTAAAACACCATATGAGTGTTTCAATATATTTCTATGAAGGGTGAAGCGATAAATCAAAACAGCTGCATTCCCAACGACTGCTACGATTGTGACTAACAGAAGTAGGATTCGCTTAGTCTTATTTCCTAGTAGGTCAGTGCAGGTTGAGATAGGATCAGGTGGGGAATGGCACTTGTACCATGGTATGTTTGCTCCTAGAACTGTAGGACAACACAGCTTAAAATGATCTGTATAAATGCCGTCTTTAATTTTTAAATCATTATAAAAATTGGAACTAACCGAATTGATATTTATCTGTGTATTAGTCAAGTCCAGAGTAGTGATTTGGACACCATACGGCAACCAGCTCATTGATGTAATTCGAGTATTTTTTAGATTGACGAACTCTAAATATGAAGACTCGAAAATGTCCGCAGGTAATACAGATATGCTGGTAAATGACAAGTCAACGGTTCTCAAATTATTTGATGCTATAGCGTTTGTTTCTACAATTTGCAAGTTTAGGTTATAAGAAAGGTTTAGATGTTCCAAGTTGAGACAATTATATAAGAACCCTTCAGCTTGTATATGGGCTATGTTGTTGTAGCTAAGATCAACGTGATATGTGAAGAGAAAAAAGTTTTCATCATAGACAAAGTAAATGTTCAAGTCGCCAACAATACTACAATTAGACATTTCAAGCTCAAAAATATTGCTGTAGACTTCTAATGTCAAATTGCTGAAATGTAAGTTTGATAGCAAAATAGCCTTAGTTGTTGGTGGTACTTCGAGGTGTGTTGCAATATTTATCGACATATTTTCATTTTGAGTCAGGACACCAACTTCGCATATTAAACCTTTTGGACAACTAATTGGACACAATTTTTCATCTGCCATATTTTCACATTCAAGTATACCGTTGCATATTTTCACTATATTTCCAGATTTTTTGCTGCTGAGACATTGTTTTAAACCAGCATCTTTTATCTGGACATGATAGGCTTCATCCTCACCATATCTGCAGTCTTTAACTTTATCGCCAATGTAATGAACCTGAATGCAGTAGGAAAAGGGACATTTGACCATATCGTTCGGACATATAAAGTCCTCACAATCGTCTAGATGAGACAAGTCCGGACAACCTAAGGGATAACCACTTCTGCCTCTTAAGTAAATACAGTTTGGTGCAATTATTATTTTGTCGTCTGCTGCACTTTTAGTGGTAATAGCACCGTCGGCGTAAGCACTGCAAATGACAGGCTCAAATTTACTAGTGCAGTCTTCATCGATGCAGATAATAGTTGCGGCAGGTAAAACAATGACAGGACAATCAGCCACAGCGAACCAGTGATCATGTAAACAAAGGTGTAAGTCACACTCCTTTTCTTAACATTCCGAGTAGGAATGATTAGCGAGCTCATTGTTATCATTATCGACTTTCACAGTAATCTCACGGTGAATGCCATATGTGGAATTTGAGTATTGACGATGTTCAGATTCCAATAAATTTTTTCCCTTAATTAAGCAGACCTGCTCATCTCTACCGTTATTGCAATCAACTACTCCGTCGCAAATTTTAAAATAACTAACATGTTGGTCTTTCGATTTACAATCAAATAAAAACATTTTGTTGATAACAACTGGCGGCGCTACATAATTACTGCTCGTTTCTAGTCCTATACTCATTTCTTCAAGAGCTGTCCTGTTGCTAACAATGCTCATCTCACAAACCCAAAAATCAAACAAGTCACGCGCGTGCAGTCATAATCAATCAACTCCCACTTGACTTGACTGGAGGGGATATTTTGTTCAATGGTAAAATTCAAGGATGCACACAATCTCTCTTGGAAAAGCTTTGTAACAATATGACCTGAACCTAACAAAAATGGATTTTTATTAGCCCATTGATATCTATAAAGATGTTGATCTGTTGATAGCCCCAGACCTACCGGGACACTGTACGTTTTTTGTAAATTACTGATTCTATTTACCTTTGTGCTAGATATATTCTTTAAAAACATAAGTTCTTCTTTGGATTCTACTTTAACTAATGAACTTTTAAGGTCAGAACACTTACGTTCAGCTGTAAGAGAATTAATTGGACTTGGGCTTTTTATTACCTTATAGCATGACGCTACAAGAGGCTTCTGTTTACTTTTAAATTCTACCCAGCCTTGTTTACATTTGTCACATACTTTCATATACAATATCTGCGAGTCTTGGAGATCATCTTCAGAATCTACAGGAAGGACATTTCTTTGTAGTAGTTGAAGGTCATATTCTGAAGCTAGATTCAGTTGCTCAAATGTAGCTATGATAAACAAATAAATGTCATCAACTAGTTCTGGGAAAAGAAGATTGTATTCTGCTAATGGGACATTACTATTCTTTAGCCACACTGTAAGTTTTTGAGATTGTGTTCTACCGTTCACAGACCAAAAGTTTTTTAGTTGTTTAAAGCTGTCTTTTAGTAGTAAAGTTTGACTCATTGTTTGCTCTTTTTTCATGTTGTTTACTATATCTATAATCTTTGACAAAGTCACAGATGATTCAAATGGCTTAAATGGGATAAATGCTCTCATGGCTGTTGTTTCCAAAATCGCAATTCTTACATTACTGGCTTTTTCATCCCTTATTTTCTGAAAGAGACTTGCAATATTGAACAATCTTCTACTTACTTTGACCTCGTCTTGATCAGCTTTTAGTTTATCAACCAAGAATACCAAATCCATTTCCCCATTTGAGCAGTCACGAAAAGGTAGATTTGTGGCCGCTGCGCAGAGAACTGGAAAATAAACGTAAATAATAATATGAATAAATATTGCTATATATGCGTATTGATGGTGTATTTTTAATACAAAATAATTTTTTTTTACTATCCAGAATTTATAAAATGTATTAAACAATTGTCTTTTCCCCATTCAATGTTTCCTATTGCCTATCGTATTGTATTAAAAAAAAATCCGTGTTGTGTTGTCAATATGCCATCGTATATCTTACATTAATATTTTATTCATGACAATCCAATTTATTGTGTCGGCGTATCTATTAGTTATATTTTAGACATTGTTGTCATCAACAGCCCGAAAGTATTTGATTGCCCCCCCTTCCCAACACAACAACTCCAATTGTCGTATGTCCGGCAAATGTACGATGACGCTACTTACATTGGACAAATCTGAAACTGCTATATTTGTCTTAATGTTCATACTCCATTATATGAAAGATATATTTACTACATTCATTTTCAGATCTCACTAGACAAAGAATCATTTGCCTCTGAAATACGCAAAGCCAACTGATAAATAATAAGATATACGTTTGAAAATAATATTCAATATTATGGCCCCTAGGTATTTAAAGGAGGAGACAACTTCAAGTTTTTGCCCGTTTATCCAATGTCGTTTTCGAAGGCTCTATTTGTCATGACTTTAGTTTTTTCGGCATTGATTTCCATGCCATACGCCTCTGCTGTTTTTAAAGTCGATGAAGACGTGATAGAGATCGCTTTGATGTTGCAGATATTTTTCACAGATTATTCGCAGGTTAAAGGTTTGCTCCGTTTTGCATCTTCCTGATCTGAAGCCAGCTTGCTCTTATGAGATGATTAGCTCTTATCTTATCTTATTGGTGATCTTATGGAGGATATTATCTTATAAGGGATCTTATCTTATAGGAGATCTTATGGGGGATATTAGCTTATGACGGATCTTAACTTATAGGGGATCTTATCTTATGAGGGAAATTAGCTTACGAGGGATCTTATCTTATGGGGGATTTTATCTTATTGGGGATATTATCTTATGGGGGATATTATGGGGGATCTTATCTTTTGGGGGATTTATGGAGGATATTATCTTATGGAGGATCTTATCTTATAAGGGGTCTTATCTTATGATGAGTCTTATCTTATGGGGGATCTTATCTAATGAGGGATCTTATCTAATGAGGGACATTATCTTATAGGGACATTATCTTATGGAGGATCTTATCTTATGGGGGATCTTATGGGGGATCTTATCTTATGGGAGATCTTATCTTATGGGGGATCTTATCTTATGGGAGATCTTATCTTATGGGGGATTTTATCTAATGCGGGATCTTATCTTATAGGGGATCTTATGGTAGATCATATCTTAAGGGGGATTTTATCTTATGGGGATCTTATCTTATGATGAATCTTATCTTATGGGGGATTTTATGGGGGATCTTATCGTATTGGGGATCCTATCTTATGAAGGATTTTATGGGGGATCTTATCTTATGGGGGATCTCATCCTATTCTGTATCTTATCGGGTATCATATGGAGATCATTTCTTATGGGGGATTCTATCTTATGGGGGATCTTATCGTATGGGGGATTATATCTTATGGGGGATCCTATCTTATGGGGGATATTATCGTATGGGGGATCTTATCTTATGGGAGGATCTTATCTTATGGGGGATCTTATCTTATGGGTGATTTTAACTTTTGGGGGATCCTATCTTACGGGGGATTATATGGGGGATCTTATCTTATGGGGGATCTTATCTTATAGGGGATATTATCTTATGGGGATCCTATTTTATTTGGGATCTTATAGGGATCTTTTCTTTTGGGGTCTCCTATCTTATGTGGGATCTGTTGGGGGATCTCATCTTATGATGAATCTTATCTTATGGGGGATTTTATGGAGGATCTTATCTTATGGGGAATCTTTTCTTATCGGGCATTTTATCGTATGGAGGGGGGGTCTTATCTTATGGGGAATTATTTCGTATGTGGACCTTATGATGAATCTTACTTTGTCGTGGATTTTTTTGGGGATATTATCTTATGGGGGATCATTTCTTATGGGGGATCTTATCTTATAGTTCATTTTGTCTTATGGGGGATCTATTCTTATTTGGGATCTAATGGGGAATCTTATCTTCTGGGGAATTTTTATCTTATGGGGATATTATCTTATATGATTAATCTTATCTTATGGGGGATCTTATGGGGGATCTTATGGGGGATCTTATCTTATCGGGGATCCTATCTTATGGGGGATCTTATCTTATGGGGGATCTTATCTGATGGGGGATCATATCTAATGGTGGATCTTATACTATGGGCGTTCCTATGGGGGATCTTATCTTATGGCGGATCTTATCTTATGGGGGTTTTTATGGTGGATCTTATCTTGTGGGGAATCTTATCGTATGGGGGATCCTTTTTATGGGGGATCTTATCTTATGGAGGATTTTATCTTATGAGGGATCATATATTTTGGTGGATTTTATATTATGGGGGATCTTGTGGGGGATCTTTTCTTATGGGAATCTTTTCTTATGGGGGATCTTATGGGGGATTTTATGTGGGATCTTATCGTATGAGGGATCTTACCGGGGATCTTATCTTATGGGGGATCTTATCTTATGTGGGATTTTACGGTGGATCATATTTATGAGGGATCTTATCTTATGGGGGATCTTATCTTATGTGGGATGTTATGGGGGATATTATGGGGGATCTTTTCTTATGGGGGATCTTATGGGGATCTTATCTTATGGGGATCTTTTCTTATAGGCGATCTTATGGGGGGGTCTTATCTTACAGGGGATCTTATCTAATTTGGGATTTTTTCTTTTGGGGATCATATGGGGGTCTTTTGGTGGATGTTACACAAAAACATTGTTAAAATTTAGATAGCCTTATTGAAGAGCACTACGAGGAGACCTGAAGTCTTTTGTTATGGTTGTAGAAGGCAGCTGCCTATTCTGCACATCCGTACGTTGGTTACAATTTAGGGACAGGTAATTTTTGATGCACTCACCAAATCCAAGGGACAAAACCCCTGTGAACAAAAGCCCCTTAAAACAAAAGCCACTTTGGACAAAAGCCCTCTGGGAGACAAGCTTATTCATTGTTGTAGGCATGTTAATATTTAAAGCCATAGACAAAGATACAGTTTGGAGTCCATAATAACTGTACATTTGAGGACACTGTGCACAAATAGGAGCTCTTTGCAAATTTACATTTGGATTCCGGGGGGGGAGGGGGGAGGGGGGCTTGCAAAAAATGCATTTGAAGGCCCTAAGCATAGAGACATTAGAGGCTCTAGAGAGTTCTACGCAAAGATATATTTAGTGAACCAGGAGAACCCAGACAAAGGCACATTTAGGTTCTGGGAAAGGGAGCATTTGATATCATTGGGGAAAGGTGCATTTTCAGACCTAAGAGCTCTTTGCGGAGTTACAACTGGATGCCCAAAGATGAATTACATTTAAGGGCTTTGGAAAAGTATTAATGAATTGAAAAATTAATATTTTCAATTCTTTTTTTCGAATGGGTTTTATTTATATGGGGCTTTTGTCCATTTGAGCTTACTTAGGGATACACAATTAAGCGGTTGCATGAGTTGTCCTTCTATTTAAACCAAAAAAAAATATTTTGGGAGTTTAAGTGCAAGGGAGTTTTGTTGGATTTTCCCCTTAAGTACTTCATGTGAAGAAAAGATCTTGTATTATTCAATGCCATGCTGTGCATTGATGTCATTTATGTCAAAACAGGTATGCCAATAGATGTATTAATGTGATGCAAATCTAGAGAGTGTGAAAATGTTAGTTTACCACAATGTGCAAACTGATAATGTACATTTTACCAGTATAATAGATGACGTCAGACGGATATCACTAAATATACAAATGATGTCACGTGACTAAAAACCAAATGTACACATGGATAAGATTGGTAATGCTGATCACCATTTATTTATTACATTACAAATTTATGTCTATAATTTATGTATCAGTATTATTACATTGATCGCACACTGTATCATGTAGATCTATCACCCAAAGTAAACAACTGCATAGAAGTACATCTCGTACTAAAAAAATTAATATAAACACACGCTTTATACTAAAATAATGTGTGTATCTCAGATTTATTACGTTAATTACTTATGCCTTAAATTTAGAGCCGCGTTGAAGGTGTGTCCAAAAATGAGTCATAACAATAAAACATTACTAGATACTACTACAATCGACTCGAACTATGGCACAAGGGGTAGTATCCTCTGATGACCGGCAAACATTTCCATTTTAACCAGATAAAAAAATTATTTAGTCCTTCATGGGCTTGTCCGTTGGTTACGTGCACGGCTGCACGCCAACAAATCTTATCACTTTTTACACTACCCCCTCCTCTTTGTCAAAAAAGCCATCCCACTATCCAGCAAGTAAGCAATGGTTATCTATGTACTTTTTTTTATTTACGGTGATACAAAACAAACGTTGCATCTTTTAAATGAATACCATCACCGAAGTAACTTTTTACCGCCGAAGAGCAAACTAATTTGACCATCCTTTTTTTCAATCTCCGTCCTCATCTGGGCCATTCGTCCGACAGTAATGCCAAATGAATGTCCTTTACAGGTATACTAAACCTTTCATTATAATATAGTTAAATAAATTGTAGGATTTAAGAATCGAAAAAGAAACCTAAATCGCCAGTGATGGGCAGTAACTAGAAATTAATAGTTAAACTATTGTTGTAACTAACTTTTTTAAAAGTAGTTAAACTTTGAGTTAACTAACTTTTTATCAAAAGAGTTTAGCTTTTAACTAAAACTTTTATTTTTTAGTTTAACTTTTTTGAACTAACTTTTTAATTTAAGTGAATTTTAACAAACATATTTTTGAAAGAAAATTTGAAAGGTTTAATAAGCAATAAATAGGTAAATTAATGAAAATATCAATATTATTCACATTATTCATTTTATTTATAATGTTAACATTTTCAAAAGGTTTATAACAATAACAACTATCAACCAGTGCACCACTCTGATGCACCAAGTCGTTGTTTTTCTACTCTTGTTTATTAGTCTGGTGCACTAGCTGCGTTGTATAATTCAATCACGTGACTTTTTGGTTTAAACCACAACAGCCAGTGTTAAAAGATTGGTTGATAGACGCCATATTTGATTTTGATTAAAAATGGATTCAAAAATGAACGAAAATGATTTTTATGAAACAAGACTACACAAATTTGTATAAAAAATATTGAAAAAAGAAACAACAAATTATGAAGAAAACACCGAACAACATCATATCATAGTTTCATGCAAATTAAATCAATGCCATAACTTATCGTAACATCGCGAAATATTTTTTAAAGAGATATTCTGTCATAACTTGAACAAAATTATAACAAGAAATTAGATTTGTTTTTTTGTTTGAAGTCGTTGTAAAAATCCTGATACATCATGAAAAAACCCACAGTTTCATAAAAATTGCGGTTGTGGTGCACCGGTTGATCAAAACAACGCGCCAAAAGTGTAGAAGGAAATACAAAAACCAAAGACGTTAAATAAAGAAATTTTATGAATAAGTAGAAATGACCAAAGACAAAATTTTCACATGATAATTTGAAATTTTCCGAAATATTCAATAAATTGAAAGGAAATATGTTTAGTTACAATATTTTAGTTAAACTTTTTTAGTTATAACTAAACATTTTTAAAATAGTTAAACTTTCTATTTAACTTTTTAAAATGAGTTTAACTGAAAGTTAATTACATTTTAGTTAAAATTTTGTAACTTTTGCCCATCACTGTACATTTCTATGAGCATTTTTAATATTGTAGGTTTTTCTTTAGTATCATTATAAAGCTCGTCCATTTCTCTTTTAAAATACGATAATAAAACTTAATTTCTAAGCATGGCCCTGAAGCGCAGAGCGCTAAGAAATAGCATATAACACACATTTTTCACCCATTCTTGCACGACCATGAAAATGGCCGACAATCATGTTGACAACGCTACACCAGTCACAATGAATTGAACTTATTGGAACTTAAACACCTAGTTAGTAAGTAGAAACGAAACACACTTGTAGATAAAGAGCTACATTATTTGTTCATTACACTTTTAAATTTATATTTCTTTAGAAATGTTTATTGTAGTTATAATAACTTTAATGTGTAAAACCTCGAGGCTATGTAGATGCATTTGTACATTGAACGATACCCATCATGTTTGCGGAAACTTTTTTTTCTGGCTATTTTCCTAACGAAATAATATTTTCCGAGAAATTACGTGTTCAAAATTAACTAGTAAATCTTTTTTACAGTTGATAGTTTTACTATCTCAAATTTAAGCAAATATAACAAGTCACGTGATCGATAATTGGTTGTCAATGTAAACATATAATAGATTGTAGTCCGACCGAATTAACATAACTATTATTGAATGGATATTTATTGAATTATTGTTGTAATATAACTGTTTTTTTAGTCTATACTTAAATTTACTACTAACTAAGTCAGAACCATTTTTTAAATATCATAGTTATTTTTATCAGACGGTGTACAACTTAATACTTTATAGAAGGTTTCTGTGCAAGTTGGAGGGAAAACCTTTATTGCCTGGGCCATAAAACTAGTAATACATTACTTCTTCAACTCTGGTTTTGAAATAGGAAAATGGAAAGTCATGGACACAGGTAGCTGTTTGACCATTACATTTTTGTATTAAAATATTTCATAGCCACTCATGCGTTTGTATTACTATTAAGTATTATTATTAAAATTAGATCAGTTTGAGTTTTAGAAATATACTGGTTTGAACATGTTTTAACTTAAATTAAACATGGTTCTCACCAGGGAGCGACCGACAAGCCTTTTTACCGATAGTCCGATACCGATATTTTTCCCCAGCATTTTTGCCGATACCGAAATGTTGCTATTAATAAAAGGGTGTCTTGCAGATAAAGAAGATTAGAAGAACAAAAAAATTAAAAAGACAGACCGGAAGACCGAGGTCAGAAACACAAACCATCCCTGCATAATCTCAGAAATCTGCATGTCTATTGTTTAAAATTAAACTTATAACCAGGCTTGCGGAGCCGCCAAATTTTTTTCGGCTCCTGCTCCGGCACGGCTCCGGCTCCTTATTATGATAGTATCACACGAGACAACAATTTTCGTAATTGCGTCACGCAAACATGCCGATGATAAAAAGTTATGCAAATTTTGCCGCGTTCAACCCCATAGTCAGGAACATGAAAAATATACGCATGTCGGTTTTACTAAAAAAACAAACCATTTCAGTGCATCCAGAATCATATCATTATTTTCGACCGAGGTTTCACTAGTCGCCATTTTCATAAGTAATAAAAAGTTATTTCAATGATCAAATTAGCAAATAGTAAAATGATACATTATTTAAAATATTTTAAAGACTTCAGTATTTATATTTATTATTTATAAATTTGAAGTGACTATTCGGACACGGGTACCAATAAACTCCGATTTTTATTCGGACCCCGTCCCAATAAAGTCTGATTGTTATTCGGACCCGTGGCAAATATGCACTTTGCTTAGCTATACATAAACTTTATTATTGTTTTTTTTTTAATAATTGTTTGAATTGTATGATTTAATCGTTACTCAGTGTCGAGGGTTCCACTAAGCGGACTCAGTATTATTATTTTTTCGGGTTCCGTCTAATAAAGTTTAAATATAGCTAAGCTTAGTGCATATTTGCCACGGGTCCGATAAACAATCGGATTTTATATGGACCCGGGTCCGAATAGCCACAGCCTTATAAATTTATCTACTCTATTTCAGATATTCTGTTTATAATAAAATTGTTAAGTACAGAAAGCGACCATTTTGTTTTTAGTCTATTATAAATTCGCGGTCAAATAATAATACAAAATGACGCGTTCTATTTGTCGTCGTAGTAAATTTTTTTTTAAATGATTGATACAATTATTCTATAAAATAAAACTGTTTTAACTTTATATATAACAAAATAACATGCCATTTAAAAAATTCGGAGGGTAAACAAGATTTAAAACGAACACAAAACGATTCCCTATTAAAGATTTATTGTGGTGATGTGCGTGCACGCTATAATTTAAACGCTGTTACTGTTTGTGGCGTTCGTAAAAATGACAACATTTCAAATTGAAGGAGGCAAACAATCAAACAAATTTGGAATTTTAAAGCTAAAAAAAAAATTCTGCTGTAAAAAAACAACATTTGGGAGCCGTGGAGCCGCCAGATTTTTTCGGCTCCGGCTCCAGCAAAAAGTAGCGTCTCCCAGCTCCTCGGCTCCTGCTTATAACAAACAATTTGTTTGTTGTTTTTACTTTTTACTTGTACACAAACAGAAAAGTAAGAAAAGGTTGTAAATAATTAATGTCAAACTAAAAAAGTAAAAATGTATTAATTGTTAATTGTAACTTCACTAACTTGTGAAAGTTGTGATGAAATTTAAATAATTTTCTTCGTTAATCTTTGTAATTTTTACTGAATTTACTAGTCGCAGATTTTTAAAAAAGTTTGAAAAATTAAAACACTTAATTAATTAGTAAATCACTTCACTCAGGTGAACAGTTAACTGGAAGTCTGTAAGTAAACTTTAACTCTGTAAACCAAAAACTAGTTTAGAGTTACTAGATTTGTGAAAAAAAACAATGTGTAAAAAATAAAAAAATATTTGACAATATTTAGAGGTCCCCCGGACTTCAACAAAGTTTGCATAATTAAGCGAAAACCAGATAAAACCATCCTTCATATGCTGCAACGTGCTCTTCTGTGGTCAGGTTGTCGCCATCACATTGGTGAAGTTATCCTCTCGCATGTGTTTGCAGACATGAAAATAGAAGTTTCCAAATCCCCGGATATAACTTTGTTCACCAAGCTGCGAAGTAATTGGGAGTTGGTGGCACATGATTGGTCTCACGTTTGTAGTTCGTTTACGTTAGCTGATCATGATCTGAAGGCTCAAGAGCGACTGACGATAATGGCAGAGATGCAATAATTGCACATGCCAACTCTAGTGAACAAACCGAATTCTTGCGAGACGACTACCACGAATTCCTTAAGCTGTCCCTTGTTTACCTGAAAGCTACAAATAAGGAGTGTTAACTTTTTAAAGACCGATTGCACTGCAATAGCCCTGCTATTAACGTTGTTAACGATTGTGCCGAGAGAGGAGTGAAACTGGCATCTGCCTTTGTTGAAGCAGCGCGAACGGATGAACATCTTCAAAACATTCTTCAAGTGGTAGAAATGGACCGCAAAAACATCTCAAATATGCGTAAACCTTACAAACGTGCAACAAAGTGAAACTGAATTAAATGCAACAATAATAAATAATTTAATACTTTAATGTAATTTTTATATAGGCTAGATTAAACTTTTTTTTTCTTTACATGTCTTGTGATGTCTTGGGCGGGGGGGGGACCTCTAAATCAACTCTGGTTTGACAAATATTTTACACAAGTTATTATTAATGATATTGGAACAAATTAGAAACATAGACAGCTCAAAAACAAACAATCAATTTTTTCCTCTATTGTGGTGATGCACCGTAATATATATATATATATAAGTAATAGTTCTTTTTGTGAATTTTTTGAAAGTGACAATTTTTTTTTAGTTTTTGTTGACCAGTACCTCTTATAATCTTTATTATTTTTAACATAAATAACCTAAAGCAATTATGACTAATTAAATGTTTAAAGTTAATTACCTACAATTTGATGTCATTATTTTTTATGTGTTAATTACAATACTTTTATGGATTTTCTGAATATTTAATTCCTTTTTACATCAACATGATTAGGACTAAAATGAGATTATTCCGTCTCAACTCTGATTATACAGTCTCCACTGTTAGTGAGGATATCTGTTGTCAGTTTGAAGACTTTTAATCCCTTTTCTAAGCCTGTACATAAAAAAACTACTATATTGGTCCGAGCCACAGGTTATAAGTAATAGGTCCCTTTACTTACAGAATTCACTTTATTTCATTAGTGACCTGTAGTAGCTTGTTGGAATGACTGGTGTTGTTTTAGTTAACTGTGTATTACATGTTGACAAGTGGAACTTATGGCCAGGTACGCTTAGGATTGGATACGTTCTATGCTTCTTAAAGTGTTACAAAGAGGAAAATAAGCCTACGTGGTTTGACACTCTTTCATTGGAATGTTTTGTTAAAGTATTGATTAGTTCTTTAAGAATTCAAGTTAGCTTCATGGCTGCAGAACAAAGTGTTTACTATACCTAAAAGTTGCCAGTGAATCTAAAAAAAAAGTGTTTAAAAAATTGGCAACTTCTGTACATAGAGTTTCGGTGTAGTTTAAATTATTAGAGCTCCTCTTAATTATTTTTTGTATCTAAATTAAGGCATGTTAAATGGACACTAATATTGTAGTTTTTTATTTGTATTCAATCAAGTATGTCTTGTCTGTCATGACTCGAAAGTTGACTAAATAGAAATACATTATTTATACACGTTTCAAACTTAACTGTTAATGAATTTATGATCCATGACTTTGGACATATTGGAATTTATGATCCGTGACTTTGGACATAAAAGAATATAATCCGTGAAGGTCTTCCATTTCATACATGGCTCTTGTCACGCTTGAGATATGGTGATGGTGGACGTGGTGAGTGGGTGGACGTGGTGAGTGGGTGGACGTGGTGAGGTGGGTGGACGTGGTGGGAGTGGGGTGAGCGTGGTGACAGTAAACTACTACGGTACAGTGGGTTCCATTTTTAAATACTGTCTACAAAGTTTATTTATTATGAGATAAATCTCGGCATTATGCTTTTTTTCTCTTGTTTCCACAAAGGGGAATCTATACCTGATGCTAGAATATGTGACCACTATACTAATGAAATCTGGCATTATAATTGTATAATGATCATTTATAATCTGTACTCGAATATAATGACACTTTATAATGAATCTCCATAATTGTATTATAATATTAATTTATAGCTTTCCTGCCGAATATGTGACCGCTTTTTACTTAATGAATCTCATAATTGCATTATAATATTAATTTATAAGATGTACTCGAATAAGTGACCTCTTTACTAATAGAATCTCATAATTGTATTATAATATTAATTTATAGCTGTACTCGAATAATAGGACCATTACTAATAAATCTCATAATTGTATTATAATATTAATTTATAGCTGTACTCAGAATATGCGACCGCTTTACTAAATGAATCTCATAATTGTATTATAATATTAATTTACTGCAGCTGTACTAGAATATATGTGACCGCTTTACTTAATGAATCTCATAATTGTATATAAGATTAGATTGCTATAGCTTCACTCGAATATCATGATACTTTACTTAATGAATCTCATAATTGTATTATCAATATTAATTTATAGTGATGTACTAGGTTGATCTCTCCACTTTCTCATTAGTGTTTTTTTCTATTGTTTCCGACAGACTACCACTAACACATTTGTGGAGATGTGTACTAATACTTCTTATCTTGATGCTCCTGTGGACCGTAGTTTTATTTTCAGGTTTAAAATTATCTTGAAACATTCATCGTCATATTAGAGCTTGTGTACTTGTACTAAAACGATGAGTCTGAGCCTTTGGTCATAGGATGAATTACATGTAATTATGATTTCTTTTAAAAATGATTTTTATCTCATAACCATTAGTCAAGTCCATAAAGATATGATTAAGATTCCACTATTTGGTCATAACTCCGAAAGTTCTTCCAATTACCTTAAAGTTTTACACAGTTGCGGAAAATTGCCTGATGTGTGGATATCTATGTTTAACATAAACACATCACATCTATAATCTTAAAAACAAATATTTAATCGATCTGTTTGGGAAAATTATTTCTTTACTTTACTTTAAAAAAAAAAAACCACGGGAGGCAGTTCAAAAGTCACAGAGTGCTAACTTATACATGTATATTTTCAGTATTTGTTTAAAAATTAAACCATTACATAACATTACCAACTAATAAGTTCATCAAGTATTTTACCATTTTTATTTAACAAAACAGTTTCTTAAAATATTTCTTTTTACTTTAATTTGCAAATTATTATTTCGTCAGTATTTTTTTTATCAAACATGTAAACATGACTTCCGCTATTAATCATAATTCCGAAAATACATCCAAAAGCACTGCATTAATAAACATAACAAATTTAGAAACTATCGTCTTCATGGTAGAAACGCTATGCCACTGCAGATCGTTCACGTTGCAAAGTTGTAAGTGAGATATCTACAAAGATCCACGACTCCTGGGAACCACCCAAACTCTGCACTCTCCACTGGGATGGCAAACTGACAGCTTCTCTAAAAAATCATCGTGTCACTGAAGAACGCATAACAGTTGTTGTCGGTGATGCAAAGCAATTGAAACTTCTAGGAGTGCCAAATTATGCCAAGGCAACAAAGAAACCCGTTGGTGAAATAATTGCAGAATTAACCATGAAGCTAATGACAGAGTGGCATTGTAATGATTGTATCGTTAATATGACATTCAACACAACAAGATCAAACACTGGTCATCAGACCGCTGCCTGCTTTGCCATACAAAATATGCTGCAACGTGCTCTTCTGTGGTCAGGTTGTCGCCATCACATTGGTGAAGTTATCCTCTCGCATGTGTTTGCAGACATGAAAATAGAAGTTTCCAAATCCCCGGATATAACTTTGTTCACCAAGCTGCGAAGTAATTGGGAGTTGGTGGCACATGATTGGTCTCACGTTTGTAGTTCGTTTACGTTAGCTGATCATGATCTGAAGGCTCAAGAGCGACTGACGATAATGAGAGATGCGGTAATTGCACATGCCAACTCTAGTGAACAAACCGAATTCTTGCGAGACGACTACCACGAATTCCTTAAGCTGTCCCTTGTTTACCTGAAAGCTACAAATAAGGAGGTTAACTTTAAAAGACCAGGTGCCCTGCACAATAGCCCTGCTATTAACGTTGTTAACGATTGTGCCGAGAGAGGAGTGAAACTGGCATCTGCCTTTGTTGAAGCAGCGCGAACGGATGAACATCTTCAAAACATTCTTCAAGTGGTAGAAATGGACCGCAAAAACATCTCAAATATGCGTAAACCTTACAAACGTGCAACAAAGTGAAACTGAATTAAATGCAACAATAATAAATAATTTAATACTTTAATGTAATTTTTATATAGGCTAGATTAAACTTTTTTTTTCTTTACATGTTTTGTGATGTCTTGGGCGGGGGGGGGACCTCTAAATCAACTCTGGTTTGACAAATATTTTACACAAGTTATTATTAATGATATTGGAACAAATTAGAAACATAGACAGCTCAAAAACAAACAATCAATTTTTTCCTCTATTATGGTGATGCACCGTAATATATATATATATATAAGTAATAGTTCTTTTTGTGAATTTTTGAAAGTGACAATTTTTTTTTAGTTTTTGTTGACCAGTACCTCTTATAATCTTTATTATTTTTAACATAAATAACCTAAAGCAATTATGACTAATTAAATGTTTAAAGTTAAGTTACCCTACAATTTGATGTCATTATTTTTTATGTGTTAATTACAATACTTTTTATGATTTTCTGAATATTTAATTCCCTTTTTACATCAACATGATTAGACTTAAATGAGATTATTCCGTCTCAACTCTGATTATACAGTCTCCACTGTTAGGCCGATATCTGTTGTCAGTTTGAAGACTTAATCCCTTTTCTAAGCCTGTACATAAAACTGTGCAATATATTGGTTGAGCCACCAGGTTATAAGTAACAGGTCCTTTGCCAGAATTCACTTTATTTCATTAGTGACCTGTAGTAGCTTATTGGAATGACTGGTGTTGTTTTAGTTGCTGTGTATTACATGTTGACAAGTGGAACTTATGGCCAGGTACGCTTAGGATTGGATACGTTCTGCCTTAAAGTGTTACAAAGAGGAAAATAAGCCTACGTGGTTTGACACTCTTTCATTGGAATGTTTTGTTAAAGTATTGATTAGTTCTTTAAGAATTCGTTAGCTTCATGGCTGCAGAACAAAGTGTTTACTATACCTAAAAGTTGCCAGTGAATCTAAAAAAAAAGTGTTTAAAAAATTGGCAACTTCTGTACATAGAGTTTCGGTGTAGTTAAATTATTAGAGCTCCTCTTTAATTATTTTTTGTATCTAAATTAAGGCATGTTAAATGGACACTAATATTGTAGTTTTTTATTTGTATTCAATCAAGTATGTCTGTCTGTCATGACTCGAAAGTTGACTAAATAGAAATACATTATTTATACACGTTTCAAACTTAACTGTTAATGAATTTATGATCCGTGACTTTGGACATATTGGAATTTATGATCCGTGACTTTGGACATAAAAGAATATAATCCGTGAAGGTGATATTTCACACGTGGCTCTTGTCACGCTTGAGATGTATTGGTGAGTGGGTGGACGTGGTGAGTGGGTGGACGTGGTGAGTGGGTGGACGTGGTGAGTGGGTGGACGTGGTGAGTGGGTGAGCGTGGTGACAGTAAACTATGCAGTACAGTGGGTTCCATTTTTAAATACTGTACAAGTTTATTTATTATGAGTAAATCTCGGCATTGTCTTTTTATCTTTTGTTTTCACAAAAGGGGAATCGATACCTGTACTCGAATATGTGACCGCTTTACTTAATGAATCTCATAATTGTATTATAATATTAATTTATAGCTGTACTCGAATATGTGACCGCTTTACTTAATGAATCTCATAATTGTATTATAATATTAATTTATAGCTGTACTCGAATATGTGACCGCTTTACTTAATGAATCTCATAATTGCATTATAATATTAATTTATAGATGTACTCGAATATGTGACCGCTTTACTTAATGAATCTCATAATTGTATTATAATATTAATTTATAGCTGTACTCGAATATGTGACCACTTTACTTAATAAATCTCATAATTGTATTATAATATTAATTTATAGCTGTACTCGAATATGTGACCGCTTTACTAAATGAATCTCATAATTGTATTATAATATTAATTTATAGCTGTACTAGAATATGTGACCGCTTTACTTAATGAATCTCATAATTGTATTATAAGATTGATTTATAGCTGTACTAGAATATGTGACCGCTTTACTTAATGAATCTCATAATTGTATTATAATATTAATTTATAGCGGTACTAGAGTTGATATCTCCACTTTCTCATTAGTGTTTTTTTTTCTATTGTTTCCGACAGACTACCACTAACACATTTGTGGAGATGTGTACTAATACTTCTTATGTGATGCCTGTGGACAGTAGTTTTATTTTCAGGGTTAAAAATTATCCACGAAACATTCATCGTCATAATGAAACTTGTGTACTTGTACTAAAAACTGAGTCTGAGCCTTTGGTCATAAGGATGAATTTCACGTAATTATGATTTCTTTTAAAAATGATTTTTATCTCACAACAAGTAATCAAGTCTATAAAAATATAATTAAGATTCACGCTATTAGTCATAACTCCGAAAGTTCTTCACCAATTGCCTTAAAATTTACACACAAAATTGCAGAAAATTACCTGATGTGTTGATATCTATAATTTATATAGACATCACATCTATAATATTTAAAACAAAATATTTAATCGATCTGTTTGGGAAAATTATTTCTTTACTTTACTTTAAAAAAAAAAAACCACGGGAGGCAGTTCAAAAGTCACAGAGTGCTAACTTATACATGTATATTTTCAGTATTTGTTTAAAATTAAACCAATACGCCTTGTGCAAACTAATAGTTCGTCAGTATTTTGTTTTTATTTAACAAACAGTTTCTTAAAATATTTCTTTTTACTTTAATTTGCAAATTATTATTTCGTCAGTATTTTTTTTATCAAACATGTAAACATGACTTCCGCTATTAATCATAATTCCGAAAATACATCCAAAAGCACTGCATTAATAAACATAACAAATTTAGAAACTATCGTCTTCATGGTAGAAACGCTTTTCCTTTGTTTACTGTTTTAAATTAGAGAGTTGCACGGGAGTCAAAATCACACCCAGTCCCCCCCCCACCCCCCCACGCCAGTGTTTTCAAAACCAGTCCCACCGCTCCCAAAAAGAAATTCCCCCCAGTCCCACCCACTCCCGCGAAAATTTCTCCACACCCCACCCGCTCAAGCGAAAATTTTTTCCCAACCCCAACCGCTCCCATCAAAAAATATTATAACTCATAAATAATGGTTTTAAAATTTGTTTCTAGAAATCCTCTCGAAAAACATACATGAAAAATATTTAAGATAATAAGTAAAATAAACAGTTCTACAGTTGATAATAAGTAAAAAAAACAGTTCTACAGTTGATAAGTAAAATAAACAGTTCTACAGTTGATAATAAGTAAAATAAACAGTTCTACAGTTGATAATAAGTAAAATAAACAGTTCTACAGTTGATAATAAGTAAAATAAACAGTTATACAGTTGATAATAAGTAAAATAAACAGTTCTACAGTTTTAGTCCATGCAAAAAAAAAGAGGCCATTAACATTTTCTGAAGGCAACTTTTTGAAAGAACGTATAATTTCTTTTCACCATTTTGGATGGATATCGCAAATGAAGTTTCTTTTCTTTTTCGTTATTTCTCTTAATATTAGTATTAATATCTTTCAAAACTAGGAAATACAAACTAGAACAGGTACATGTGTAGTGAAAGGCCAATAGAGCTATCATAGAAACACAGCTGGATCACAGCACACAGTATAGAATGTTGCATAATACCATTAGGCCTAGTACAACTGGTTCACATATTGACCAGAGCTGGTGGTTACGTAACACCAGACATAGTCTTCCCTGGCTGTATTATAACCACCTTGAAAAAATAAATTAAAATATTTTAGCGACTTTTTTACAGGCGCTTTTTAAAGAAATTTCAATAGCAATCATATCCAAGTCCGCGATAGTCCCACTCAGACAAAACCCAAACCCACGGGACTCCCGCAAAAACAAAACCCAAACCCACGGGTCTCCCGATAAATTTATTTCCAATCCCGCGGGACTCCCGCGAATCCCGATCCCGTGCAGCTCACTATTTTAAATGGTTGTTAATTATTTTTCTAAATTTGACGGTTTTGTTAATAAACAGATTAGAAACAAGGGCTTTCTCAATTTTTACTATTACACTTCATACGGCTTAGCGTGGCCGGGTACAGATATATATTTATAAATGATTATTAATTAGTAAATGAAAATTAATAAGGTGTTTTAAGCAGGTTCTCTCTTAGTGATTTTATGATGACTGGGGGCCCTCTCTGTAGAACGAAATGGCTGTGCGTGAAAGGATTCAAATTCTGTTCTACAGGATTGCGAAGAAAAACTGTAAACTTCATAATCCCGAGCAACAGTAACTTTACCATCATACTTCAACACGAGCTTTTCCCGAATGCTGCATCGGCGCTCGTTCGGGTAATATTGTTACTTAGTTAACTATGTAAGGTAAAAGTTACATAAGTAATTAACTTTTCTAAAGACGGATTTGAGTTGAAATAATTATGTTGTTACTGTGATCTTTGTACATTAAATAGTTCCTTATGTTAATTTGTTTTTTTAAAGGCTACAGTCACAACTGAGTCAGCAATTGGTAAGACAGTATCAGTTCCTCAGCCTCGAAGAGATTATGATTACAGATATATCTATTACGCAAATATTACAGATAACCCAGAAACTGTTTATGTGGACTGGTGCATAGAATATCTTCCAACCAATGGATAATCAGCGTCTTCTATGATGAAACACCACAAATTATCTTGCTTTAAACATATCAATACTAGAGAAATCTGTCCTAAGCGTATATGCCAGAGTCTTTTGTTTTTGCACTCAATGAATTAAAACTATGGTGTTCAAAAACTCAATAAGATGTATGTTATATTTACTTCAGCCAAATGAGTCTTATATTTTCTTGTTATTTCCCTTAGTAAGTAACTACTATATTGGCATTGTAATATTATTACTGATGCGTCCTATATTAGTACCTAAAAAACAAGAAGTTTGACTTTTAACATATGAACACTTACAATAAGTATTACTAGTTGGGCTGCTATGGAAAGTAAGTGTAAATTATTAGACACTAATTTCTATAACAGCCCTTCCTGTAAAGTAATATATAATATATAAGTTATGGTTCATAGACAAAATAAACAGCCAATGGCGACAAAATATTAACACTAAGAAAACCGTTTTAAAATTTGAATTGAAATGGAGCCAATAAACACTGGAGTTGAAACAAGAATCACACATGTCCAAATAGGGTAATTTATATACAGTAATATGCGTTTTTTAAATTGTGTCCCACAAAAATAAAACACAGTTGGGGTCTGTTGCAAGCAGAAGATAACAATGAGAAACCCTTATAGAACATTAATATTATGAGGGACTATTACATAACAAAGTAACATAACACATTTACATAGTACAGTTACATAATACTGTTACATAGTACATTTACATAATACAGTTACATAATATAGCTGCATAAAATATTTACATAATACAATTACATAATACAGTTACATTAAAGTTGTAATTCGGGTTATCTCATCAAAGGACTTTATATATAGTTTTAAAAGTTCTGGGTCTCTGTAGCATAACATTAATTAATACAATCGTATCTAGAGCTAAAGACCCAATCATCATATTAAGCGAATCATTATTTGTTCAAACTAATGGATAACGGCACATTCATCCTCTAGTGCGTCACTGTTATCACCTACCAGGTGCTCCTGGACATTATCAAACATCCTAAGGAAGTCGACCTGGGCATTCCCATGCATGTCCATATGTCCAGGAATCCATGGAAGAGTCACCAAAACACAATAACTTGATATTTGATACTAAATAACCTTCACCATGAATGACATTGTTGATGTCAAAAATCAAATCGTCACAACCCCTTACTCCATATCAAAACTGTCTAACTTTTAACCACTTCCCGTCAAACTTTTAACCACTTCCCGTCAAACTTCTAACCACTTCCCATCAAACTTTTAACCACTTCCCGTCAAACTTCTAACCACTTCCCGTCAAACTTCTAACCACTTCCCGTCAAACTTCTAACCACTTCCCGTCAAACTTCTAACCACTTCCCGTCAAACTTCTAACCACTTCCCGTCAAACATCTAACCACTACCCGTCAAACTTCTAACCACTACACGTCAAACTTCTAGCCACTTCCCGTCAAACTTCTAGCCAATACCCATGAAACTTTTAACCCGTCAAACTTTTAACCACTACCCGTCAAACTTCTAACCACTTCCCGTCAAACTTCTAACCACTACCCGTCAAACTTCTAACCACTACCCGTCAAACTTCTAACCACTACCCGTCAAACTTCTAACCTTCCTCGACTTTTAACCACTAATCAAACTTTTTAACCACTTCCCGTCAAACTTCTAGCCACTACCCGTCAAACTTCTAACCACTACCCGTCAAACTTCTAACCACTTCCCGTCAAACTTTTAACCACTTCCCGTCAAACTTTTAACCACTTCCCGTCAAACTTTTAACCACTTCCCGTCAAACTTTTAACCACTTCCCGTCAAACTTTTAACCACTTCCCGTCAAACTTTTAACCACTTCCCGTCAAACTTCTAACCACTTCCCGTCAAACTTTTAACCAGTTCCCGTCAAACTTTTAACCACTACCCGTCAAACTTTTAACCACTTCCCGTCAAACTT
Source organism: Bulinus truncatus (assembly GCA_021962125.1). Classification (NCBI taxonomy): domain Eukaryota; kingdom Metazoa; phylum Mollusca; class Gastropoda; family Planorbidae; genus Bulinus; species Bulinus truncatus. The sequence continues at coordinate 2,553,253 of JAGDYQ010000032.1, read as the reverse complement.
TTAACCACTACCCGTCAAACTTTTAACCACTACCCGTCAAACTTTTAACCACTACGTATAATCCTTGAATAGGATGGGGAGAGGATTCTGACAATTCTAAGATACAGTAAACCTAACATGTGGTCTAAGCCTAGCAGCCTCGTAGCGTGAAAATTCTACAACAGGGTTCATGTATTCTACAGCAGGGGCCAGGCAATAGCAGGGGGCCAGGTAATACATTTTACTAAGTAGAACAAATAAGCAGAGGGGCCAGACAAAACGCAGGGGTCCGGACCCCTGCCCCCCACACGCTACAGGCCTGAAGCCTAGTAATGTCGTACAGTTTGCCCCGTCTATCTACCATAACCTGGTAAAAACTACAAACATTTCACAATATAAATACTACTAAATAGTTGTTGTGTGCCTGTGAGTTGTTGTTTTTTAAACAAAATGTAAAGGTTCTCGTGAAACTTTTGGTCAGAAAGATTTAAGTAGTTGTAATATTTTTCTTTAAATCCCTATTATCACTGGATCTTTTTTTATATTATTTATGAGTTGATACTAAAAAATCTTTGTTTAGATAATCCTTTTTTTTATCTAACAAAAAGCCAATCATTGGTCACTGATATTATGTTAAAAAACTATGCCCATTGTAGGGTTGGGTGGGAGATGGGTGGGGGGGGGAAAGGAATGTACACTGATGTGTCAAAAGCCAAGTCGTCCTAGGGTATAATAAAACAGGATGGTCAAGGTAGCAAGTGAGTGTGTTTGTGTAGCCGTGGGGGGGGGGGGTAGTAAATGGCGAACGTACTAACCTACCCGTGTGGGTCATTAGCATTTTATAGCCTCTGGCTATTTGGAGAAAGAAGGGTCGGGGGTGGGGGGTCAGCCGCAAACGAGGATTTAAGTCTTTACTATATGTTAAGTACGTCTCGCATTTCGTTGCCACTAACCATTACGTCATTGGAATTTTCTTTCAGAGGAAAATACTTTGGTAAAGATGGTTATTTCTTAATAGTGAGTCTATCATAAAAAAGTCAGTTAACATATATGTCTTTATTAAGATGCACTAAAATGTTGAAAATCATTCCTTAGACCCTACATGCATTTATAAAAATTATCGTTTAACCTATCATGCTGGCCAATTCCTGAAGTTTTCCGGCTAGCAAACATTTACCATAATATATACATAGTAAATAAGAGAATAATAAAATAGAACAAAAATAATATGTCAATTACTGGACTAACAAGTTACTAGTAAGTTACGATCAGTACTATAACTCGACCTTCAAAAAAAAAAAATCTTCTCTAACCATTTTTAACAAAAGCTGAAACCCATCTCCAGCCTTCAATTATAATATTACTCTTTAATGAGTTTTGTTTTACAGTATTGACTGTTTGGTTTATAATTATCCTTCGACTACACTATCCGGCGTAGTAAACAATAGTTATCCGCAAAAAATGAATGATTATATAGTTTGAGTAATAATGATACAAACACTTTCTTGAATAAATTTTCTGTAATAAAAAGAGTGTATTATACTAGTATGTGTAAGGCAGTTAATTAGTATGTGTATGGTTGTACTGTCTAACCGTCTTTGGCAGAATTGTGAATGTGTCATTAGTTCGGATCACAGATTATATATAATCTATGGTTTGGATAGTTTGTATCTTTCAAGTGAAATAATATTTTATTAGATTTCAAAATCTGTTACAGCTAAAAAGGCGTTAATAGTAATAATTAAATAAATGTAGCACCCAAATTTATCAAAATAGATAGTCTTCACCAAAACACTATACCGGTACATTAGATCCCGGATGGTCTTTACCAATACACATTACCGTTCATTAGATCCCGGATAGTTTTTACCATAACAAAATACCGGTACATTAGATCCCGGATATTCTTCACCAATACATAATACCGGTACATAAGATCCCGGATGTCATCCTCTATACAATACACAATACCGGGACATTAGATCCCGTTTTCTTGTCCCTGTATAGCCTGTAAACTGGGAGCGAATCTGTTAGGATAACGAAACCAGTCCCCTACTGCAATAACTCATTAATGTACTTCACTACCTTGAGATTGTTTATTATACTTTTATCATCTGTGGTAAGTCCACAATAAACGATTGTGACATTTCACATATTTAACATATACTATTTTTGAGTGTGTGACAAACACACAACGGACAAAACCCCCAGTGAACATAACCCCCAGCTGACGAAACCCACAACGGACGAACCCTCAAAATATAAAAATCGATTTTGAGTCAATATTATTAATACTTCTATATAAGCAAAGTTGACCATGGGCTAAGGGAAATGTTTGTCGATGTAAGAGATCATGTCTGTTAACACAGTCTATCAATAGGCATGTTTCTAATTGTTTTACGTAAATAAAGGATTGGCTTTCGACCACTGTGGTTGTTAAGCTGTTTTTTACCGTCTGTTATAAAATGTATGTTTGACATGAGAATTAAAAGGTAGAATAAAGATACGGTCAGTCTTGACCTTGGGCTAAAACCTTTAATTTTGTTTGTTTTACCTGGTAAGATAAGCTGCCTGTTGATGTAAAGCTAACAATGGATTAACTTTAGACTACTGCGGCTGGAAGGACTAATGCAGCTTACTGGGATACTTTGAAACAAAAATTCACTGCAAAATACGTAAGCTAAAACAAACAGCATACGAACCGCTGTGGTCGAAATCCAATCCTTTTTTAGGTAAAAAAACATAGGAACATGCCTATTGATGACAGACTTGTATCAACAAATATTTCCCGTAGCCCATGGTCAAGATTATTTATATAAAAGTATCAATGATACCGATTTAAATACGATGTAATATTTTGAGTTTTTGTCCACTGATGTTTATGTCCTCTGGGGCTTAGGTCGTCCTACACTCGTTTTTTCGTGGGGATTTTGTCCGAATACCGAATCAGTGCCATTTCGACATTAATTTCTGACAAAAAATAGCAGACTGATACACGTGTCATGAAATTTCAAAATTATAATAGCTACCGGTAATCTAAATCATTTGATTTTTATCTACCAATCATTGATGTCATTTCCCAAAAGATGAAATTTATTGATGTTTAGAAATTGCATCCTTACCCTCCCCCCCTTGCACTTCTCCATGTCAACAATTATAAGATATTTTCAGACCACCTTACCCTCTCTACACTGTTGAAGAAATTAATGGACGGACCCTTATGCCTTGTTCTTTGATAACCACGTTGCGAATTAATGAAATGTATGCACTTGGTCAAAGTGAAGCTGGGACTATAATTGTTACTATTATAACTGTCAATCACATAGCTTATAAATAAAATATCTTGAGTAACGTCAGATTAAATACACTATGACTAATTATGTTACTATTTGAACTAGTCCACACAAACACTCTACATCTTTGGTCAATTAGCTAACTATCCTTTCATTTGCATGTGTGTATATGTATATATTTTATGGCTGTGTGTTGTTATGTGTGTTTAATAACGATTTTTTATTATGAATGGCATTCTTTATATTTATTACTAGATAAAATTCAATGCGTAATTATTACTATTTGTCTAGTTGAAATAAAATTATTCTCTACACTGTAAGGCTGTGGAGATATAATTCAGAAGCCAGCTGACCTTCAGCTTGAAAGATTAGGTGTGAAATTTAGCACCGACTCTTTAACATCTGGCAATGTCCTCCTTCCCGCTCCTCTTTTACACTTCTGCTTTTGTATCTACCGAACACATCTTTCTTATAATGTATATACACTACCACATTCAGAAGCGAATTTAACTAGTGTGATATAGAAGGAAAGTTAACGTTTGCACTTTACTATGAAATTTTTAATTCATAACTGCAAATATGAGAATGCCTTTGTTATATTTATATATTACCTTTTTTGACTCTAGGAAGTTATAAAGGAATACATTAATGCAACGTTGTACTTTAGTTACTGTCTTATGTCTTCGGATTTTCTGTCAAACATTGTACTGCTAAATTTCACTGAAAAAAGCCAGCCAAATACTTAGCCAACTTTTATACAATTTGTGACGTCTTTCTTTTAACGGGAGTAAAAACTAACAAATATATATTTCTTTTTTTCTATAGCACTGGAATAAGCCTAAACAAAGTTTAAGTATGCTTCTGTGGTCTAAAAGCGACCGCTTGCTAATCTTGAGCCCGTATTAATTTTGACAACTGGGGCCCCATCGTACCAAAACTCTAAAGTATTTTATACCGATCCGTAGGAAACTGCTATTTTGTTTTTTTAAGTATGACTGCCGTAATGTTAAACATGCACATAGCATTCCTTTGTACAAACAAACACTTTGGATCATCAAAAAAAAAAAAAAAAACAAACGATTACGCTTAAATTTGTATTGTGCTAAGGTAAAAAAGTAAAACATTTAAAAGATCACTTTTGTATATACTAGTAGATTATAATAGACAAAATGCTCAAGTCATTATGGCAAAAGAAACAATTTGAAATATTTGGGAATTTTATTGCAAAATGCATTAAATATTCCACACGCTCACTTCGGTCTACTCAGCAAATTTTGACTAAATAAAGTAAATCATAAATGTAAGTCATGTTTATTTTTTTGAGGAAAGGGGGGGGCGGAAGGGGGCTCGGTCAAAAATAATTTATCGTTAACTGGAATAAGCTTAAATGTCAGCTTTTTAAAGATATGAAAATGGTTTTCCTATTATAAAAATCACTGAATTTCCCTATAAGAATTGAATAACATCACCATTAATTTATCTCGACCAATCGTATTAACAGCAAAGCATCGTTTAGATAACCGTTAATAAGAAACTTACTTTTTCCACGCCCATGCCATATTTGACCAATGAACGACGTAGGCTACGCGTGGCGGGTGTAAGGCAAAAAAAGTCTGTCAGTCACGCAAACATACCCCGGTAAATTAAGGTCAACTTTTGGTGGTTTTAAGTTGGAATGCATAGGAAAGTAAAGTTGAACTAATTCTATCACAAAAAAATGACCAATTACTAAATTAAGATTTTGATATATTAAAATAATATATACTTAAACTACAAAAGAATAAGCGATGCATGCGTATTTACTTAAGTTTGTTGTGGAAACTCATTTAAAAATATATAATAAGATGCCACGGCACATGTATGATCTTTTATTATTATTTTAATTTAAATATGTACTTATAATTTTAAAAAAAATCTGTTTGTTTTCTTTATAATGAAAATTATATTCCTAGAAAATGTTTAAAATATAAATGTTTTACGTTTTACTAACAAGTATTTGAAAATGCACATATACATTTTTTTACCTTTCGTTACTTGAGGGACACTAGCTATATGTCCCGTAAAGTGCGATACATGCCTAAAAATCAGTTAAATGCATTTAAAAAATATTCCTTAAAGTTTTCGCACCTAAAATTATATCAACAGATGTAGAAAAGCTACTTACATGATAAAACCGAAATAATTTTTTGTTTTTTAATAAATAGAAAAAAATGGGCAAAAAATGAATTCGGCAGAAAAACGGATTGTATATCCCTAGCTGAAAACGTATATCTTGAATAAAACTGTAAAAATGGGGTAAAAATGTAAAAATGAAGTGTAGTATTTTAAAACATAGAACATTTTACTTGTATAAAGAATTTTAAAAAAATCTATGGCAGGAATTTAAAGATATTAGGTTTTGAACAAATGTCCCTCAATGTACCATTTTTCGGACCTTTTAGATATATATTATTTTTTAAAACACTCATAAAATCATTATCCGATGATAGAGTAGATTGATTTTTTAAAATAATAATTAGAAGGATCTATTTTACAATTTTCATGCCTTATTTTTTTATTCTAATGTTTAATTTGTTGAGAAATTAGCAATGTCAGTCGGGGGACACGTATGTGTCCATCTTTTTTTAGCTAGTCTGAAAAATGGTCAGTCGGGGAACTTTTTGTCCGGCAAAGTCGCGAATAGGAATATATATGTAACAATAGCTTTAGATAGGTCTATACAATTTTAGAACCACTGTCAAACTCATGGGTCCATGATACAGTCATATGTTTTGATAACTAGAATTCCAGCGGTTGATCTTTGTTTAGGATAAAATTGGTTGTCATCACAGGTCTATGACCCCCAGAGGTAGGTGACGATAGATGTAATTAGGCAGACAAAGGAATACTAGCCCAGAGTGAGTTTTTAGCCGCACCAATCCCTAGGCTGGAATAAGATTCATTAATATGTAGATGAGTTAGAGAGGATGTTGGGGAACCAATCAAAAGTTCTGGGCGTTTGGGGCACGTGATAATTCACAATCACATAAATATCCGAGGTAATTGAAATTGGGACAGACCTACGAGATACAGACCGACAGTTCGACAGACTGACGATAGAGACATCAGGACACCAGTTGTAGAGATAGTTAGAGGAGAAGTTAGTGGAGAAATAATAGAGGCACAAGCTATCAAGTTATTGAGTTTTACAGTCCACAGTCAAAGTCTATTTTATTGAAGTATCTCTGAATAATTCTTTCGGGAACTCAGGATACTAAGTGTCAAAGTATTGCCAGAGAATTCCTTCGGGAAACTGGAATACTACGTGTTATATTGTGTACGAAGCATTTGTGAATACTGCTGCACATAAGTTCATACTACATATGTTTTCTTATTGTTGAATAAATATAATTGAATCGTGGAACTTTGCCTCATTGATTGGTGTGTTGTTTGAGAGTGCAACGAGACTGAACGCTACTTAAGATTATAAACCAGTTATGTTATCGGCAGCTACATAAAACGGTTAAAACAAGTATAGTTATCTGAAGCAGCAGTGAGGAACACACAGTGTTACCTTGGAGAAGCATTACATCAACAAGTACATAACATTATATACAAATACATAGTGTTACAATATATATATATATATATATATATATATATATATATATATATATATTAGGGTGCATCACCAAAAAATATTTTTAATAATTGATCTGTCTGCTATTTAAATTTGTTCCATTGATCAAAAAAAGCATTGTGTAAAAAAATAAAATATTTGACAATATTTAGAGGTCCCCCGGACTTCAACAAAGTTTGCATAATTAAGCGAAAACTAGATAAAACCATTCTTCTTGTAAAGTCATACAGACTTACATACAAAAAGTGAAGCGCTATATAAATTGTTTTATAGTCTTTGGTTTTATAATGTTTGGTAGCTATGATTGATTTTGATAAGCAGTTGTGCTAGAAATAAAATTTAAAATTCACATTTTATTAGCAAAAGCAACACTTTTCCTTACCGCTTATTGATGACCAAGGCAAGCATTTTAATTTCTTTATTTATATTATTTTAATTTGTGATACACACGACCTATAAAATCAGAACATGGAAATGATATGAAAAACAACAATAAAATGTTTACACCTTCTAAGGAAATGCTGGCTGACCCTGGCATCACTTCAACAGTTGCATATGCAGTTATTACTGCATCTCCTGCCTCGCGAACAAAGAAACCACAAACTCTTCTGAAAACTGAATTGTTTGGCATTGGCCCTGCAATCTGTGTTGATGATGCTATAATTACTGGAATTCTTCGACTACCAACTTGTTTACAAATTTTGAGGTGCATGATGTATCACTGCAATGTAGCAGCAAACAGTGAGCGTCCAGGTTCTCTTGGTGCACCTTCTCGATTTACAACTGCCAAAATTGTGCTGAATCAAGTTACTGCTTTCTACGAAAAAGCAAACATTCCAATGGTGACAGAGAGGAGAGCTTGTGAGAAGATTGTTCAGCTTCTTGATGAATACAATAAACTTCGTTCAATTGATAAAAGTCGCCGAAACACACCAGCCACCAAACGTAAACTGGAACAAATGAAATCTATGTTGGCAACAACTTTTCAACTGTGGCCACCAAATGTCGAGACTATTATCAAGAATGCAGAAGATCTAGCATTCTTGAGGTCTATGAAAGGAGACAGGTCTTCCAGCTTTGGATCATTTGACAAAACACTTGCAAAAAAAGTCGCTCGACGCCATTCACGAGATGTCGCAACATTGGAACGTCAGAAACGCGCAAGAGAAGAAAATGCAGCATGTTCAACGATATCAGTGCCTTCCAGCGAGGGTAGCAGTGACGAACCCGATGATTCTACTTCTAAATCTGAAGATAATATGGAGTTTGTTGATAACTGTTTGGATGATATAATGCCATTGCAAAAGCGAAGAAAGCCAACAGGAGCTTTGGTATGTGTACCTAAGCCGACCAAATCTTGTGTCACTAGCGAAAAGATTAAAGATTACACCAACACAGCAGGCAGCTTTCACACAGGGCCTTATTAGCGAGTCTGGGGGTGATGTATCAATGGTGGCTTCTTCCTATGCCACTGCAGATCATTCACGTCGCAAAGTTGTAAGTGAGATATCTACAAAGATCCACGACTCCTGGGAACCACCCAAACTCTGCACTCTCCACTGGGATGGCAAACTGACACCTTCTCTAAAAAATCATCGTGTCACTGAAGAACGCATAACAGTTGTTGTCGGTGATGCAAAGCAATTGAAACTTCTAGGAGTGCCAAATTATGCCAAGGCAACAAAGAAACCCGTTGGTGAAATAATTGCAGAATTAACCATGAAGCTAATGACAGAGTGGCATTGTAATGATTGTATCGTTAATATGACATTCGACACAACAAGATCAAACACTGGTCATCAGACTGCTGCCTGCATTGCCATACAAAATATGCTGCAACGTGCTCTTCTGTGGTCAGGTTGTCGCCATCACATTGGTGAAGTTATCCTCTCGCATGTGTTTGCAGACATGAAAATAGAAGTTTCCAAATCCGCGGATATAACTTTGTTCACCAAGCTGCGAAGTTATTGGGAGTTGGTGGCACATGATTGGTCTCACGTTTGTAGATCGTTTACGTTAGCTGATCATGATCTGAAGGCTTAAGAGCGACTGACGATAATGAGAGATGCGGTAATTGCACATGCCAACTCTAGTGAACAAACCGAATTCTTGCGAGACGACTACCACGAATTCCTTAAGCTGTCCCTTGTTACCTGAATGCTACAAATAAGGAGGTTAACTTTAAAAGACCAGGTGCCCTGCACAAAGCACGATGGATGGCAAAGCTGATATATTGCCTCAAGATTGCACTGTGTGAGAAACAAATTCAATTATTGCCTCCAGGTACTATTACCACACGTGATCAAGTGCCAAAGATTCGTGCATTTGCTAAATTTGTAACACATGTTTATGTCGTGTGGTGGCTCACTTGCAAAAAGAGTGTGGATGCACCATGGAATGATCTACAGCTCTACAGGCGACTTTTGGATTACAACGATGTCAACAGAGACATATCCAAGTCAGCAATCCGTGCCCTGAATAGGCATCTGTGGTACCTCACTGCTGAAATGATCCCACTTGCTCTGTTCAGCAATGAAGTACCTGTGTTGGAAAAGCGAGCTCTAGCAGATGCTCTGCTAAGGCTTCGACCAGTGGTTGCCCTCCAAACTCCACAGAATCGATTTGGAAATGGTTGGGGAAAACCACGATTCCAATCAATTGATTCTAAAACTCGGTTGTGTGATCTGGCTGGAGTTGACTCGTGGTTTACTATATACAGACTTCAACTGGACACAGGATTCTTTGAACTGCCTGTTGATGATTGGTGCCAAACAGCTTCTTACATTGCCAGTGCAGAAAATGTTGCTGCTATTAACGTTGTTAACGATTGTGCCGAGAGAGGAGTGAAACTGGCATCTGACTTTGTTGAAGCAGCGCGAACGGATGAACATTTTCAAAACATTCTTCAAGTGGTAGAAATGGACCGCAAAAACATCTCTAAATCAACTCTGATTTGAAAAATATTTTACACAAGTTATTATTAATGATATTAGAACAAATTAGAAACATAGACAGCTCAAAAACAAACAATCAATTTTTTCCTCTATTGTGGTGATGCACCTTAATATATATATATATATATATATATATATATATATATATATATATATATATATATATATATATATATATATATATAAGTAATAGTTCTTTTTGTGAATTTTTGAAAGTGACAATTTTTTTTTAGTTTTTGTTGACCAGTACCTCTTATAACCTTTATTATTTTTAACATAAATAATCTAAAGCAATTATGACTAATTAAATGTTTAAAGTTAAGTTATCCTACAATTTGATGTCATTATTTTTTATGTGTTAATTACAATACTTTTTATAATTTTCTGAATATTTATCTCCCTTTTTACATCAACATGATTAGACTTAAATGAGATTATTCCGTCTCAACTCTGATTATACAGTCTCCACTGTTAGGCCGATATCTGTTGTCAGTTTGAAGACTTAATCCCTTTTCTAAGCCTGTACATAAAACTGTGCAATATATTGGTTGAGCCACCAAGTTATAAGTAAAAGTCCTTTGCCAGAATTCACTTTATTTCATTAGTAACCTGTAGTAGCTTATTGGAATGACTGGTTTTGTTTTAGTTGCTGTGTATTACATGTTGACAAGTGGAACTTATGGCCAGGTACGCTTAGGATTGGAGAAGTTCTGCCTTAAAGTGTTACAAAGAGGAAAATGAGCCTACGTGGTTTGACACTCTTTCATTGGAATGTTTTGTTAAAGTATTGATTAGTTCTTTAAGAATTCGTTAGCTTCATGGCTGCAGAACAAAGTGTTTACTATACCTAAAAGTTGCCAGTGAATCTAAAAAAAAAGTGTTTAAAAAATTGGCAATTTCTGTACATAGAGTTTCGGTGTAGTTATTATTATTATTATTAGAGCTCCTCTTTAATTAATTTTTGTATCTAAATTAAGGCATGCTAAATGGACACTAATATTGTAGTTTTTTATTTGTATTCAATCAAGTATGTCTGTCTGTCATGACTCGAAAGTTGACTAAATAGAAATACATTATTTATACACGTCTCACACTTAACTGTTCATGAATTATGATCCGTGACTTTGGACATATTGGAATTTATGATCCGTGACTTTGGACATAAAAGAATGTAATCCGTGAAGGTGATATTTCACACGTGGCTCTTGTCACGCTTGAGATGTATTGGTGAGTAGGTGGGCGAGGTGAGTAGGTGGACGTGGTGAGTAGGTGAGCGTGGTGAGTGGGTGAGCGTGGTGACAGTAAACTATGCAGTACAGTGGGTTCCATTTTTAAATACTATACAAGTTTATTTATTATGAGTAAATCTCGGCATTGTCTTTTTATCTTTTGTTTTCACAAAAGGGGAATCGATAGCTGTACTCGAATATGTGACCGCTTTACTTAATGAATCTCATAATTGTATTATAATATTAATTTATAGCTGTACTCGAATATGTGACCGCTTTACTTAATGAATCTCATAATTGTATTATAATATTAATTTATAGCTGTACTAGAATGTGTGACCGCTTTACTTAATGAATCTCATAATTGTATTATAATATTAATTTATAGCTGTACTAGAATATGTGACCGCTTTATTAAATGAATCTCATAATTGCATTATAATAATAATTTATAGATGTACTAGAATGTGTGACCGCTTTACTTAATGAATCTCATAATTGTATTATAATATTAATTTATAGCTGTACTAGAATATGTGACCGCTTTACTTAATGAATCTCATAATTGTATTATAATATTAATTTATAGCTGTACTAGAATATGTGACCGCTTTACTTAATGAATCTCATAATTGTATTATAATATTAATTTATATCTGTACTAGAATGTGTGACCGCTTTACTTAATGAATCTCATAATTGTATTTTAATATTAATTTATAGCTGTACTAGAATATGTGACCGCTTTACTAAATGAATCTCATAATTGTATTATAATATTAATTTATAGCTGTACTAGAATAAGTGACCGCTTTACTAAATGATTCTCATAATTGTATTATAATATTAATTTATAGCTGTACTAGAATAAGTGACCGCTTTACTAAATGATTCTCATAATTGTATTATAATATTAATTTATAGCTTTACTAGAATATGTGACCGCTTTACTAAATGAATCTCATAATTGTATTATAATATTAATTTATAGCTGTACTAGAATATGTGACCGCTTTACTTAATGAATCTCATAATTGTATTATAATATTAATTTATAGCTGTACTAGAATATGTGACCGCTTTACTTAATGAATCTCATAATTGTATTATAATATTAATTTATAGCGGTACTAGAGTTGATATCTCCACATTCTCATTAGTGTTTTTTTTTCTATTGTTTCCGACAGACTACCACTAACACATTTGTGGAGATGTGTATACTTCTTATGTGATGCCTGTGGACAGTAGTTTTATTTTCAGGGTTAAAAGTTATCCACGAAACATTCATCGTCATAATGAAACTTGTATACTTGTACTAAAAACTGAGTCTGAGCCTTTGGTCATAAGGATGAATTTCACGTAATTATGATTTCTTTTAAAAATGATTTTTATCTCACAACAAGTAATCAAGTCTATAAAAATATAATTAAGATTCACGCTATTAGTCATAACTCCGAAAGTTCTTCACCAATTGCCTTAAAATTTACACACAAAATTGCAGAAAATTACCTGATGTGTTGATATCTATAATTTATATCGACATCACATCTATAATATTTAAAACAAAATATTTAATCGATCTGTTTGGGAAAATTATTTCTTTACTTTACTTTTAAAAAAAAAAAAACCACGGGAGGCAGTTCAAAAGTCACAGAGTGCTAACTTATACATGTATATTTTCAGTATTTGTTTAAAATTAAACCAATACGCCGTGTGCAAACTAATAGTTCGTCAGTATTTTGTTTTTATTTAACAAACAGTATCTTAAAATATTTCTTTTTACTTTAATTTGCTAATTATTATTTCGTCAGTAATTTTTTTTTATCAAACATGTAAACATGACTTCCGCTATTAATCATAATTCCGAAAATACATCCAAAAGCACTGCATTAATAAACATAACAAATTTAGAAACTATCGTCTTCATGGTAGAATCGCTTTTCCTTTGTTTACTGTTTTAAATTAGAGAGTTGCACGGGAGTCAAAATCACACCCAGTCCCCCCCCCACCCCCCCACGCCAGTGTTTTCAAAACCAGTCCCACCGCTCCCAAAAAGAAATTCCCCCCAGTCCCACCCACTCCCGCGAAAATTTCTCCACACCCCACCCGCTCAAGCGAAAATTTTTCCCAACCCCAACCGCTCCCATCAAAAAATATTATAACTCATAAATAATGGTTTAAAAATTTGTTTGTAGAAATCCTCTCGAAAAACATACATGAAAAACATTTAAGATAATAAGTAAAATAAACAGTTCTACAGTTGACAAAAAGTAAAATAAACAGTTCTACAGTTGATAATAAGTAAAATAAACAGTTCTACAGTTGATAATAAGTAAAATAAACAGTTCTACAGTTGATAATAAGTAAAATAAACAGTTCTACATTTGATAATAAGTAAAATAAACAGTTCTACAGTTGATAATTAGTAAAATAAACAGTTCTACAGTTGATATTAAGTAAAATAAACAGTTCTACAGTTGATAATAAGTAAAATAAACAGTTCTACAGTTGATAATAAGTAAAATAAACAGTTCTACAGTTGATAATAAGTAAAATAAACAGTTCTACAGTTGATAATAAGTAAAATAAACAGTTCTACAGTTGATAATAAGTAAAATAAACAGTTCTACAGTTGATAATAAGTAAAATAAACAGTTCTACAGTTGATAATAAGTAAAATAAACAGTTCTACAGTTGATAATAAGTAAAATAAACAGTTCTACAGTTGATAATAAGTAAAATAAACAGTTCATGCAAAAAAAAGAGGCCATTAACATTTTCTGGAGCCAACTTTTTGAAAGAACGTATAATTTCTTTTCACCATTTTGGATGGATATCGCAAATGAAGTTTCTTTTCTTTTTCGTTATTTCTCTTACTATTAGTATTAATATCTTTCAAAACTAGGAAATACAAACTAGAACAGGTACATGTGTAGTGAAAGGCCAATAGAGCTATCATAGAAACACAGCTGGATCACAGCACACAGTATAGAATGTTGCATAATACCATTAGGCCTAGTACAACTGGTTCACATATTGACCAGAGCTGGTGGTTACGTAACACCAGACATAGTCTTCCCTGGCTGTATTATAACCACCTTGAAAAAATAAATTAAAATATTTTAGCGACTTTTTTACAGGCGCTTTTTAAAGAAATTTCAATAGCAATCATACCCAAGTCCGCGATAGTCCCACTCAGACAAAACCCAAACCCACGGGACTCCCGCAAAAACAAAACCCGAACCCACGGGTCTCCCGATAAATTTATTTCTAATCCCGCGGGACTCCCGCGAATCCCGATCCCGTGCAGCTCTCTATTTTAAATGGTTGTTAATTATTTTTCTAAATTTGACGGTTTTGTTAATAAACAGATTAGAAACAAGGGCTTTCTCAATTTTTACTATTACACTTCATACGGCTTAGCGTGGCCGGGTACAGATATATATTTATAAATGATTAATAATTAGTAAATGAAAATTAATAAGGTGTTTTAAGCAGATTCTCTCTTTTTAGTGATTTTATGATGACTGGGGGCCCTCTCTGTAGAACGAAATGGCTGTGCGTGAAAGGATTCAAATTCTGTTCTACAGGATTGCGAAGAAAAACTGTAAACTTCATAATCCCGAGCAACAGTAATTTTACCATCATACTTCAACACGAGCTTTTCCCGAATGCTGCATCGGCGCTCGTTCGGGTAATATTGTTACTTAGTTAACTATGTGAGGTAAAAGTTACATAAGTAATTAACTTTTCTAAAGACGGATTTGAGTTAAAATAATTATGTTGTTACTGTGATCTTTGTACATTAAATAGTTCCTCATATTAATTTGTTTTTTTAAAGGCTACAGTCACAACTGAGTCAGCAATTGGTAAGACAGTATCAGTTCCTCAGCCTCTAAGAGATTATGATTACAGATATATCTATTACGCAAATATTACATATAACCCAGAAACTGTTTATGTGGACTGGTGCATAGAATATCTTCCAACCAATGGATAATCAGCGTCTTCTATAATGAATCAACACAAATTATCTTGCTTTAAACATATCAATACTAGAGAAATCTGTCCTAAGCGTATATGCCAGAGTCTTTTGTTTTTGCACTCAATGAATTAAAACTATGGTGTTCAAAAACTCAATAAGATGTATGTTATATTTACTTCAGCCAAATGAGTCTTATATTTTCTTGTTATTTCCCTTAGTAAGTAACTACTATCTTGGCATTGTAACATTATTACTGATGCGTCCTATATTAGTACCTAAAAACAAGAAGTTTGACTTTTAACATATGAACACTTACAATAAGTATTACTAGTTGGGCTGCTATGGAAAGTAAGTGTACATTATTAGACACTAATTTCTATAACAGCCCTTCCTGTAAAGTAATATATAATATGTAAGTTATGGTTCATAGACAAAATAAACAGCCAATGGCGACAAAATATTAACACTAAGAAAACCGTTTTAAAATTTGAATTGAAATGGAGCCAATAAACACTGGAGTTGAAACAGGAATCACACATGTCCGAATAGGGTATTTATATACAGTAATATGCGTTTTTTAAATTGTGCCCCACAAAAATAAAACACAGTTGGGGTCTGTTGCATGCAGAAGATAACAATGAGAAACCCTTATAGAACATTAATATTATGAGGGACTATTACATAACAAAGTAACATAACACATTTACATAGTACAGTTACATAATACTGTTACATAGTACATTTACATAATACAGTTACATAATATAGCTGCATAAAATATTTACATAATACAATTACATAATACAGTTACATTAAAGTTGTAATTCGGGTTATCTCATCAAAGGACTTTATTTATAGTTTTAAAAGTTCTGGGTCTCTGTAGCATAACATTAATTAATACAATCGTATCTCGAGCTAAAGACCCAATTATCATATTAAGAGAATCATTATTTTTGTCAAACTGATGGATAACGGCACATTCATCCTATAGTGCGTCACTGTTATATCACCTACGAGGTGCACCTGGACATCATCAAACATCCTAAGGAAGTCCGCCTGGGCATTCCCATGCATGTCCATATGTCCAGGAATCCATGGAAGAGTCACCAAAACACTACTTTGATATTTGATTCTAAATAACCTTCACCATGAATGACATTGTTGATGTCAAAAATCAAATCGTCACAACCCACTACTCCATATCAAAAACTGTCAAACTTCTAACCACTTCCCGTCAAACTTCTAACCACTTCCCGTCAAACTTCTAACCACTTCCCGTCAAACTTTTAACCACTTCCCGTCAAACTTTTAACCACTACCCGTCAAACTTCTAACCACTACCCGTCAAACTTCTAACCACTTCCCGTCAAACTTTTGACCACTACCCGTCAAACTTTTAACCACTTCCCGTCAAACTTTAAACCACTTCCCGTCAAACTTTTAACCACTTCCCGTCAAACTTTTAACCACTTCCCGTCAAACTTTTAACCACTTCCCGTCAAACTTTTAACCACTTCCCTAGTTGTTGAGTAATTAATGAACAATCCATAAACCTTTTTATAGTTCCTTGGAATAAATCTAAAAGTATAGTTTTTAAATAGAAAAAATATTTTACAAATGAAAGGTTTTTAGGAACATATTACAAGGAAATTATTCCAAATAAGTTTGTATGAGTGTGCTAACATTCTACATGTATTGCATGATTGTACTGACCTACTACATGTAATGTATAATTGTGCTGACACCGTACACATAATGTGTGATTTGGCTGATCTTCTTCATGTATTATATGATTGTGCTGACATTCCACATGTATTGCACCTGGGGTAAAAGTTTAATATAAAAAAATATCAAAAATTAAGATAACATCCAATATTTGAAAAACCCGCGATAAATAAATGAAGAGTATCAGTCTCGATGATAGATTTAATTTGGTTAACGTTTGCAAATGTGTTTAACGTGGAGCCATACATTACTTACTGTCTGGCCAAACAAATGTATTTCACGTGGAGCCATAATTACTTACTGTCTGGCCAAACAAATGTATTTCACTTGGAGCCATACATTACTTACTGTCTGGCCAAACAAATGTATTTCACGTGGAGCCATAATTACTTACTGTCTGGCCAAATAAATGTATGTCACTTGGAGCCATACATTACTTACTGTCTGGCCAAACAAATGTATTTTACTTGGAGCCATACATTACTAACTGTCTGGCCAAACAAATGTATTTCACGTGGAGTCATCTATTACTTACTGTCTGGCCAAACAAATGTATTTCACTTGGAGCCATACATTACTTACTGTCTGGCCAAACAAATGTATTTCACGTGGAGCCACACATTACTTACTGTCTGGCCAAAGAAATGTATTTCACTTGGATCCATACATTACATACTGTCTGGCCAAACAAACGTATTTCACGTGGAGTCATAATTACTTAATGTCTGGCCAAACAAATGTATTTCACTTGAAGCCATACATTACTTACTGTCTGGCCAAACAAATGCATTTCACGTGGAGCCATACATTACTTACTGTCTCGCCAAACAAATGTATTTCACGTGGAGCCATAAATACTTACTGTCTGGCCAAACAAATGTATTTTACGTGGAGCCATAATTACTTACTGTCTGGCCAAACAAATGTATTTCACGTGGAGCCATAATTACTTACTGTCTGGCCAAATAAATGTATTTCACGTGGAGCCATAATTACTTACTGTCTGGCCAAATAGATGTATTTCACTTGGAGCCATACATTACTTACTGTCTGGCCAAACAAATGTATTTTACTTGGAGCCATACATTACAAACTTTCTGGCCAAACAAATGTATTTCACGTGGAGCCATAATTACTTTCTGTCTGGCCAAACAAATGTATTTCACTTGGAGCCATACATTAATTACTGTCTGGCCAAACAAATGTATTTCACGTGGAGCCATAATTACTTTCTGTCTGGCCAAAGAAATGTATTTCACTTGGATCCATACATTACATACTGTCTGGCCAAACAAACGTATTTCACGTGGAGTCATAATTACTTACTGTCTGGCAAACAAATGTATTTCACTTGGAGCCATACATTACTTACTGTCTGGCCAAACAAATGCATTTCACGTGGAGCCATACATTACTTACTGTCTGGCGAAATAAATGTATTTCACGTGGAGCCATACATTACTTACTGTCTGGCCAAACAAATGTGTTTCACTTGGAGCCATACATTAATTACTGTCTGGCCAAACAAATGTATTTCATGTGGAGCCATAATTACTTTCTGTCGGGCCAAAGAAATGTATTATTTACTTGGATCCTATACATTACATACTGTCTGGCCAACAAACGTATTTCACGTGGAGTCATAGTTACCTAATGTCTGGCCAAAACAAACGTTATTTTCACTTGAAGCCATACATTACTTACTGTCTGGCCAAACAAATGCATTTCACGTGGAGATTCCACACATTACTTACTGTCTCGCCAAACAAATGTATTTCATGGAGCCATCTAATATACCTATCATTTCAAACGTTGTTTGGAAATGTATTTTACGTGGAGCCAAGTAATTACTTACTGTCCGGCCAAATAAAGCGGGATATTTACTTGGAGCCATACATTACTTACTGGTCTGCTGCCAAACAAAACGTGTATTTTATGGAGCCACACATTACTAACTGTCTGGCCAAACAAATGTATTTCACGAGAAGCCATCTATTACTTACTGTCTGGCCAAACAGAAAATGTATTTGAATGTGGAGCCATAAATACTGCATCATGTCTGGCCAAACAAATGTATTTCACTTGGAGCCATACATTATTTACTGTCCGGCCAAAGCAAATGTATTTCACGTGGAGCCATAATTATCATCATTCCAAGCTCAAATAAATTATTTTCACTTGGAGCCATACATTATTTACTGTCTGGGTCAAACAAATGTATTTCACGTGGAGCCATACATTACTCCATTCTTTCTGGCCAAAGAAATGTATTTTCACTTGGATCCATACATTACATTCTGTCCAGCCAAAACAAACGTATTTCACGTGGAGTCATAATTACTTAATGTCTGGCCAAACAAACGTATTTCACCTGGTTCCACACATTACTACTGGCTCCGGGCCAAACAAATGTACTTGGATCCACGTGGAGACCATACATTACTTATCTGTCTCGCCAAACAAATGTATTTCACGTGGAGCCATAAATACTTACTGTCTGGCCAAACAAATGTATTTTACGTGGAGCCATAATTACTTACTGTCTGGCCAAACAGATGTATTTTACGTGGAGCCGTAATTACTCACTGTCTGGCCAAACAAATGTATTTCACGTGGAGCCATACATTACTTACTGTCTGGGGAGAAGAACGTTGTTTATAATTTAGATTGTTTTGATTTACAATGCCACTGCCGCCCTTGGGGGAATGGTGGAAGGGGGAAAGAACGTTATTTATAATTTAGATGGTTTTGATTTACAATGCCACTGCCGCCCTAAGCCACCCAGTCCCGTATTAACCCCCTATAGTCCATGGAAAATCGCATCGAGAGAAATACACTACAACAAGTAAAAAGGAAATCATTGAAATTTTCTTGGGCGGCCCAGTACCATTTGATATACGCACCGGCACCGATCCCCGGACCGGGGGTTGGGGGACCACTGCTTTATAGTAATGTAATCCTTTTAATTACATATCACATAACAAAACCTCAACACGACCTCACAGTATATGTCCACTATTACAACTCCATACTACACTAACTGGGTTAGCTCACAGTACAGATCCACTATTAAAACTCCATACTACACTAATTGGGTCAGCTCACAGTACACTTGTTCACTGCACGCGCACCCATGCACGCATTCCTTGATCTCATTCTATCATCAGTAAACCTTCGATTCTCTCCCTTTGACCATACATACCAATAACAGTTTTTCACACCCTCAGAACCCACCCACACACACAGTCAATCTGTGACAGCTATTAAAAAAATTTAAAAAATTATAGGAAGAAAGTTTTTTTTTATATAGATTATTAGAGTTCCCCCTTTTAGGTGTCAGCCACTTTGTCGGTAACTTAAAATATTCAAAGCTAAATGCTGAACTGATTACGGCAGTGATTCTCAAATTATTAGCCTTGACCTAGCAGCTAGCCTTAGTTAGGTGGCGATCAATTTTATAGTTATAATTAATGGGTCAATAATCCTTATAACTTTACTACAATTATATTACATTTAAAATATATCAAATAGCTAAGTAAAAATCGAAAATATTAAGTCACCACTGGGTCCGTAGTTTTGACCGGCTAGCAAAACCCAGAACAGATGGAAGTTGTGTGGATAGGAACAAATGTACTTTGACCATGTTGCCTCTGTTGCAAAACTAACTGCAATAAATAAACAGTGAGGGGGCCCTTCAAGAACTGGGGCACTATGGATGTGTAAATGGCTGCCCTGCTCAAAGTAGCCCTGTATGCAGCTATGAAAAATGGGGTCATCTATTGCAAAATAAAACAGAAAATTTGATTCAAAGTAATAAGACGGTATGTTTAGAAGTATCAAGCTCATTTCATTTAACTTGAACTCTAGAAAGGATACTGTAAACATTTTGTTGGATCTCTACCAAGATTTAAGTCATCAAGGAAAGTTGCTTTGATTATTAGATTTGTTGTTTCATATTCAATAAAACTGAACATTGAAATTTGATTATTAGATTTTTAATTTCATATTCAATAAAACTGAACATTGAAATTTGATTATTAGATTTTTACTTTCATATTCAATAAAACTGAACATTGAAATTTGATTATTAGATTTTTACTTTCATATTCAATAAAACTGAACATTGAAATTTGATTATTAGATTTTTAGTTTCATATTCAATAAATCTGAACACTGAAATTCAATATTTTCAACGTTAAAGGTATAACAAAGTATTTTTATCCTATTGAGTTCATTTACTTTAAGTCAAAATCAGAACATGAACTTCTTATTTTTATATATAGTTAACAAAATTGTAATACTTACTCAGGATTATCGGAAACAGAAACCGGTAAGTTATCATGTTCTGGAGTTCTTAATGACGTTGATCCAAGTCAATAAATATACTCATGATACTTGGGGACCAAATAAGCCGCATATCCGCAGTACGTAAAGATATAACCTTTTCAAAGTATAAAAAAAGTAACAGTCAGAGGGTCTCAGCAGCTTAAAGATCCTTTATTTTACAATAATTTCTTTGGCCATTGAGCATTTCAACTAAAATAGTCTGACGTCATCTTGATAACTGAGGTTATAATTAGCCGCATATCAAATATGTTCTGTAGAACTAGACTTTATCACTATATACCACAGTTGATACATGTTTTAGTGATATTTATGTGTTCAGTAGAACTGGACTTTATCACAGTACATCACAGCTAATACAGGTTTAAGAGGTATCGATATGTTCTGTAGACCTGGAATTTATTTCAGTATATCAAAGCTGATACAGGTATTATTGGTATCGAAATGTTCTGTAGAACTATACTTCCTCACAGTACATCACAGCTGATACAGGTTTTAGTGGTATCAATATGTTTTATGAACTAGTCTTTACCAAGTACATCAAGCTGATAATTATTTTAGTGGTACGATATATTCAATAATACTAAACTAAATCACAGTATATCAACGCTGATACCGGTTTTAGAGGTATTGATATGTTCTTTAGAACTAAACTTTATCACAGTACATCACAGCTGAGTAACGTTTTAGATGTATCGAAATGTCCTGAAGAGCTAGATTTTATCACAGTATGATACAGGTTTAAGTGGTATCGATATGTTCTGTATTACTAGTTTTTATCACAGTATATCACAGCTGAAAAAGATTTTAATAGTATCGATATCTTATGTAGAAATAGAGTTTTTCAAGTACATCACAGCTGAGACAGGTTTTAGAAGTATCGAAATGTTCTGTAGAGCTAGACTTTATTACAGTACATAACAGCTGATGCAGGATTTAGTGTTATCGATTAGTTCTGTAGAACTGGTTTTTATTACAGTACATCACAGCTGATAAATGTTTTAGTTGTATCGATATATTCTGTAGAACTAGAATTTATCACAGTATATCACAGCTGATACAATTTGAGTGGTATCGATTTGTTATGTAGAAATAGAACTTTTCACAGTACATCACAAACGAGACAGGTTTTAGTCGTATCAAAATGTTCTGTAGAGGTAGACTTTATTACAGTACATAATAGCTGATAAAGGGTATAGTGGTATCGATATGTTCTGTAGAACTAGATTTTATCACAGTATATCACAGCTGATACAATTTGAGTGGTATCGAATTTTATGTAGAAATAGAGTTTTTCACTGTATATCACAGATGAGACAGGTTCTAGTGGTATCGAAATATTCACTAGAGATAGACTATTATATTATATCACTGCTGATAAAATTTTTAGCAGTATAAATATGTTCTGTAGGACTAGATTTTATAGCCGTACATCACAGCTGATACAGGTTTTAGTCGTATCAAAATGTACCATAGAATAAGAATTTATCACAGTACATCATAGCTGATACAGGTTTTAGTGGTATCGATATGTTCTGTAGAGTAAGACTTTATCACAGTACATCAAAGCTGAGTAAGGATTTGGTGGTATAAATATGTCTTGTAGAACTAGTCTTTATCAAAGTACATTACAGCTACTATGGTATTGGTGGTATCGATATGATTTGTAGAACTGGACTTTATTACAGTACATCACAGCTGATAAATGTTTTAGTGGCATCGATATGTTCAGTAGAATTAGAATTTATCACAATATATCACAGCTGATACAATTTGAGTGGTATCGATTTGTTATATAGAAATAGAGTTTTTTTTACAGTACATCACAGCTGAAAAAGGTGTTAGTGGTATCGATATGTTCAGTAGAACTAGATTTCATTACAGTACATCACATCTGATACATCTTTTGGTGGTAGCGATTTGTTCTGTAGAAATAGAATTTATCACAGTACATCACAGCTACTACAGATTTTAGTGGTATCGATATTTTCTTTAGAGCAAATATTTATCTCAGTATATCAAGCTGATACAGGTTTTAGAGCTATCGATATGTTCTTTAGAACTAAACTTTATCATAGTACATCACAGCTGAAATAGTTTTTAGAAGTATCGAAATTTTCTGTAGAACTAGACTTTATCAAAGTACATCATCGCTGAAACAGGTTTTAGTGGTATTGATATGTTCACTAGAACTAGATTTTATCACAGTACATCACAGCTGATACAGGTTTTAGTGGTATAAATATGTTTCATGAACTAGACTTTACCAAGTACATCAAGCTGATAATTATTTTAGTGGTACGATATGTTCAATAATAATAGACTAAATCACAGTATATCACCGCTGATACCGGTTTTTGAGGTATCGATATTTTCTTTAGAGCAAATCCTTATTGCAGATTATCAAGGCTGATACAGTTTTTACAACTATCGATATGTTCTTTAGAACTAAACTTTATCACAGTACATCACAGCTGAGTAAATTTTTAGATGTATCGAAATGTTCTTTAGAGCTAGATTTTATCACAGTATATCACAGCTGAAAAAGATTTTAATGGTATCGATTTGTTATGTAGAAATAGAGTTTTCGAAGTACATCACAGCTTAGACAGGATTTAGTGGTATCGAAATGTTCTGTAGAGCTAGACTTCATACAGTACGTAACAGCTGATGCAGGACTTAGTGGTATCTATTAGTTCTGTAGAAATGGACTTTATTACAGTACGTTACAGCTGATAAAGGTTTTAGTGGTAGTGATACTTTCTGTAGAACCTGATTTTACCACAGTACAACATCGCTGACACAGGTTTTAGTGGTATCGATATGTTCAGAAGAACTAAACTTTATCACAAAACATAACAGCTGAGAAAGGTTCTAGATGTATCGAAATGTTCTGTAGCGCTAGACTTTATAACATTATATCACAACTGATAAAGGTTTTAGTGGCATCGATATGTTCAGTAGAATTGGATTTTATCACAGTATATCACAGCTGATACAATTTGAGTGGTATCAATTTGTTATGTAGAAATTGAGTTTTTTACAGTATATCACAGATGAGAAAGGTTTTAGTGGTATCGAAATGTTCTGTAGAACTATAATTTATTACAGTACATCAAAGCTCAAAAAGGTGTTAGTGGTATCGATATGTTTTGTAGAACTAGATTTTATCACATAATATCTTATCTGATAAAAGTTTCAGTGGTATCGATATGTTAAGTAGAACTATATTTCTCTATAGTACATCACATCTGATACACATTTTGGTGGTATCGATTTGTTCTGTAGAAATGGAATTTATCACAGTACATCACAGCTAATACTGGTTTTAGTGGTATCGATTTTTCAGTAGAACTAGACTTTATCACAGTATATCACAGATGAGACATGTTTTAGTGGTATCGATATGTTCTTTAAAGCTACAATTCATCACACTATATCAAAGCTTATACAGGTTTTAGTGGTATCGATATGTTCTTTAGAACTTGACTTTTTCAAAGTAAATCATCGCTGATAAAGATTTTATTGTCATTGATATGTTCTGTAAAACTTTACTTGATCACAGTACATCACAGCTGATACATGTTTTAGTGGTATTGATATGTTCTGTAAAAGAAACTTTACCAAGTACATCACAGCAGAGGCAGATTTCAGTTGTAACGATATGTTCTGTAGAACTAGACTTTATCACAGTAAATCACAAATAACCAGACTCAATTGTTTTTTAAATGTGAAGGCACAATAGGAATTCAAACAGATCAGCTACTACTGTCAGAGTCTGGTGTTGTCTTCATGTCTGGGGAAGAAAGTAAAAACTATAAAACTTTGAGCATTGATTGTAAGGGAGGGGGGTGCACGAGGGTGATGAATAGGTCTGTGCAGTGGTTTGTCACAATTAACTGTAAATGAAACGCAGTGGCTACGGTTCCAAGTAACAGGACTCCGTATTATTTTTTTCCGGGGTCCATCTAAAGATGTGCGCATGCGCTCGGCTAACCGTACTCCGTATTATTTTTTTCGGGATCCGACTATAGATATTGCTCCTAACCCTAACCCTAATCCTAACACTAACCCTAATCCTAATCCTAACCCTATTCCTAACCCTAACCCTAACACCGAAAACAAAAAAAATATGCAATAAAATGCAGTCCGTCTGCCGCACATGCGCATATCTATAGTTGGACCCCGTTACTTGGAACCGTAGCCACTTCCTAAATGAAATGGTCTTTAAATACAACATATTTAATTTTTTTTTTTTATTTTTCAAGTCTGTCTAATAGCATTTTTTTTTTACTTTTGTAGAGTTTTGTAGAGTTTGAACTATAACAGATATATTCATCATAATATATTATATAAACAACCTTAACACTATTTCACAAAATCATCGTCCAATGGTCCAAATACTTATACAACAGATTATAAAAATATATTCATGTCTAACGTTATACAATAAATTAAATAAACCTAATTGATCTGTAAAAAGGCTCTATAACTGTTTTGATTATAGACATCTATATAAATAAAAATGTAAATAGGATTCACGCCTTTACTAATAACTTCAAAAGTTCTGCACCAATCGCCTTGACATGGACTTACAAAATGGCAGTAAATTACCCGGCGTTATTATATATACATATTATATAGACATCACATCTATTATATTCTATATTCTATATATAGACATCACATCTATTATATTCTTTATTCTATATATAGACATCACATATATTATATTATATTATATATATATATATTGACATCACATATATTATATTCTATACTATATATATATAGACATCACATATATTATATTCTATATTATATATATATAGACATCACACATATTATATTCTATATTATATATATATATATAGACATCACATATATTATATTCTATATTATATATATATAGACATCACATATATTATATTCTATATTATATATATATAGACATCACATATATTATATTCTATATTATATATATAGACATCACATCTATTATATTCTATATTATATATATAGACATCACATCTATTAGGCTATATTCTATATCATATATATAGACATTACATATATTATATTATATATATATATATAGACATCACATATATTATATTTAAAAAAAAATATTTAATCTATATTTTTGGTAAAATTATTTTTTAATTAACTTTACCTTTTTAAAAACCACGGGAGGTAAATCAAAAGTCACAGAGTGCTAACTTATATATTGTCAGTATTTGTTTTAAAAATAAACTAACCCGCCGTGTGCAAACTAACAATTCGTCAGTGTTTTGTTTTGATTACCAAAAAGTATCGTAAAATAATTCTTTTTACTTTAGTTTGCAAATTATTATTTCGTCAGTATTTTTTTTTATCAAACATGTAAACAGAATTCACGCTATTAATCATATTTCTGAAAGTACATCCAAAAGCACATCATTAATAAACATAACAAATGTAGAAGCTTCCTTACCTCCGTTGGAAACAATGTTCCTTTGTTTATAGATTTAAATGATTGATAACTATTTTTCAATTTTTTTGTAATAAACAGAATTAGAAACAAGGGCTTTCTCAATATTTACTATTACTTTGATTATCACAGCTGGCACAGTTTTAATGAGGTCTTTATAAGTTTGGGCTCAATTAGTTTAGATCTGATATTTTTTAAAAGTCGTTATGCAAAAAGCCTCATGTCTGATTTTGCCTTGATACCTGTGATGCAGAAATTCAAGGATCTGAAATATACACATATCTGTACTTTACATTTGTGAACACAGCTGACAATTCTTTTAGAAGTCTTGATAAGTGCAGGCCAAACCAGCTTAGATCTGATATTTAAGCAGAACTGAACTGGTTATTGTACATAGCAACTGTTTTATTCTGATTTCTGGGGACAAAAAATAAATAAAATAATTTATCTCAGGATTGAAAGTAATAATACTATTATTTTGTACGCTCTCTATATAGAGATACATTGTTCTTTCAATTACACATTTTTAATATAAATAATTTATACTGTTTATTAAAATATACTATATTAATTTATTATCGTGAGTAATTCAATCGGTGAAATGTTATGTACATTTTTGTTAAGAGACCATTTTTTGTTTCAAACCTTCAACCATGCCCTGCATTAAATTATATAGTAATGTAAACAATAAAACTTAGATACCGATAATTTATTTCATATTTTAAAGGCCATCATATTTTTTTAGCACTAATGCCATTTGCCACCATATTGTTTACTATAAATATACGAGAGTTTATCAACATGATACGGTGTGCTTTCAGATCTAATTGATTGAATTGATAAATACATTTTAAACATATTAAATGGGGGGGGGGGCTAAATTTTACGTTTGATACACAGCTAACACGCATATCCATCTTATCCAACATCGGCAGGTTAAATCAGAAATAAAAACATAACTTTAGTGTAACCCAAGCCACTGTGGGCTCCACCATCTTATTGGGCCTCATGTCGTCATCATTATTTTGCTATAATTAAATATACATTTATATCTTAATCTGTTGCCTTTTAAAAGTACAAATCATCTGAACCCTTTTGCTACTCAACAAGTGTTCAATAGAGTTTAAAAAAAAAAAAAATTCTTTAGGCGAGTTTCATATTTCAGTCCCGTCGGCTAAAAGAAAGGGCAATTGAATTAAACACTTGTCTTTTGCCCCGGACTAAATAAGTCAACAATTATGGTGTTATTTGAGTAGGCACAGTTTTAAAAGAAAATTATTGGCTTAGAATTAGTGGATGCCATTACATTGTTTTTTTCCTAAGACCGCCTTCCCCCACTCTACCTTTTTCTAGCCTCAACCACCCCCTCCCCCACCCCTCAAAAATATACTTTTCCTTAGGAACCGAAATAACTGTAGAGCGTTTCTAAAAGGTCTAATGACAATGGAACATTTTGTGACCGTGTGTAAATGAACATCTGTACATTATGTCGTCGTGTATAAATGAACATCTGTACATTATGTGGTCATGTATAAATTTAAATATATACATTATCTGGCCGTGTATAAATAAAGATCTATACATTATGTGGCCTGTATTAATGAACATATGTACATTATGTGGTCATGTATAAATTAAAATCTGTACATTATCTGGCCGTGTATAAATGAACATCTGTAAATTATGTGGCCGTGTATAAATGAACACCTGAACATTATGTGACCGTGTATAAATGAACATCTGTAAATTTTGTGGCCGTGTATAAATGAACATCTGTAAATTATGTGGCCGTGTATAAATGAACATATGTACATTATGTGGACGTGTATAAATGAACATCTTTACTATTTAGACAATTAAGTTTAGGGATTCAATGTAAAAGTACATTTCGGTGACCTAGATACACATTTTGTCAAGGTCGACGATTGTAAAGTTACATATGGGGGCACTAGATAAAGGTATTTTAATAAATATATTTGGCTTCAAGATCTAACTGGCCACTATAGGAAGTATATTTTAGCAGACGGTAAAAAAGACAGACGAACATACATCTTCTTTAGGAAAGGAAGTGCTTTTGCAGACAATTTTTTATTTTGTGAATCTCAAGACAACTATCATCATATCATCTAACCAGTAGTGTAAATGTGAAATGTCAAATTATTTCTTTATGAATATTAGAAGAATATTTGTGATTTTATTAAATAACCAGTGAATTAAATATGAACCACGAGAAATCCTAAAATGGGGATGATTCTGACAATAATAAGGCTCGACTTTATATTTCCAAATGTAAAAGGGACAAGTTATGCGCAGGGGGTAAGAGCCCCAGTTCGTCGAATGGCTACATCCCAGTTATAGCTCACTCAGTAGGTCACATCGAGAGGGGGATGAGGTGGCTTGCCTGGAGTGAGTGAATGTTGTGTGGTTGGGCGTATGTGTCTGAAGTACCTGTAAGGATGAGATGAAATTTCTTAGATCCTGTAAACCACTTGTGGGACGGTTTTTATGGTGCCCTTTTTTCATTCCCACCATAGCCAATATTGCAATGGTCATGGAGGCACCACGGGAGATATATCGGGAACTTGAGTCAAGACCTGAATAATTTCTTTGGTCCTCACCGGAGATCGAGCCAGGTACTTTCAGGTCGACAGTCGAGCGCTTTACCGCATTACCATCCGTTGGGTGTATGCAACTTATTCCATTTATTCGTGGATGGTTTTATTTCTATTGCAGGTTTGATCTTGTAGCTCTGTTTTACTTGTAAAGTTATCCCTTCTACGGGAGACTCTTATTTTACTCTTTTAAGTATGTAGTAAAGGCCTTTGTATGCCTACTTATACAACTATTTAAAGTGTACCCTTATGTGACAATTAAACGTGATCACTATTTTGTGTTCTGGACCAATGTAACCTTGCCAGGTCTTATGTCCGGTTGGTACAATCATGCTTTAAGCCGTATTACTATATATAAGTGTAGCTGTACACGCTGACCTTGTTTATATTTATACGGTCAGATTTATTAAATTAAGCTGTATTATTCTTGTTTTATTTAACGCTCTATTGTTTATATAAATATTAAGATGATGTTAAGGCACATATTGCTTGTTTATTCCCTATTTAATTCGACATGTATTACAGTATCATTAATGCTAGGGATTAGATTGTTGAATAATGTGTCAGCGGGAGAAACATGAATGCTGTGTAGTGGCCTCACACTACTAAGGTGTCGTCATCCCTATGTTTTTGTCTGGAGTCGGTGTAATGTCCCACTGCTACCCCGTTCATCATCATCATTATGTTTCCTTTTAGTTCCTTGTGGAACGTAGGGCCTCTGTGAAAGCTCGCCACTTGTCACGATCTCTAGCAAGGTTTTTAAGCTCTTCCCAGCTCTTCCCTGATCGCCCGGTCTCATCTAGTATACTGCGTCTCCATGTGCGCTTGGGTCTTCCTCTGTGACGTTTGCCTTGAGGATTCCAGTCTAAGGCCTGCCTGGTTCTGTTGTTTGTATCTTTTCTAAGAGTGTGTCCAATCCATTTCCACTTTCTCTCTAGAATTTGTTGCACAATGGATCTCTGTCCACACTTCTCCCACAATTTGGTGTTCTCTAACTTGTCATACCACTTTACTTTCATTATGTTCCTTAGACATCTGTTGATGAAGGTCTGTAGTCGATTACTTGTTGTCTCTGTTGTTTTCCAAGTTTCAGACCCATAGAGTAGGACAGATTTCACATTGGTGTTAAAGATTCTTAATTTGGTTTTAGAAGAAATGTATGTGGATCTCCAGAAGGCTTTTAGATTAGCGAATGCTTGGCGTGTCAGGTTTATTCTACGTTCTATGTCTTCGTCTGTTCCTCCTGTTATACTGACCACACTCCCTAGGTATACAAAGTTTTCTACCTGTTGTAGACTTTGATTCCCTACTTCTATTGTGCCATCTTGTTGTTGGTTGATTTTCAGAATCTTTGTTTTTTGCTGGTTTATCTTGAGACCAACTCTCTGTCCAGTACTATCCAGGGCTGAGACTTTCTCTTGCATGTCTTGTAATTTGTGGGACAGTATGGCCAGGTCGTCTGCGAACTCTAGGTCTTCTAGCCTCTTCACCAGGTTCCACTGGATTCCTTTACCAGAGTCAGCATAACCCTCTCTGGTTACCCATTCTAGAACCAGAAGAAACAGAAGTGGTGAAAGGAGGCATCCCTGCTTGACTCCAGTTGTAATGCTGAATTTCTCTGATACTCTACCATTGTGTACTACTTGGCATGTGAAGTTTAAGTAGAGGTTTTTAATTATGGTTATTATCTTGGTTGGTATACCATAGTGCCTCATGATTGTCCACATTGTCTCTCTGTCAATGCTATCGAAGGCTTTTTCAAAGTCTACAAATGTGACATATAGAGGGCATTGCCATTCAATAGTTTGTTCAATGATGATACGTAGAGTGGCAATCTGGTCAATGCATGACCTTCCTCTTCTGAA
This sequence comes from Bulinus truncatus, assembly GCA_021962125.1. Classification (NCBI taxonomy): domain Eukaryota; kingdom Metazoa; phylum Mollusca; class Gastropoda; family Planorbidae; genus Bulinus; species Bulinus truncatus. Next base: position 2,522,178 of record JAGDYQ010000032.1, on the reverse strand, counting down.
CCCAGCCTGTTCCTCTCTTAGGAGGCTGTCGCAAGCTTCTTTTATTCTGGTGAGTAGTATTCTGCTAAATACTTTGCTTGGCACCGAGAGTAGGGTGATTCCTCGCCATTAATCACATTGTGATAGATCTCCTTTCTTTGGGATCTTGATCAGTAGGCCTTTTTTCCATTCTGCAGGAGGAGTTTCGGTTGACCAATTTTTCCCATCCTCTCTCTCCCTCACTCCTTCTCTCCCCTTTCTCTCCCTCCCTACCCCCACTCTCCCTCCCTCCCTCTCCCTCCCTCATTTCCTCTCTCTCCCTCCCTGCCCCCCTCTCTCTTTATCTCTCTCGCCCCTCCCTCTCTCTGTACAACTAAACGTCAAATTACGCTTCTTAAATAAACAGAAAACATTATTTTAATCCCGGGCAAAGCATGAAAAAAAAACAACAACAATATTTTTTTTTCCGTCCCTAACCCTTTCTTCTCCATCCGTTCAATTACACATTCACTTGGTGCGCGATTTTTATTTATAGTGAAGGCGATCCCATACCGTGAATACTTTAATATAGTAAAATACTAAAATAATTAATTACAATTAAACTACGCATTGAGATTGTATTAATAATGTTAATAATGTCACAGAAACATTTTAATTAACGTATTTCGGTTTATTAAAGTGCACCTTTAATTTTAATCTTCCGAATACATAAAACGATAGGTAAATAGATATGACTATTGATTTCATCATGTTTACAATTGGAGTTTCCGGGAGTTACCCCTCTTTTAAAAATGTATGATAGGGAAATGACGTCACAGAGGAATTTTATCTATGGCGCCGTCGAGATTACTTTAATATAGTAAAATACTAAAATAATTAATTACAATTAAACTACCCATCGATATGAAACGAAACCTGTCCTATAACCTTCCCTATGTAATTATGTGTATGTGTAACAAATTTCACATTATTTGGTTATCTGGATCTTGAGTTATAAGGGAACAGACAGACAGACAGACAACAAATGCCTCTTATAAGTATATATATATATATATATATATATATATATATATATATATATATATATATATATTAGGGCTGCTGATTAAACTGCGTTAATTTACGATTAACGCGTCAAAAAACTTTTGCGATTAAAATTTTTAACGCAACACCTAAATGCGTTAATTTGACCAAAATACTGAATGTTCAAGAAATCGATAACAGTATTTCACTCAACAAATTTGAAGTTTATAGGTTTGTTCACTTAAGTAGATCTACCACCCCACCCTATCGCAATCCGCACACACACACTCACCCCCAGGTATGTCGACAAAATCCCCACTTGTAATATAAATAAAGATGTATGTTTTATAACCCTACGACAAGTAAACTTCCTGCTCTATTCCCGGTCGATGTAAAAAGAGAAAAATTTCATTCACTAGTTTACATTATATACTGTAGTGTATTGTTGAAGTCAACTTGAAGGTAAAAAAAATATAAGTGTATCATGAGCCAGGTTGTAATTAGATCAAAATAACGAGATTCTAGAAATTTTGTATCATCATTTTTTGCGCAAATATTTTTTATCGCAAATAGTTTCATATACCTGTCAATCAAGGCCTAGACTGTACACGAGACAGTGGTTGTATTTTTCAGAATTATTGTGACACTGAGCTAAATTTAATATTTTATATAGGGCTGTTTTTTAACTACAATTAAAGCGTAATTAATGCGTTAAAAATATGCGACTACATTTTTAACGCAAACATCAAAATGCGTTAAAGATGGGAATAAAAAAAACGCGTATATAATAAGTGAGCAAGTACTTTCTGGCTATACTATTATTTTATGAAGGAAAAGGCACATATGAGATAGAAATGACGTGTGTATTTTGTTTTGGGATGGGAAGTGAAGGGGTAGGTACGGTAGTGGAGGGTTGAGTAAACAAGACATACGAGGGAGGGGGGCAAAGTGTAGCAAATTACGACAGAGATAGAGGGGAGAGAGGTTGAAATACGTCATTATCTCGGAACCTATGGTACGAGAAAAACACTTGTTTGGCATGGTTGTTGATTAAAAAAAAACTCGCATCACTTGACGTAATGGATACATGACAAAAAATTGGTCCCAATAACTAACTCAACAGACATATGTGCTAATGCTAAATAAATCTGTTACAATTAATTATACCTCTTTCGTAAATTAATCTGACTTGTTTATTATACCAATTTTATGCTATGATATTATGACTTACTAGTCTTAATACAAACAAAATGTATTATATTGTGTCGATTAAAAAGTGCGTTAATTTCGATCAATTTTTTTAATCGAACAACAGCTCTAATATATATATATATATATATATATATATATATATATATATATATATATATATATATATATATATTGTTACAACTCTTTAAATTCTATTTATAAAATCAAAACAACACACAGGCCGACGTGGGTTCCAAGAGTATTTACTATCTTTTTAACACATAGACAACGACAATAACATCACGGCCATTTTCTTGCAGGCTTCCTACGTCACTCTCTCTACTGCGTCATCGCGTTCACTCTGTAGACTGTACGGTGCGCACCGAAAGGGTCGTAACAATGCCCCCCTCTTAAATATGTCCGTCCCGGACAGGTCAGTTCTCACAACAGTATTTGTACAGTCTGTCCACATGAACCAGAGCATGTCTTTTGTCAGGCTGTGGAGATTGAATATCCCCGTGGTGGGGCGAAGAGGATCGTATTCGTCCCCATAGCTATCTGGCTGTTCACCAGGTAGGTTTTCTCGCAGGTGCAGGCGTTCGGGATACTGACCTCCATTGAAGAGGCCCAACAAAATCAAGCTCCTGTTGTTGAAGAATAACATGACGATGACGAAACACACGTTGTAGCAGTAACGAAATGTTTTGCGTTTGACAGAGCTAGGATGAATGTATACTGAACTGACCAGATTAAAGTCAATGGCCAGGTTCATCTCTGTCCTGATTCGTTCTCCTCTGCTCCGATGCACTCTGCTCGTCTCCTCGCTCCTCTCTACCTTTTCGTCTCTGCTCTCCAGGTGGCTCATATCGGTTCACCAGTGTCTTAGGTGGCTCTTCATGGGTCACCAGCTCCTCAGGGGGCACTTCATGGGTCACCAACTCCTCAGATGGCTCTTCATGGGTCACCAACGTCTCAGGTGGCTCATCACAGGTCACCAAAGTATCAGGTGGCTCTTCAAAATTCACCAACGTCTCAGGTGGCTCATCACCGGTCACCAACGTCTCAGGTGGCTCATCACAGGTCACCAACGTCTCAGGTGGCTCATCGCAGGTCACCAACGACTCAGGTGGTTCTTCACAATTCACCAACGTCTCAGGTGGCTCATCACATGTCATCAACGTCTCAGATGGCTCATCACAGGTCACCAATCTTTCTTGTTATCGAAGCGCGGCAGATTGTGCACGAAATTAAGACCTGTTGGGGTCTTGCCGTTACAGTGCCAAATGTTGGCACTAGCATCAGCTCCACTGTTGTGGATTTCCATGCATTCGTGGCTTAGTTTAGTTGTGGTTCATTGTTCTTGACGTTGTTTTTATCAGACTCTGTTAAGTTGTCTGGATATTCAAAGTAACCAGGGCTGCGGTTGCGGCAAGCTTTCAGACATTCTGCAAACCGATCATTCTCACAGGGGCTCAGATCGCTGGGCGGCTCTTCTTGGATTAGTTCCTTCTCGTGCGCTACGTTTTGGATTACCACATCATCAGGTATCACGTCGTGGATGACCACATCCTCAGGTACCACTTCTTGGATGACCACATCCTCAGGTACCACTTCCTGGATGACCACATCCTCAGGTACCACTTCATGGATGACCACATCCTAAGGTACCACTTCATGGATGACCACATCCTCAGGTACCATTTCATGGATGACCACATCCTCAGGTACCACTTCCCGGATGACCACATCCTCAGATAAAACTGGCCGCATGTCTAAGTCTGCTTCAATGATTAACTTTGTCTGTTTCTGAGTCATGTTTTCATTTGTTGTCGTTTCATTCACTACTTTCACTTTTGGTAACTCAATATTTGCTTTCTCGATTCTAGTGTTGGGATCTTCCTTCAGATCTCCTATTTCGTCTCTTATTGCTTTAAGTAATTCTTTCATTTCATTCCGGCCTTCTTTCATTTCTTTTCTTAACTTTTCGATTACAGACTCAAAACAGTGGCTCTCGGGATCATTTCCTTCCTTTATCAGGGCATCCTTTAGTCTAGATGCCAATTGCTCCTTGTTGCCGTCAGTAGGGAGGCCCCTATTATCTAATTCTTCTCTCAACTCTACGACTAGAAGTTTACTTACTTCCTTTATCAGGGCATCCTTTAGTCTAGAGGTCAATTGCTCCTTGTTGCCGTAGGTAGAGAGGCCTCTACTATCTAATTCTTCTATCAACTCTACGACTAGAAGTTTACTAAGCTTCTTACCGGCCATTATCAAAAAAAGAAAATCTCACTTCTGACACCAATCTTACAACTCTTTAAATTCTGTTTATAAAATCAAAACAACACACAGGCCGGCGTGGGTTCCAAGAGTATTTACTATCTCTTTAAACACATAGACAATGACAATAACATCACGGCCATCTTCTTGCCGGCTTCCTACGTCACTCTCTCTACTGCGTCATCGCGTTCACTCTGTAGACTGTACGGTGCGCACCGAGAGGGTCGTAACAATATATATATATATATATATATATATATATATATATATATATATTCAATATAAATATTTCGCTCAACTTAAATAGCTATAAATGCATTTTTTAAAGTTGTTTATAAGACTGTTACCGCAGGCAACACAGGCAACATGGACGCCGTGCCCCTGGCTAAAAGAAACATTTCAGATCAATTGTATAGCACTACCTCGTGTCAAAATGTTTAACGATTATTTCTTGAAGTAAATTGATTAATTTGAAGTATCATTATTATAATAGCCACAATCAGAATAGATAATGAAGTTGTTGGAGGGGTAAGGCACGGGGTGCAAGGAGGCAAGGGGAGGGACAAAGAGTGGCAAATGGAGGGCGAAGAGGTGGGGGGTAAAGGTTGAAGCAGGGAAAGCGGGGTAGATGGGGGGCAATGAAAGGGAAGGGGGCAAAGGGGGCTATGGATGCAAGGAGAGGAAAGGGTGTAAGAAGTGTCGGCTAGGGGTGTAAGAAGGGTTGGCTAGGGGTAAAAGAAGGGTTGGCTAGGGGTATAAGAAGGGTTGGCTAGGGTGGTAAGAAAGGTTGGCTAGGGGGTGTAAGAAGGGTTGGCTAGGGGTATAAGAAGGGTTGGCTAGGGGTGTAAGAAGGGTTGGCTAGGGGTGTAAGAAAGGTTGGCTAGGGGTGTAAGAAAGGTTGGCTAGGGGTGTAAGAAGGGTTGGCTAGGGCTACAAGAAGGGTTGGCTAGGGGTGTAAGAAAGGTTGGCTAGGGGTGTAAGGGTTGGCTTTGGGAATAAGGTGTCAGGGTATTGATTGGTTGCCACCATTGTCAGGGTATCGATTCTTATTTGCTGCATCCTGATAAGGGTATTAATACTTTGCCGAGGCACTATTGAGTTTTATATATTTGATTGTATCTTGGAGGCGTGTGTGTGGTAGCCGTGGCTCTTCTTTCATACATATAGTGAAGAACTACAGTTCTTTGCTGACATAAGTTTATTACGACACAATAAATATAATAAGTACGATAAATAAGTCCACTGTACACATTGCAAAATAATCTGTTGGATCACCACATTTTAAGTGAGAACTGAATTATGTTCTAACAATCCATTTGTATTATATTCAAATACTTATACACAAAAACTGTCTAGAAAATATTTTCATCATGGAGATGAACTCTCACTCGCATGATCACTCATAATATCAAAAATACAATATCCTATCAAGGAAAAACATGGACACGTCTGTCCCTTACAAGAGTGATTCTTCAACTGCCAATTTCCTTTCCGGAAATATAAAAACCCGTATCTCAGTTAAACAAAAAGTGATCCTAATGTTTACAAAACAATTATACTTTTACACAAAACAATTATACCTTTACAAAGGGTAGGCTAAGGGTTAAGGATTGGCTAGGGGTGTAAGAATAGGCTAGGGGTGTAAAGGTTGGCTAAGATTAAGTGTTGGCTAGGGTGTAAGAGTTGGCTAGGGGTGTAAGGGTTGGCTAGGGGTGTAAGGGTTGGCTAGGGGTGTAAGGGTTCGCTAGGGTGTAAGGGTTGGCTTGGGGTATAAGTGTTGGCTAGGGGTTTAAGTGTTGGCTAGGGTGTAAGGGTTGGCATGGGTGTAAGGGTTGGCTGGGGGTAAGGGTTGGCTAGGGGGTAAGGGTTGGCTAGGGGTGTAAGGGTTGGCTAGGGGTGTTAGGGGACAGAGGGCAAGCGGTGCAAACGGAAGTAACAGGCTGTTCTATCCCAATTTTTCGGTTCCATGACTTTTCGACCTCGGACAGTTCGACCCCACAATTTTGACCCCGCGACACTTCAACCATGGGACAGTTTGACTACGGAATATTAGACCCTGTCAACTGATTAAAATATTATTTGAATTATATTTTTCTTTGTTTTAAATATGTTTATTAACTTTGTTCAAATTATATAAAATATCGTATTGAAATATGTGTTGCTGTATGGTATGAGTTCTGATTGTCGTTATGCTCTAAGCACGTTCAAAAGTTTAAAAAGACCGACCATATATATCTCACATACACAACACAACTGGCATATAAGTTTCATTGATCAATGGTTTTTGTCTACTCTAGCAACTCCCAATATCCAATTGGCTGAATTCAGTGTAATTTTTACCTGCTGACTTATCTCTATATTATTTCTTATATCTGTCTGGCAACACTTACCATGGGGTGTGAGATTGATTAGATGTAATCAGAGTTTTGTTATAATTAAAACAGAGAGAGGAGGAAAAAGATATCGTTAGTGGCGAAATTCCGTCACACAATTAATCACACAATTTGTGTTCATTGATAAGACATCACACGGACTAATTAACGCAGTTTAAACAATTAAAACATATTATAAACAAAATGGATTCATATATATTAAACAATTGAACATCTAATTTGAAAAAAATTAGTAAACATATTTAAAAAAAAGAAATATTAATTCAAATATTATTTTAATCATCTGACATGGTCGAAATTCTGGGGTCGAAAAGTTCATCCATCCTATTTATCACCCCTGGATTTATAATTTGTATTATTCACATTAGGTTTTAGGCATATGTGTTTGTGATTGCGTACTGTGCTTTCGTAAGGTTAAACCTGCTTTAGTAAGTGGTGTGACCAGTAGAGTTTTAGTCATTGGTAAAGATCACATGACACAATGTAGGCAGTTCAAGGGCAGTTTGAGGAGACATAGGAATTTCTAATACAAAGGAGGTAATTCATGTATACAAAAGTGCATGGGTAAATTGCGCTTACATTTCTTGTTACGCAAATGTTTCTCGGTAAAATATGCCCCTAAGCCTAAAATATAACATATAGTTACTTATGTGTAAGATATAATATAGTTTTAAAAAAGTGCAAAAATAGACAATGAAATGAAAGAAATGTTGACGTCTTCCTCCCACAATTTAGTAAAACTAAATTATATTTCAATAACATATACATTAAGAGTTTTTGTCAATTTCCTTTAAGCGATATTTCTCTGTATAAATCGAATATATTGCACTATATATTTACACAGAGATAGATAGCCCGATTTGAGCGATTGCTCTCGATTGGGCCCGCGTCTGGCAGGGGCCCCGCAAGCATCCGTTAATTTGGGCCCCGCAATTCGTAAGACCGGTCCTGTTTACACATGTATGTCATATATCATATAAAATAATAACACTCCTATATCTCTTGACATAATTTGACTAGAGTGAGTATAAATATTTTGAAACTAATAAATGGATGGCCCTAAAAGTCATTCTTTAGTTATTACAAATATAGTAATTGCTTTTATATTACTTGTATTCTTTAGTTATTACAAACAAAGTAATTGCTGTTATATTACTTGCATTCTTTAATTATTACAAATATAGTCATTGCTGTTTTGGCAATACGTTAAAAGATACGGTCCTTGTCAGTACAACTAGAACAATCACAACAACTGTGTATATAATGATTTAGTAGAAATAAATTATTTGCTATTTAGATAAAATAATAAAACTGTAACCATTGATTTATATAAATAATAGCGGACTCACGTCTGGGTTAAATTGAAAGTAAAGAATTAATACAACAGTATTCCAGTTTAAAACATTTAACATGGCGCTTCTAGCCCAGCCAGTCTCAATTCGATATTTCTTTTTAAAAAATCTACAGTTTTAAAATAGTTTAGGTGGTTTTTATAATGAAACGTATGTCCCGCATATTAAATAGTAATTACATCATAATATCATTCTAATCATTGTTGTTTTTATTACAGCTTTCTAAAATCGTCAAACGTAAATAATAGTAATCATCGAAAATTCTCCGTTGTATGAGATTAGCGAGCGCGCTCGTCGTTACTAATTTCGTAAATAAAATCTTTTTAAACGTCGATCTAATCTAAACAAGCAAAAATTAAGCCTGTAAAAACAGGACGTTTTAGAGCATTTTCATGTATAAATAGAAAGGGAAGTAAGTCAAGTTTAATAACTGTTACAAAAATAAATAATGATTACGCCCCTTTGTTTAGCTTATAATCTATATATAATATATAAGCCTCTTAGGAACCCTGAAGCACGGCCCTGAGAGGTCAGATCGCGAAATGGACTTTTGATGTACACATGGCAGGCCAAGACCTACAAAATGATATATACATCATGGGTCTAGGACTTATGGTTGTTGAGATCTAGGGTGATGACGGACAGACAGACAGACAGACAGACAAAACGGGGACAATAGAGCATTTTTTTTTCGAAAATGCTCTAAAAAAAGAAATTAGCAGAATTTCTATAAATTAAGTTCTCAGCTATTAAAATATTTAATTTTTTTTAAGGAAACAGAACTTTGATTTATTTTTTAAATTACAAAACAAGGCCTAAGCCTAAGTCAAGTGAAGTACAAAATAATCGAGCAACCTTTAATAATATAATACAATAGCATTTTTGTTTAAACTAGTAACGTGGCTACTTGCTTTTTAGAGCATTTTTGGAAAAAAATGCTCTATTGTCCCCGTTTAGTCTGTCTGTCTGTCTGTCTGTCATCACCCTAGATCTCAACAACCATAAGTTCTAGACCCATGATGTATATACCATTTTGTAGGTCTTGGCCTGCCAAGAAATAGCTTTTTTCCATTTCGCCATCTGACCTCTCAGGGCCGTAAAAGGGGCCTTATAAAGTACCGTTTTTTACTATATAAGCTATATTAATAATGGACCGCCCTATATCTCAGCAACCATAAGTCCTAGACCCATGATGTATATATCATTGTGTAGGTCTTGGCCTGCCAAGCTAACATCAAAAGTCCATTTCGCGATTTGACCTCTCAGGGCCAAAATATAAGAGTTTGTTATGTACCGTTTTGCTTATATTTTAAATATAAATAATAAAAGCTTATCAAAGGGGCGTAATCATTATTTATTTTTTAACAGTTATTCAACATGACTTACTTGTCCTTTTAATATCTTTTTTCAGATATATGCATTACACAATTGAATTTATAAACATTTCCAAAATTTACAAATATTTACTGAAAGATAACAAACGTACTGATACATAACATGAAAATGCGCTAACACGTCCTGTGTCCAGAATGGAACAGGCTTAATTGCTTGTTTTTTATTATGCTGGCTATCCTGGTTTGATTCCTTTCATTGACATTATGTTTTTTTTGTATAATTTTTTTTATAATTATTTTTTTTTGGTTGTTTTAATGAAAAGTAACAACTAATTATTTGACAATTATTTTTTTTTATTGAAATAATTTATCTTTTTAGATGTTGTAAGGGGGAAAAAACAACTAATTAGAGTTTTAATTTCCTTCATAATTTAAAAAAAAAATATTTTGAAAATATTGTTGCAAACTTCCAAAACTCTCTCTAGGTAGGAACTAAAGAACACGTGGGTTCGTTAGTTGAATAATAAGATTTATTCACAGTCTACAATGTATAGGTTATAATAAGATTTATTCACAGTCAACAATGTACAGATTATAATAGTCCAGACGACGAAAACAAAACAACAAAGTCCATTATGCGTACAACTAATCCAGTTGAAACGAGTCTACGTGTTATCGCTGGCGATGTGCTGATGTGCTCACCGCATCAACAGACCTGGGGTTCTCCACTTCTTCTGTCCGACCTCTCCGTCCTTTTCATCGGATCTCCTGTTCGATCTGTTCTCTCGTTGTCCCTTGTTCGTCCGTCTTATGAATCACATCACAGTTCATTTTATAGATAGTCCAACCCACGCTATATCCATCTTTTTCCCGCCAAAATGGTGGGTGAATGTCATTGCGTGGGTGGCATTACAAATAACACTATTTCATCACTTGTACTACGGCGGGGGTTAACGACAGAATTAACAATGTGTAGGCGTACAAAAGTAATTTCATCATTCATATCGGGGCAGGGGTGAGACCTGGGCCCCCCCCCAGGGGGAGGGGGTGAAACAGAGTTATAACACTGCCCCCTCTTAAGTCTGGTCGTCCCGAACAGACAGTTCATGGATGTGATATTATGCAGGGAGCTGAGTAGCTTTGAGAATTTAGATCCCATCAACCGCAGTACAGTTTTCTGATTCAGCAGGTAATCGGAAAAAATAGACTTGACCATGACAGTCTTCACGTTGTGTGGGAAACCGCACCCGCTTATGCTTTCAGTGTGGCAGTAAAGGTCAGCTAAGAGCATGTCTTGCGTCAGGTAGAACACGATGACGTTCAGGTCGGTGCGCGTTGGGATGTTTAAGACCGTCCACATGTCGTGCTGTGTACTCTTTATTCTCTCCTAAACACACATTTAGCCACCTGATCTCCTTGAAGCATTTAGCATCTGGTATGCCGAACGTCCCATTGATGCGACCCAACATAATCAGATAATGGTTAGCGTAAACAAACATGACGATGGCGAAACACAATGTGTGGCAGAAACGAAGTAATTTTACTATGATTACTCTCTCTGAGAGACTTCTGTTCATTACTACTGACGATTTATCTGGTTCTGAACTGAACAGTGTCACAGTTCCATTTACACAACATATCAGGTAGGTGAAAACACAAAGTAGCAGTAAAGAAGTGTTTTGAGTTTGACAGAGCTAGGATGAATGTACAATGTACTCACTAGATTAAAGTCAATGGCCAGATTCATCTCTGTCCTGCTTTGTTCGCCTCTGCTCAGATATGTACTGCTCATCACCGCGCTCTTCTGTACATTTCGTCTCTGCTCCTCAGGTGGCTCATCTCGGGTCACAAAGTCTCAGGTGGCTCATCTCTGGTCACCAGCGTCTCAGGTGGCTCATTTCGGGTCACCAACCTTTCTTGTGGCTCATCTCGGTTCACCAACTCCTCAGGTAGCCCATCTTGGGTCGCCAACTCATCAGGGTGCTCACCTCGAGTCACCAGCGTATCAGGTGGCTCATCTCGGGTCACCAACATCTCAAGGGGCTCATTTATGTTCAACAACGTCTCAGGTGGCTCATCTCGGTTCAACAACGTCTCAGGTGGCTCATCTGGGGTCAACAACGTCTCAGGTGGCTCATCTCGGGTCAAGTACGTCTCAAAAGGCTCATATCGGGTCATCGACGTCTCAGGTGGCTCATCTCTACACTCCTCCTTCTCGGTTTTAGTACTAAAATCTTTCTTCACGTCTCTATTTTATTTTCTTATTGCCTGAATTAATTATTTCCATTCTCTCCTTAACTGTTCATTCTCTGTTTCATATCGGTAACTCTCAGGATCACTTCCTTCCCTTCTTAGTGCTTCTTTAAGTCTAGCAGCCAGTTCACTTTTGCTGCCAGCTGTCGACAAATCTCTTACTTCGAGTTCTTCCTTTAGTTCTAGAGTTAAAAGTTGTTCTAGCTTCCTTCCTGCCATTGTAAGACGGTCCCGCTTCTGACACCAGTGTTGCGAACTTCCAAAACTCTCTCCAGGTAGGCACTAAAGGACACGTGGGTTCGTTAGTTGAATAATAAGGTTTAATCACAGTCTACAATGTACAGGGTATAATAAGATTTATTCACAGTCAACAATGTACAGGTTATAATAAGTCCAGAAGACGAAAACAAAACAACAAAGTCCATTATGCGTACAACTAATCCAGTTGAAACGAGTCTACGTGTTATCGCTGGCGATGTGCTGATAACGAAATCGTTGCATCAACAGACTGGGGTTCTCCACTTCTTCTTTCCGTCGTCTCCGTCCTTTTCATCGGATCTCCTGTTCGATCTGTTCTTTCTTTGTCCTTTATTCGTCCGTCTTATGAAGCAGATCACAGTTCCTTTTATAGGTAGTCTCACCCATGCTAAATCCATCGTTTTCCCGCCAAAATGGAGGGTGAAGGTCATTGCGTGGGGTGCCATTGCAAATAACACTATTTCATCACTTGTACTTCAGCGGGGTGAAAGACCGAATTAACAATGTGTAGGCGTACAAAAGCCGTGATTGCATCATTCATCTCGGGGCAGGGGTGCGGCCGGGGGGGGGGGCAAAGAAACAGAGTTATAACAATATGTATCTGTCAAGGTATGGATGCAGTGGTTTCTTTGATTTTATCTAATTCATACACAAGACACTGTCCCACAAACAATTCCAACAAAACGTGGAAGTCAATTTGGGTTAAAACAATCAATACCACTTTAATTACAAAAATCATCAACAATAGTTATATCATGTTATATCTTCAATACAGAATACCTCCTCCTAGCTCCTTCCTGATTCTACACCTTTCCCAAACTCAAATAAAACAAGGGTGTCAAAAAACAATGCTCTCTTTATTTTCTCGTCAACCGTCTCTGTCTCGTTCCTTTTTACTTCCCTTCAATAACCTATTCGTTAGGTGCGTCACCATAGGGAATTCCCTCTAACATCTACATTGATACAATAATTAATTGTCTATCTATATAACTATATTTCAATCTATATGTCTGTCTATCTAACAATGTGTCTGTCTATTTATCTATGTCTGTCTATGTCCTTACAGTATCAAAGTTGAACACAGAAGCGTACCTAGGGTTGGGGGAGGGGGTTTAAAATCGAATATCGCCCCGGGCCAAAGCTTGAGGTGGGGCCCCAAAAATTTGTTTACATTCAATATTTAGATTTACCTAATTAATATCATGTCACGGTGTCGAATTTCATACTGCTGGGGCCCCCTAAAAGGCCAAGCCCCCCGGGTCCCCAAATCCTTAGGTTTGCAATGGCTGAACAATAATATATCTCTATGCAAAGGTTTTGCAGGGTACAAGTTATACAAATATATTACTGACATGAAGTCATACGAAAAATGTAAGAACCCCCCCTACCCCCCCCCCCCCATTTAAAGCTTTCGCTTCATGTTCTTCAAAATAAAACTGTTTAACTTATAATTTATAACTGCTGAGTTGAAAGAGGTTATAGTTTTAACAAATCGAGAACGGTAACATTAATAATGAATTTATTTTCTATATGTTACTTAATTTTTTAACATGGAATACCAGAACTAATTTCAAATAGTGTTAAATAGCTCTATAACATTTTAAAAAAGATAAACGCAGGTTTGTTTTACAATTTAAGTAACATTTGTTATAAATAATACTATCTACAAACAAAAATATATAAGAAAATAATAATGAAATAAATTAACATAGAATAAACATTTTTTTTCCCTATTGAGTAAAATTACTTGCGCTTATTAGCTGAACATGAACTATCACTTTTAAATTTCACTAAAATATATTTAAATCAAATGTAGTACTTACTCAGGATTATTTGACACAGCTCCTGTAAGCAAACATGATTCTTTGTTGGCTACTGGTCTGAATGATGTAATTGGACTTAGGTGAATCTAGTTCTGATAAAAAAAAGGCTTAATGATATCCGCAGATCAGAAATATGCGAAAAGCTGGTAAACGTATTTCATAGTCTAGTGTCATCTGGTAACTGAAGGTCCGACGAACTGCAGGTCCGATATTTGCAAACCGCTGGACTGGCCAAAGGGACAACTGTCCTAGTGTAATCCAAACAGTTTAGAAGAAACTTTGCGAGCTTATGATTGTATACTCCTTGGTTTGGCGATTAACAGGCCATTAAATAGTGAGTGCACATCACGCAATGGCGAGTGCGAGCAAACGTGTGCGCCTCACGCTGAGCGACAACGAAACGTAAGCAACGCCCTTTGTTTGAACTGGCAGAATGTGTTGACTGCGAAGATAATACTTTGCATGTTATTATGTTCTATGATAATACTTTGCCTGTTATTATGTTTTTATGATAATAATTTGCCTGTTATTATGTTTCTATGATAATACTTTGCATGCTGTTATGTTTATATACAAATATTGAATTGCTATTAAAATCGAATTTTAAGTTTTTTTTTATTTATAAGTATATTAACAGTTGAAGCTAATATAGATGCTGTTCACTTCAGAGCCGTTATTTTTGTCTTTGATGGCCTTTTTCTGAAACAAACATAGATATTCGGGGCCATGCTGAGACAGCAGATATTTAGGGCCCTGCTAAGACATACATAGATATTTGGGGCTCTGCTGAGACTTTCATAGATATTTAAGGCTCTGCTGAGACATGCTTAGATATTTGAGACCCTTCTGAGACATACATATATATTTGAGGCTCTGCTGAGACATACATATATATTTGAGGCTCTCCTGAGACATACATAGATATTTGAGGCCCTTCTGAGATATACATAGATATTTGAGGCTCTCCTGAGACATACATAGATATTTATGCTCTCCTGAGACATACATAGATATTTGAGGCCCTTCTGAGATATACATAGATATTTGAGGCTCTCCTGAGACATACATAGATATTTATGCTCTGCTGAGACATACATAGATATTTGAGGCCCTTCTGAGACATACATAGATATTTGAGGCTCTGCTGAGACATACATAGATATTTGGGGCCCTTCACAAAAGTTTCTCTAGAGCCCTCAGTTTTAAAAAGTGGAGAGAGTGCTCTTTAATTGACCTGGCGATAGCCTCGTTGACTGATTTACCTTTATATATATATACACACACACACACACACATATATATATATATATATATATATATATATATATACACTAGATATTAAACCCGGCGTTGCCCGGGAAATCTAGGTGTAATGTTAAACCCCTTCCTAATCAATTTAATTAATTTAATTAGGTGCTGATTTATGCCACCATCCTAACGTGCAGAAATTACCTACATTTCATACGTCAAAAGATGTGGCTGCCATAACCAACAAACAATCATCAAAAAGTAATCCATCGAGGGAACAATAACCTCCAGTACGCAATGTTAACAAACTATAATAACTGAGCATGATTATCAAATGCGTAGCCGATTTACGTGAAATTAAGTGCAGTATTATTATTATTTTTTTTAATTTGACGTCTATTTATAGTTAAAATCAAAACAAAGCATTAAATAAATCCACTGAAAAGTAAAAAATAACTGCTTTACTATGTCATTTAGCGGCGAGAAGGCACGATACAGCACTCATCGGGAAAAGACGTCATAGAGGATTTTTTTTTATTTATAGCGACGGCGCTCCCATTCTGCAAAAAAAAAAAAAAATTGTACCATCGGGACGTCATAGGTTATTTACTATCGCGCTCGCTAGTGACCTAGTCTGATTAAAATTCTATCTGTTGTAATAAAAAACAAAAATAATTTGAATTATATTATATATTATTATTATTATTATTTAATATTTAGGACTTTTGCATTTCATAATAAAAAAAAAACACAGAAACAATTTAAAACTGTAGATTTTTGAAATATAAATATTAAATCGATTCGACGCTAACGCCATTTTGAATTATGTTTTCGTGACCTCGATGGTCACGTGATTACTTTATCAAATACTATTGTTTTATTTATTTCTGTAGGTCGTTTATTTATAGAAACGGCTTCCCCACACGGACGGAAGCGTCCCGGACAAGCTTAGCTGGTTTATAAGTTAGATATATGTATGAATTGAGAGAGAGAGAGAAGGAGAGAGAGAGAGAGCAATAGATAGGGCTGATGGTTACAATGACGACTAATACTCTTTATACATGCACTTACTAGAATTTTAGTACTAATGGGTTTTATATTAAACGTCAATTTCAATGGACTTTGGGTCTCTATAGGGTAATGATGTTGATGTTTAAAGATATGTACACATATCCTGGCTAATTGTCAGCTGTGTATACTCAGACAATCCAAAGTCAGTATCAGTATCAAAGTGTATTAAAAATAAAATTTTAGGTGTGGTAATCGATTAAAACTTTAAAAACTAATACAAAGATACCGGTTCAAAAAAGAACTCGGAAAAGAGAAAATTCCGAGGTTTTCTGGAATATTACTTCCACAACAAGGGATTTAACCTGAGAGATTATTGTCTAATCAACCACCAATGTATTGTTTGCCTCCCTTACACCGACCTTTTTTCGACATTAAAAACTATGGTTAATGATGTTTATTTATTTTTAGAACATTAAGCAAGATCATACTATGTTCCTAACATCATTATGGGACCAGATTGTCACCAGAGCTATTGTTTGGTATAGATAGGCGAGTGTGTATTGTTTTGTATAGATAGGCGAGTGTGTATTGTTTGGTATAGATAGGCGAGTGTGTATTGTTTGGTATAGATAGGCGAGTGTGTATTGTTCGGTATAGATAGGCGAGTGTGTATTGTTTGGTATAGATAGGCGAGTGTGTATTGTTTGGTATAGATAGGCGAGTGTGTATTGTTTTGTATAGATAGGCGAGTGTGTATTGTTTTGTATAGATAGGCGAGTGTACATTGTTTTGTTATTGGCGGCCTAAGGCTAGGCGAGTGTGTATTGTTTGGTATAGATAGGCCAGTGTGTATTGTTTGGTATAGATAGGCGAGTGTGTATTGTTGGTTATAGATAGGCGAGTGTGTATTGTTTTGTTATTGGCGGCCCAAGGCAAATAGTTATAAGCATCAGATCCTAGAGAAATAAGTACCGGAAATGTGACCCTTTAGCAGTGAGGAGCCCAGGTGGTGACCTAATTAGCCTAACGGTCAGAACCACTCTGACTCAATGATTGCAAAGTTATGTAATGAAATGTAAACGATTACATTGAATAGAGGGACCTGGACTCGCGATATTCAATCATTCAAAGGCTAAACTTTGTTTCAGTCCGCACTTCATGGAAAACAAAATCTTCAACTTAACAGTAAACAAAATCTTGTTATGGGTCCCCTGAAGGGACGAGGCGTGAGAGTTATCGGCCATAGT
Source organism: Bulinus truncatus (assembly GCA_021962125.1). Classification (NCBI taxonomy): domain Eukaryota; kingdom Metazoa; phylum Mollusca; class Gastropoda; family Planorbidae; genus Bulinus; species Bulinus truncatus. The sequence goes on along the minus strand of JAGDYQ010000032.1, from coordinate 2,504,789 downwards.
CATTTTTATAGAAAACTAGTTGCGAGTACCCGGCTTTGCCCGGGTTTAAAATAAGTTTTTTGTTTACCTTTTGTTTTCTCCCTACCCCGACCTCTCCCTTCCTCTCTCTCTCCCTCCCTCCCCTCTCTCTCCCTTTCTCTTTACATCCCTCCCCTCTATCTCCCTCCCTACTCCCCCCTTCCTTTCTCTTTCCTTCCCTCCCTTTTTCCCTTCCTCTCTCTCCAACCCTCCCTCTCCCTCCCTCCCCCTTTATCTCCCTCCCTACCACCTCTCTCTCTCCCTCCCTTCCCTCCCTCCTTCTCTCACCCCCGTCCACCCTCTCTCCACCTTCCTCCATTCCTCCTCCCCCTCTCTCCCTCCCTGCCCCCTCTATCTCTTTATCTCTCACTCCCTCCTATTTCTTCCATCCTCTCTCTCCCTCTCTCCTTCCCTCCCCTTTCTCTCCCTCCCTACCCCCTCTCTCCCTCCTTCCTTTCTCTCTCCCTCTCCCGTCTCCCTCTCTTCCTCTCTCTCCCTATCCCTCCCTCATTTCATCTCTCTCCCTCCCTTCCCCCTCTCTCTTTATCTCTCCCTCCCTCTTTCTTTATCTCTCTCCCTCCCTCCCCTCTATCTCCCTCCCTACTCCCCCCTTCCTTTCTCTTTCCTTCCCTCCCTTTCCCTTCCTCTCTCTCCAACCCTCCCTCTCCCTCCCTCCCCCTTTATCTCCCCTCCCTACCACCTCTCTCCCTCCCTCCCCTTCCCTCCCTCCTTCCCTCCCTCCTTCCCTCTCCCTCCCTGCCCCCTCTCCCTCCCCCCTCCCTCTCTCTGTACAATTAAATGTCAAATTACGCTTCTTAAATAAACAGAAAACCTTATTTTAATCCCGGCCGAAGCCGGGTACTTGCAGCATGAAAAAAAAACAACAACAATTTTTTTTTTCCGTCCCTAACCCTTTCTTCTCCATCCGTTCAATTACACATTCACTTGGTGCGCGAATACAGGGAATTACCTGTGCATTGAATAGTAAAATACTAAAAATATTAATTACAATTAAACTACTCATTGAGATTGTATTAATAATGTTAATAATGTCACAGAAACATTTTAATTAACATATTTCGGTTTATTAAAGTGCACCTTTAATTTTAATCTTCTGAATACATAAAACGATAGGTAAATAGATATGACTATTGATTTCACCATGTTTACAATTGGAGTTTCCGGAAGTTACCCCTCTTTTAAAAATGTATCATCGGGAAATGACGTCACAGAGGAATTTTATTTATGGCGCCGTCGAGATTACTTTAATATAGTAAAATACTAAAATAAAAATAATTAATTACAATAAAACTACCCATCGAGATGAAACGAAACATGTCCTATAACCTTCCCCATGTAATTATGTGTATGTGTAACAAATTTCACGTAATTTGGTTTTCTGGATCTTGAGTTATAAGGGAACAGACAGACAGACAGACAACAAATGCGTCTTATAAGTATAGAGATGCTATACAATGGTACTGAGTTTATTGAATACTAAAGCTAAAGCTGGCTGAATGAAACCCGACAGAAGGGATATCAAAGAAATATACGAAATACTGCAGTAGAAAAGAACATGTGGCCTTTATTGCCATGAAAAGAAAACAACATGAACAGAAATAACAAAGAAATGTATGAAATACTGTAATAGAAAATAACATTTGGCTTTTATTGCCATAAACACAACGCATACACCGCACGATATGAAAACTACCTGAGGGAGACACACGGGTTAGACGATTATGTATTTAATGTATTTAATTAGCATAATTATTCATGATAAAATGACTACAAGTTTAAATATGTATAGCTTTTATATATATATATATACCGTATATTTTGTTAGACTAACAATTAATACAAATATGTAAATCTATGTTCGTGTGTGCTTTGTATATAGAATAAAAACATCAATAAAATTTTCTCTAAGAGTTATGAACGGCAACACTCACGCCTCGTCCCTAGTGCAATGTCTGTCCACTTTTTACTTGCTGAATCTCGTTATCTTTACACAGATGGATATTTACACAGATGGATAATTACACAAATGGATATTTACACAGATAAGTATTTACAAATGTGGATATTTACACAGATGGATATGTACACAGATTAGTATTTACAAAGATGGATATTTACAAAAATGGATATTTACACAGATTAGTATTTACAAATGTGGATATTTACACAGATGGATATTTACACAAATAGATATTTACTCAGATTAGTATTTACAAATGTGGATATTTACACAGATTAGGATATTTACACAAATGGATATTTACACAGATTAGTATTTACAAATGTGGATATTTACACAGATGGATATTTACACAGATTAGTATTTACAAATGTGGATATTACACAGATTAGTATTTACAAATGTGGATATTTACACAGATGAATATTTACACAGATTAGTATTTACAAAAATGGATATTTACAAAAATGGATATTTACAAAGATGGGAATTCTTTTTTAAAGAAACACTTTCTTTTTTTTACTTGAAATGCGAGATTACCTTAAGCCTGAGTGATATCTAAAATTTTAGTAATATTTCTTGTGCCCCCCCCCCCTTACTTTATCGGCATTTTTATTTATTGCATCATGTTATCAGTGCAAGCTTATCTGAATAGGGAAAATCCAGTCCTGTGGTCAGTTCAGTCCTGCGGTCAATATGAGATCAGTGCTGGGCTTTAAATTACAAATGTCCAGCCTGCGGTCAGTCCTGTTTGTGGTCAGTCTAGCCTGCAGACATTTTGGGATAAGAGCAGATTCTTATGTAAAATCTTGAGTATTTAGCTTGTGGTCAATGTGGAATCCAGACATGTGAAATGTTTTTGTTTATCATATGTATTTTGTTTAATACATCCTATTGCAATGAGCTACTGATAGTTTTAATGTATTTATCTTACAGCGGGTCAAGTTAGAAAAGCATCAGAACTTATTTTAATATGTTGAATGAAGATAGCAAATAGATTTACATTATGTTTAAATCAAGACTTTTAAAATGTTTAGACCAGAGTAGCATTTATACATATTCCAATGTTTAGTATGTTGATATTGTATGATCTAATAGCACTTTCTAGATTAATGATATCATAAGGACTTTTGTAAAATCAGAGCAATTTCTAACTAACATACATTAGCTCTCAACCATCGTAGCATTGACTTTTCGACCACCGGTGAGCGACAATTTTTTGGATGTTATAATTCTTTATATTTTTACTTTTGGTCAATTTTTTTTTATGTTTTATTATATATGTGCAACGCCGACCCTGGGATACTGTGGCAAAGAAAAATAGATTTTTTATTTTTGTAAAAATGTGGTACTTGGTAAAATATTCCAAGTTTTATTTTGAAAAAAGACATAATGCACTAGGAATTTTTGTCGCTGTGGCTCCCTTTTTTGACAAAATGTCAAAAAAGGGAGTGCTTCGCTCGTATTTGAGATCGGGCTGTTTGGTGACTAAGCATGATTTCTTGGGAAAAGTGAAATTTGGCGATTTTTTAATATGGAAGGGGTGACAAAAGTGATCAACTTTTAAATAAGTATAATATCCTTAGAAAAACAAATAAATGGTGGAAAACTTTATTTTTTTATTCATTTAAATGTGTTTCCTGTCACTTATAATAATAATATAGAAATTTTAATGATCAAATTTTATCTTGTCTAACATTGTGTGAAAATTATATGTCTTTTTTCACTCTAAGGCATGAGTCCTTATTTTTTTTTCCAATTTCTATAGTATCAATTAAAGTTGAATAAAAAAAAAATTATCATAATTTTACGTCCAAACTTATTTATGTGTTGTACAAATGAATAATGTTTATGTAAATAATAAAGATTTTGTTTAAATTCTTCATACCTTTTTTTTTTTATTCTTACCGTTTGTGATGTATTTGTATTTTTAGTTAAAAAAAATTATTGAAAAAATCATTTACACTATAATTTTACAAAATTAAAAATTTCTATATTATCAAAAGTTTTATATCATTAAATAGCTTATTCATTTCCAAATTTAACGACGTATAACTTCACTAGGTAGCTTATAACATAATGAAAAATGCCTAGTTTTACAAAACACCCTGAAATCAGCTTAAAAAATGGCCGAAAATGAACAACAGTTGAGAGTTAGTCAAGGTTTATTTTATCTTTCAGTGAATAATTCAGATAGGTCATCTTGAACTTTGCAGGTCATTTACACCGACCAAAAAAAAAAAAAAGATTTGAAGAAAGTAAAATATTTAAAACATATATTAGTCTGGGTTTATTTGTGGTTACTTTTGTGATTAATCTAGATTGTCTGGGAAAAGCGAGACAGGAATAATCAGTTTTATATTCCGACATTTGATTAATTAGAAGAAGCATTAAATAGTTTGTGGCCATGTACACATGTCCAAGTCCCAATTAGCACCTATCCACGGTATACAATTAGCACCTATCCACGGTATACAATTAGCACCTATCCACGGTATACAATTAGCACCTATCCACGGTATACAATGAGCACCTATCCACGGTATACAATTAGCACCTATTCACGGTATACAATTAGCACCTATCCACGGTATACAATTAGCACCTATCCACGGTATACAATGAGCACCTATCCAAGGTATACAATTAGCACCTATCCACGGTATACAATCAGCACCTATCCACGGTATACAATTAGCACCTATCCACGGTATACAATTAGCACCTATCCACGGTATAAAATGTTTAGGTGTGGCTCTAGGGTTGAAAAAAATGAACCAGACAAATAAACATAACAGCACATGGATGGGGGGAGGGGGGGGAGAACCAGTCTTTCTTAGATCATTTAAATGAATCATTTTAAAATATTCAAATATTAAACAGGTACACTTTGTGATTTACTGGTACATTGTGAGATGTACTGGTACACTGTCTGATGTACTGGTACAATGTGTGATGTACTGGTGCATTGTGTGATGTACTGGTACATTGTGAAATGTACGGGTACATTGTGTGATGTACTGATACAATGTGTGAAATACTGGTACAATGTGTGATGTACTGGTGCATTGTGTGATGTACTGGTACATTGTGAGATGTACGGGTACATTGTGTGATGTACTGATATAATGTGTGTAGTACTGGAATAATGTGTGATGTACTGGTACAATGTGTGATGTACTGTACAATGTGTGATGTACTGGTACAATGTGTAATGTACTGATACATTGTGTGATGTACTGATACATTGTGTGATGTACTGGTACATTGTGAGATGTACTGGTACATTGTGTGATGTACTGATACAATGTGTGAAGTACTGGTACAATGTGTGATGTACTGGTGCATTGTGTGATGTACTGGTACATTGTGAGATGTACGGGTACATTGTGTGATGTACTGATACAATGTGTGAAGTACTGGTACAATGTGTGAAGTACTGGTACAATGTTTGATGTACTGGTACAATGTGTGATGTACTGGTACAATGTGTGATGTACTGGTACAATGTGTGATGTGCTGGTACAAAGTATGATGTACTGGTACAATGTTTGATGTACTGATACACTTAGTGATTTACTGGTACATTGTGAGATGTACAAGTACACTGTCTGATGTGCTGGTACATTGTGTGATGTACTGGTTCATTGTGTGATGTACTGGTACATTGTGTGATGTACTGTACATTTCGTGATGTACTGGTACAATGTGTGATGTACTGGTACATTGTGTGATGTGCTGGCACAAAGTGTGATGTACTGGTACAATGTTTGATGTACTGGTACAATGTGTGGTGTACTGATACATCGTGTGATGTACTGGTGCGTTGTGTGATGTACTGATACAATGTGTGATTTACTGGTACAATGTGTGATGTACTGGTATATTGTGTGATGTACTGATACATTGTGTGATGTACTGATACATTGTTTGATGAACTGGTGCATTGTGTGATGTACTGGTACATTGTGAGATGTACTGGTACACTGTCTGATGTGCTGGTACATTGTGTGATGTACTGGTTCATTGTGCGATGTACTGGTACATTGTGTGATGTACTGTACATTTTGTGATGTACTGGTACAATGTGTGAAGTACTGGTACAATGTGTGAAGTGCTGGTGCAATGTTTGATGCACTGGTACAATGTGTGATGTACTGGTACAATGTGTGGTGTACTGATACATCGTGTGATGTACTGGTGCGTTGTGTGATGTACTGATACATTGTGTGATGTACTGATACATTGTGTGATGTACTGGTGCATTGTGTGATGTACTGGTACAATGTGCGATGTACTGGTATAATGCGTGATGTACTGATACACTTTGCGATTTACTGGTACATTATGAGATGTACTGGTACACTACCTGATGTACTGGTACAATGTGTGATGTACTGGTACAATGTGTGAAGTACTGGTGCAATGTGTGAAGCACTGGTACAATGTTTGATGTACTGGTACAATGTTTTATGTACTGGTATAATGTGTGATGTATTGGTACGATGCGTGGTGTACTGGTACATTGTGTAATGTACTGATACATTGTGTGATGTACTGGTGCATTGTGTGATGTACTGGCACAATGTGTGATGTACTAGTATAATGCGTGATGTACTGATACAATGTGTGAAGTACTGGTACAATGTGTGATGTACTGGTACAATGTGTGATGTACTGGTACAATGTGTGATGTACTGGTACAGTGTGTAATGTACTGATGCATTGTGTGATGTGCCGGTACAATGTGTGATGTACTAGTGCATTGTGTGATGTACTGGTACATTGTGAGATGTACGGGTACATTGTGTGATGTACTGATACAATGTGCGAAGTACTGGTACAATGTGTGATGTACTGGAACAATGTGTGATGTACTGGTACAGTGTGGGATGTACTGGTACAATGTGTAATGTGCTGATACATTGTGTGGTGTATCGGTACAATGTGTGATGTACTGGTGCATTGTGTGATGTACTGGTACATTGCGAGATGTACGGGTACATTGTGTGATGTACTGATACAATGTGTGAAGTACTGGTACATTGTGAGATGTACGGGTACATTGTGTGATGTACTGGTACAATGTGTGAAGTACTGGTACAATGTGTGGTGTACTGGTACAAATTATGATGTACTGGTACAGTGTTTGATGTACTGATACACTTTGTGATTTACTGGTACATTGTGAGATGTACTAGTACACTGTCTGATGTGCTGGTACATTGTGTGATGTACTGGTCCATTGTGTGATGTACTGTACATTTTGTGATGTACTGGTACAATGTGTGATGTACTGGTACATTGCGTGATGTACTGATACACTTTGTGATTTACTGGTACATTGTGAGATGTACTGGTACACTGTCTGATGTGCTGGTACATTGTGTGATGTACTGGTTCATTGTGTGATGTACTGATACAATGTGTGAAGTACCGGTACAATGTTTGGTGTGCTGGTACAATGTTTGGTGTACTGGTACAATGTTTGGTGTACTGGTACAATGTGTGATATACTGATACAATGTGTGATGTACTGGTACATTGTGTGATGTACTGGTACATTGTGTGATGTACTAATATAATGCGTGATGTACTGATACACTTTGCGATTTACTGGTACATTGCGAGATGTACTGATACAATGTGTGAAGTACTGGTACAATGTGTGATGTACTGGTACAATGTGTGAAGTACTGGTACAATGTTTGGTGTACTGGTACAATGTGTGATATACTGGTACAATGTGTGGTGTACTGATACATCGTGTGATGTACTGGTGCGTTGTGTGATGTACTGATACAATGTGTGATGTACAGGTACAATGTGTGATGTACTGGTATATTGTGTGATGTACTGATACATTGTGTGATGTACTGATACGTTGTTTGATGTACTGGTGCATTGTGTGATGTACTGGTACAATGTGTGATGTACTAGTATAATGTGTGATGTACTACTTTTTGTGATTTACTGGTACATTGTGAGATGTACTGGTACACTGTCTGATGTACTGGTACAATGTGTGATGTACCGGTGCATTGTGTGATGTACTGGTACATTGTGAGATGTACTGGTACACTGTCTGATGTACTGGTACAATGTGTGATGTACTGGTGCATTGTGTGATGTACTGGTACATTGTGAGATGTACGGGTACATTATGTGATGTACTGATACAATGTGTGATGTGTTGGTATAATGTTTGATGTGCTGGTACATTGTTTGATGTGCTGGTACAAAGTATGATGTACTGGTACAATGTTTGATGTGCTGATACACTTTGTGATTTACTGGTACATTGTGAGATGTATTAGTACACTGTCTGTTGTGCTATTACATTGTGTGATGTACTGGTTCATTGTGTGATGTACTGGTACATTGTGTGATGTACTGTACATTTTGGGATGGACTGGTACAATGTGTGATGTACTAGGTACATTGTATGATGTACTGTACATTTTGTGATGTACTGGTACAATGTGTGATGTACTGGTACATTGTGGGGTGTGCTGTACATTTTGTGATGTACTGGTACAATGTTTGATGTACTGATACACTTTGTAATTTACTGGTACATTGTGAGATGTACTGGTACACGGTCTGATGTGCTGGTACATTGTGTGATGTACTGGTTCATTGTGTGGTGTACTGGTACATTGCGTGATGTACTGTACATTTTGTGATGTACTGGTACAATGTGTGAAGTACTGGTGCAATGTGTGAAGTACTGGTACAATGTTTGATGTGCTGGTACAATGTGTGATGTACTGGTACATTGTGAGATGTACGGGTACATTGTGCGATGTACTGATACAATGTTTGATGCACTGGTACAATGTTTGATGTACGGGTACAATGTGTGATGTGCTGGTACAATGTGTGGTGTACTGATACATCGTGTGATGTACTGGTGCGTTGTGTGATGTACTGATACAATGTGTGATGTACTGGTACAATGTGTGATGTACTGGTATATTGTGTGATGTACTGATACATTGTGTGATGCACTGATACATTGTTTGATATACTGGTGCATTGTGTGATGTACTGGTACAATGTGTGATGTACTAGTATAATGTGTGATGTACTGATACACTTTGTGATTTACTGGTACATTGTGAGATGTACTGGTACACTGTCTGATGTACTGGTACAATGTGTGATATACTGGTGCATTGTGTGATGTACTGGTACATTGTGAGATGTACGGGTACATTGTGAGATGTACTGATACAATGTGTGAAGTACTGGTACAATGCGTGATGTGCTGGTACAATGTGTGAAGTACTGGTGCAATGTATGGTGTACTGGTGCATTGTGTGATGTACTGGTACATTGTAAGATGTACGGGTACATTGTGTGATGTACTGACACAATGTGTGAAGTACTGGTACTATGTGTGAAATACTGGTACAATGTTTGATGTACTGGTACAATGTGTGATGTTCTGGTACAATGTGTGATGTACTGGTACAAAGTGTGATGTACTAGTATAATGCGTGATGTACTGATACAATGTGTGATGTACTGGTGCATTATGTGATGTACTGCTACATTGTGAGATGTACGGGTACATTGTGTGATGTACTGATACAATGTGTGATGTACTGGTACAATGTGTGATGTACTGGTACATTGTGTGATGTACTGATACATTGTGTGATGTACTGGTGCATTGTGTAATGTACTGGTGCAATGTGTGATGTACTAGTATAATGCGTGATGTACTAGTATAATGCGTGATGTACTGATACACTTTGCGATGTACTGGTACATTGTGTGATGTACTGATACATTGTGTGATGTACTGGTGTGTTGTGTGATGTACTGATACAATGTGTGATGTACTGGTACAATGTGTGATGTACTAGTATAATGCGTGATGTACTGATACACTTTGTGATGTACTGGTACATTCTGTGATGTACTGATACATTGTGTGATGTACTGATACATTCTGCGATGTACTGGTACATTGTGTGATGTACTGGTACATTGTGTGATGTACTGATACGTTGTGTGATGTACTGCTGCATTGTGTGATGTACTGGTACTTTGTGTGATGTACTGATACATTGTGTGATGTACTGATACATTGTGTGATGTACTGGTACATTGTGTGATGTACTGGTACAATGTGTGATGTACTAGTATAATGCGTGATGTACTGATACACTTTGCGATGTACTGATACATTGTGTGATGTACTGATACATTGTGTGATGTACTGGTGCATTGTGTGATGTACTGGTACACTGTGTGATGTGCTGGTACAATGTGTGGTGTACTGGTACAATGTGTGAAGTACTGGTACAGTATTTGGTGCGCTGGTACAATGTTTGATGTACTGGCACAATGTGTGCTGTACTGATACATTGTGTGGTGTGCTGGTACATTGTGTGATGTACTGGTTCATTGTGTGATGTACTGGTACATTGTGTGATGTACTGGTACAATGTGTGATGTACTAGTATAATGCGTGATGTACTGATACACTTTGCGATGTACTGGTACATTGTGTGATGTACTGATACATTGTGTGATGTACTGATACATTGTGTGATGTACTGGTGCATTGTGTGATGTACTGATTCATTGTGTGATGTACTGGTACAATGTGTGATGTACTTGTATAATGCGTGATGTACTGATACACTTTGCGATTTACTGGTACATTGTGAGATGTACTGGTACACTGTCTGATGTACTGGTACAATGTGTGGTGTACTGGTGCATTGTGTGATGTACTGGTACATTGTGAGATGTACGGGTACATTGTGTGATGTACTGATACAATGTGTGAAGTACTGGTACAATGTGTGGTGTACTGGTGCATTGTGTGATGTACTGGTACAATGTGTGATGTACTAGTACATTGTGTGATGTACTGATACAATGTGTGAAGTACTGGTACAATGTGTGAAGTACTGGTACAATGTTTGATGTACTGGTACAATGTGTGATGTACTGGTACAATGTGTGATGTACTGGTACAATTGTGTGATGTACTAGTATAATGCGTGATGTACTGATACAATGTGTGATGTACTGGTGCATTGTGTGATGTACTGGTACATTGTGAGATGTACGGGTACATTGTGTGATGTACTGATACAATGTGTGAAGTACCGGTACAATGTGCGAAGTACTGGTACAATGTGTGATGTACTGGTGCATTGTGTGATGTACTGGCACAATGTGTGTTGTACTGATACACTTTGTGATTTACTGGTACATTGTGAGATGTACTGGTACACGGTCTGATGTGCTGGTACATTGTGTGATGTACTGGTTCATTGTGTGATGTACTGGTACATTGTGTGATGTACTGTACATTTTGTGATGTACTGGTACAATGTGTGAAGTACTGGTGCAATGTGTGATGTACTGGTACATTGTGTGATGTACTGGTACAATGTGTGATGTACTGGTACAATGTGTGATGTACTGGTACAATGTGTGATGTACTGGTACAATGTGTGATGTACTGGTACAATGTGTGATGTACTGGTACATTGTGTGATGTACTGGTACATTGTGTGATGTACTGGTACAATGTGTGATGTACTGATACAATGTGTGAAGTACTGGTACAATGTGTGAAGTACTGGTACAATATCTAATGTACTGGTACAATGTGTGCTGTACTGGTACACTGTGTGGTGTGCTCTTACAATATGTGCTGTACTGGTACATTGTGTGATGTGCTGGTACATTGCGTGATGTACTGGTTCATTGTGTGATGTACTGGCACATTGTGTGATGTACTGTACATTTTGTGATGTACTGGTACAATGTGCGATGTACTGGTGCATTGTGTGATGTACTGGTACATTGTGAGATGTACGGGTACATTGTGTGATGTACTGATACAATGTGTGAAGTACTGGTACAATGCGTGATGTACTGGTACATTGTGTGACGTACTGGTTCATTGCGTGATGTTCTAGTACATCGTGTGATGTACTGGTACAATGTGTGAAGTACTGGTACAATGTTTGGTGTACTGGTACAATGTGGGATGTACTAGTATAATGCGTGATGTACTGATACACTTTGAGATGTACTGGTACATTGTGTGATGTACTGTACATTTTGTGATGTACTGGTACAATGTGTGAAGTACTGGTGCAATGTGTGGAGTACTGGTACAATGTTTGATGTGCTGGTACAATGTGTGGTGTACTGGTGCATTGTGTGATGTACTGGTACATTGTGAGATGTACGGGTGCATTGTGTGATGTACTGGTACAATGTGTGATGTACTGATACACTTTGTGATTTACTGGTACATTGTGAGATGTACTGGTACAATGTGCGAAGTACAGGTACAATGTGTGGAGTGCTGGTACAGTGTTTGATGTACTGGTACAATGTGTGATGTACTGGTACATTGTGTGATGTGCTGATACACTTTGTGATTTACTGGTACATTGTGTGATGTGCTGGTACAAAGTATGATGTACTGGTACAATGTTTGATGTGCTGATACACTTTGTGATTTACTGGTACATTGTGAGATGTACTAGTACACTGTCTGATGTGCTGGTACATTGTGTGATGTGCTGGTTCATTGTGTGATGTACTGGTACATTGTGTGATGTACTGTACATTTTGTGATGTACTGGTACAATGTGTGATGTACTGGTACATTGTATGATGTACTGGTACATTGTGTGATGTACTGGTACATTATGTGATGTACTGTATATTTTGTGATGTACTGGTACAATGTGTGATGTACTAGGTACATTGTGTGATGTACTGGTACAAAGTGTGATGTACTGGTACAATGTGTGATGTACTAGTATAATGCGTGATGTACTGATACACTTTGCGATGTACTGGTACATTGTGTGATGTACTGATACATTGTGTGGTGTACTGGTACATTGTGTGATGTACTGTACATTTTGTGATGTACTGGCACATTGTGAGATGTACTGGTACATTGTGTGATGTACTGGTACATTGTGTGATGTACTGGTACATTGTGTGATGTACTGGTACATTGTGTGATGTACTGATACATTGTGTGATGTACTGGTACATTGTGTGATGTACTGGTACATTGTGTGATGTACTGGTACAATGTGTGATGTACTGGTACACTGTGTGATGTACTGGTACAATGTGTGATGTACTGGTACATTGTGTGATGTACTGGTACAATGTGTGATGTACTGGTACATTGTGTGATGTACTGGTACAATGTGTGATGTACTGGTACAATGTGTGATGTACTGGTACATTGTGTGATGTACTGGTACAATGTGTGAAGTACTGGTACAATGTTTGATATACTGGTACAATGTTTGATGTACTGGTACAATGTGTGGTGTGCTGGTGCTATGTGTGCTGTGCTGATACATTGTGTGATGTACTGGTACATTGTGAGATGTACGGGTACATTGTGTGATGTACGGGTACATTGTGTGATGTACTGTTACATTGTGAGATGTACGGGTACATTGTGTGATGTACTGATACATTGTGTGATGTACTGGTGCATTGTGTGATGTACTGGCACAATGTGTGATGTACTAGTATAATGCGTGATGTACTGATACACTTTGCGATTTACTGGTACATTGTGAGATGTACTGGTACACTGTCTGATGTACTGGTACAATGTGTGATGTACTGGTGCATTGTGTGATGTACTGGTACATTGTGAGATGTACGGGTACATTGTGTGATGTACTGATACAATGTGTGAAGTACTGGTACAATGTGTGATGTACTGGTACAATGTGTGATGTACTGGTACAATGTGTGATGTACTGGTACATTGTGTGATGTACTGGTACAATGTTTGATGTACTGGTACAATGTGTGATGTGCTGGTACAATGTGTGATGTACTGGTACATTGTGTGATGTACTGATACACTTTGTGATTTACTGGTACATTGTGTGATGTGCTGGTACAAAGTATGATGTACTGGTACAATGTGTGATGTACTGGTACAATGTGTGATGTACTGGTACATTGTGTGATGTACTGGTACATTGTGTGATGTACTGGTACATTGTGTGATGTACTGGTACATTGTGTGATGTACTGGTACATTGTGTGATGTACTGGTACAATGTGTGATGTACTGGTACAATGTGTGATGTACTGGTACAATGTGTGATGTACTGGTACAATGTGTGATGTACTGGTACAATGTGTGATGTACTGGTACAATGTGTGATGTACTGGTACATTGTGTGATGTACTGGTACATTGTGTGATGTACTGGTACATTGTGTGATGTACTGGTACATTGTGTGATGTACTGTACATTTTGTGATGTACTGGTACAATGTGTGATGTACTGGTACAATGTGTGATGTACTGGTGCATTGTGTGATGTACTGGTACATTGTGAGATGTACGGGTACATTGTGTGATGTACTGATACAATGTGTGAAGTACTGGTACAATGTGTGATGTACTGGTACATTGTGTGATGTACTGGTACAATGTGTGATGTGCTGGTACAATGTGTGGTGTGCTGGCACAATGTGTAATTTACTGGTACAGTGCTTGATGTACAAATACACTTTGTGATTTACTGGTACATTGTGAGATGTACTAGTACACTGTCCGATGTGCTGGTACATTGTGTGATGTACTGGTTCATTGTGTAATGTACTGGTAAATTGTGTGATGTACTGGTAAATTGTGTGATGTACTGTACATTTTGTGATGTACTGGTACAATGTGTGATGTACTGGTACATTGTGTGATGTACTGATACACTGTGTGATGTACTGGTACATTGTGTGATATACTGGTACATTTGTGGATGTACTGGTACAATGTGTGAAATGTACTGGTACCAATGTGTGGAGTACTGGTACAATGTTTGATGTACTGGTACAATGTGGTGTACTGGTACAATGTGTGATGTACTGGTACAATGTGTGGTGTGCTGATACATCGTGTGATGTACTGGTGCGTTGTGTGATGTACTGATACAATGTGTGATGTACTGGTACATTGTGTGATGTACTGATACATTGTGAGATGTACTGATACATTGTGTGATGTGCTGGTACAAATTGTGATGTGCTGGTACAATGTTTGATGTACTGACACACTTTGTGATTTACTGGTACATTGTGAGATGTACTGGTACACTGTCTGATGTGCTGGTACAATGTGTGATGTACTGGTTTATTGTGTGATGTAATGGTACAATGTGTGATGTACTGATACATTGTGTGATGTACTGATACATTGTGTGATGTACTGGTGCATTGTGTGATGTACTGGTACAATGTGTGATGTACTATTATAATGTGTGATGTACTGATACACTTTGTGATTTACTGGTACATTGTGAGATGTACTGGTACACTGTCTGATGTACTGGTACAATGTGTGATGTGCTGGTGCATTGTGTGATGTACTGGTACAATGTGTGATGTACTGGCACATTGTGTGATGTACTGATACATTGTGTGATGTACTGATACATTGTGTGATGTACTGGTGCATTGTGTGATGTACTGGTACAATGTGTGATGTACTATTATAATGTGTGATGTACTGATACACTTTGTGATTTACTGGTACATTGTGAGATGTACTGGTACACTGTCTGATGTACTGGTACAATGTGTGATGTACTGGTGCATTGTGTGATGTACTGGTACATTGTGAGATGTACGGGTACATTGTGTGATGTACTGGTACAATTTGCGGAGTACTGGTACAATGTGAGATGTACTGGTGCATTGTGTGATGTACTGGTACAATGTGTGATGTACGGGTACATTGTGTGAAGTACTGGTACAATGTGTGAAGTACTGATACGTTGTGTGATGTACTGGTGCATTGTGTGATGTACTGGTACAATGTGTGAAGTACTGGTACAATGTGTGGTGCACTGGTACATTGTGTGATGTACTGGTTCATTGTGTGATGTACTGGTTCATTGTGTGATGTACTGGTGCATTGTGTGATGTACTGGTACATTGTGAGATGTACGGGTACATTGTGTGGTGTACTGATACAATGTGTGAAGTACTGGTACAATGTGTGGTGCACTGGTACATTGTGTGATGTACTGGCTCATTGTGTGATGTACTGTACATTTTGTGATGTACTGGTACAATGTTTGATGTACTGATACACTTTGTGATCTACTGGTACATCGTGTGATGTACTGGTTTGTTGTGTGATGTACTGATACAATGTGTGATGTACTGGTACAATGTGTGATGTACTGGTACATTGTGTGATGTACTGATACATTGTGTGATGTACTGGTGCATTGTGTGATGTACTGATACATTGTGTGATGTACTGGTGCATTGTGTGATGTACTGGTACAATGTGTGATGTACTGGTACACTTTGTGATTTACTGGTACATTGTAAGATGTACTGGTACACGGTCTGATGTGCTGGTACATTGTGTGGTGTACTGGTGCATTGTGTGATGTACTGGTACATTGTGAGATGTACGGGAACATTGTGTGATGTACTGATAAAATGTGTGAAGTACTGGTGCAATGTGTGAAGTACTGGTACAATGTTTGATGTACTGGTACAATGTGTTACGTACTGGTATAATGTGCGATGTACTGGTACAATGTGTGATGTACTAGTATAATGGGTGATGTACTGATACACTTTGCGATTTGCTGGTACATTGTGAGATGTACTGGTACACCTGCTGATGTACTGGTACAATGTGTGATGTACTGATACAATGTTTGAAGTACTGGTACAATGTGTGATGTGCTGGTGCATTGTGTGATGTACTGGTACAAAGTTTTAAGCTACTGGTACAATGTTTGATGTACTGATACACTTTGTGATATACTGGTACATTGTGAGATGTACTGGTGCACAGTCTGGTGTGCTGGTACATTGTGTGATGTACTGGTACAATGTGTGGAGTACTGGTACAATGTGTGAAGTACTGGTACAATGTTTGATGTACTGGTGCAATGCTTGATGTACTGGTATAATATGTGGTGTACTGGTACAATGTGCAAAGTACTGGTACATCGTGTGATGTGCTGGTGCGTTGTGTGATGTACTGATACAATGTATGATGTACTGGTACAATGTGTGATTTACTGGTACATTGTGTGATGTACTGATACATTTTGCGATGTACTGGTGCATTGTGTGATGTACTGGTACAATGTGTGATGTACTAGTATAATGTGTGATGTACTGATACACTTTGTGATTTACTGGTACATTGTGTGATGTACTGATACACTTTGTGATTTACTGGTACATTGTAAGATGTACTGGTACACTGTCTGATGTACTGGTACAATGTGTGATGTAGTGGTACATCGAGTGATGTACTGGTACATTGTGAGATGTACTAGCACATTGTGAGATGTACGGGCACATTGTGTGATGTACTGATACAATGTGTGAAGTACTGGTACAATGTGAGATGTACTGGTACAATGTGTGGTGTACTTGTACAATGTGTGATGTACTGGTACAATGTGTGCTGTGCTGGTACACTGTGTGGTGTGCTGGTACATTGTGTGGTGTACTGGTACAAAGTGTGATGTACTGGTACATTGTGTTATGTGCTGATACAATGTGTGAAGTACTGGTACAATGTGTGATGTACTGGTACAATGTGTGATATACTGATACACTTTGTGATTTACTGGTACATTGTGAGATGTACTGGTACAATGTTTGATGCACTGATACACTTTGTGATGTACTGTACATTTTGTGATGTACTGGTACAATGTGTGTGATGTACTGGTACAATGTGTGGTGTACTGATACATCGTGTTATGTGCTGGTGCGTTGTGTGATGTACTGATACAATGTGTGATGTACTGGTACATTGTGTGATATACTGGTGCATTGTGTGATGTACTGGTGCATTGTGTGATGTACTAGTATAATGTGTGATGTACTGATACACTTTGTGATTTACTGGTACATTGTGAGATGTACTGGTACACTGTCTGATGTACTGGTACAATGTGTGGTGTACTGGTGCATTGTGTGATGTACTGGTACATTGTGTGATGTACTGGTACAATGTGAGATGTACTGGTACAATGTGTGATGTGCTGGTACATTGTGTGGTGTACTGGTACAAAGTGTGGTGTACTGGTACATTGTGTGGTGTACTGGTACAATGTGTGATGTACTGGTACAATGTTTGACGTACTGGTACAATGTTTGATGCGCTGATACGCTTTGTGATTTACTGGTACATTGTGAGATGTGCTGGTACACTGTCTGGTGTGCTGGTACATTGTGTGATGTGCTGGTGCATTGTGTGATGTACTGGTACAATGTGTGATGTACTAGTATAATGTGTGATGTACTGATACACTTTGTGATTTACTGGTACATTGTGAGATGTACTGGTACACTGTCTGATGTACTGGTACAATGTGTGGTGTACTGGTGCATTGTGTGATGTACTGGTACATTGTGTGAAGTACTGACAGAATGTGAGAGGTACTGGTGCATTGTGTGATGTACTGGCACATTGTGAGATGTACGGGTACATTGTGTGATGTGTTGATACAATGTGTGAAGTACTGGTACAATGTGTGATGTGCTGGTACAATGTGCGATGTACTGGTACAATGTGTGATGTACTGATACAATGTGTGATGTACTGGTGCAATGTGTGATGTACTGATACACTTTGTGATTTACTGTTACCTTTTGAGATGTACTGGTACACTGTCTGATGTGCTGATACACTTTGTGATTTACTGGTACATTGTGAGATGTACTGGTACACTGTCTGATGTGCTGGTACATTGTGTGATGTACTGGTACAATGTGTGAAGTACTGGTACAATGTTTGATGTGCTGGTACATTGTGTGATGTACTGATACATTGTGTGATGTACTGATACATTGTGTGATGTACTGGTGCATTGTGTGATGTACTGGTACAATGTGTGATGCACTAGTATAATGTGTGATGTACTGATACACTTTGTGATTTACTGGTACATTGTGTGATGTACTGGTACACTGTCTGGTGTGCTGGTACATTGTGTGATGTACTGGTTCATTGTGTGATGTACTGGTACATTGTGTGGTGTACTGTACATTTTGTGATGTATTGGTACAATGTGTGAAGTACTGGTACAATGTGTGGAGTACTGGTACAATGTTTGATGTACTGGTACAATGTTTGATGTGCTGGTACAATGTGTGATGTATCGGTACAATGTTTGTTGTGCTGGTACAATGTTTGATGTACTGGTACAATGTGTGGTGTACTGATACATCGTGTGATGTACTGGTGCGTTGTCTGATGTACTAATACAATGTGTGATGTACTGGTACAATGTGTGATGTACTGGTACATTGTGTGATGTACTGATACATTGTGTGATGTACTAGTATAATGTGTGATGTACTGATACACTTTGTGATTTACTGGTACATTGTGTGATGTACTGGTGCATTGTGTGATGTACTGGTACATTGTGAGATGTACTGGCACATTGTGAGATGTACTGGTGCATTGTGTGATGTACTGGTACACTGTGAGATGTACTGGCACATTGTGAGATGTACGGGTACATTGTGTGATGTACTGATACAATGTGTGAAGTACTGGTACAATGTGTGATGTACTGGTACACTGTCTGATGTGCTGGTACATTGTGTGGTGTACTGGTGCATTGTGTGATGTACTGATACAATGTGTGATGTACTGGTACAATGTGTGATGTACTGTTACAATGTGTGATGTACTGATACAATGTGTGATGTACTGATACAATGTGTGATGTACTGATACAATGTGTGATGTACTGGTACTTTGTGTGATGTACTGATACAATGTGTGATGTACTGGTACTTATTGTGATGTACTGGTGCATTGTGTGGAGACTTCGAACTAGGTTGTTGTTTTTTCTTTAAAAAATAAATTTAATGCAATGTCTGGGCCCGCACGAAATATAAATTGAACCAGTATCTTTCATTGCCACCGCCATAGGTTGTATATTCCATTCAAAAGTAAAGTCTGTTTAGACAAATAATGTGTTTAAGAAATTAGGTAACAAATAACCTTAACAAACAAATACTCACACATGCCTAAAAACACTTTCCTTCACACAAACCTATCTACACACACCTACTTAAACAATCTCCAAAACACACCTACCTGTACAACCTCCTACATACACCTACCTACACAGCCGCCTAAACACACCTACCTACACAGCCGCCTAAACACACCTACCACATTATCCTCCTACACACTACTACCTACACAAACGGCTACACATCTACCTACACAGCCGCCTACACACCTACCTACACAAACACCTACACACTCGCCAATCTGTCAACTTTCCTTTACAAACGGTGGATTCCGCTTAATTGGGACACATCGGGACCGAGGCTTTTTGTCCCAAATAAGCGGCTGTCCCAATTAAGTAGTGTCCCAATTAAGCGGAATCCACTGTATTTGTCTACACACATGCCAACCTAAATATACTTTACTGTAAATTTCCTAGACACATACATGCCTGCCTACAGACACGTATAAACACATTCATGCATTGTAATGCTTAAATCTATGTTGTTTTACTCAATGTCTAAATGTTTGTTGTTTAACCAAATAAAAAAAAAATGAAATATTTGCTGGGGGGGGGGGGTAGCAGGGATAAGAGTGGTGTGAGGGGGGGGGGAGCGTGCTAATCCCCTAAATAATACCCCGTCCTTTCTGCTACAAACATTATTCACTTTTGTATTTGATTTGCCTAATTTTTAGTAGTTATAATTATGAGATAATCTATTTAATTGTGTATCTAAGTAGTAGAAGTCATGCAGTTCTATTACGAAATAAATAATTCTCTATTAGATCATGTCTACGTAAACAGTGTTAACA
The DNA here is from genome assembly GCA_021962125.1 of Bulinus truncatus. Classification (NCBI taxonomy): domain Eukaryota; kingdom Metazoa; phylum Mollusca; class Gastropoda; family Planorbidae; genus Bulinus; species Bulinus truncatus. The sequence continues at coordinate 2,483,923 of JAGDYQ010000032.1, read as the reverse complement.
ATATTTTCTTGTGACGTACTCTTTTTAAGTACAATTCAACAAACTGGAGTCCAATTAAGAAAAGTTTAGTTTTCTACGTCTTTTATTGTCTCAGTAGACTTTGCAGAGGGAGGGGGCTGGTGAGTTACAGAAGACAACAGCAGACAACAGCAGACAACAGCAGACAACATCAGACAACATCAGACAACATCAGACAACAGCAGACAACATCAGACAAAAGCTGACAACATCAGACAACAGAAGACAACATCAGACAATAGCAGACAACATCTGGCAACAGCAGACAACATCAGACAATATCAGACAACAGCAGACAACATTAGACAACATCAGACAACATCAGACAACATCAGACAACATCAGACAACAGCTGACAACATCAGACAACAGCAGACAACAGCAGACAACATCAAACAACATCAGAAAACAGCAGACAACATCAGACAACAGCAGAAAACATCAGACAACATCAGACAACAGCAGACAACATCAGACAACAGCAGACAACAGCAGACAACATCAGACAACAGCAGACAACATCAGACAACATCAGACAACAGCTGACAACATCAGACAACAGCAGACAACATCTGACAACATCAGACAACAGCAGACAACAGCTGACAACATCAGACAACAGCAGACAACATCAGACAACAGCAGACAACATCAGACAACAGAAGACAACATCAGACAACAGCAGACAACATCAGACAACAGCTGACAACATCAGACAACAGCAGACAACATCAGACAACAGCAGACAACATCAGATAACATCAGACAACATCAGACAACATCAGACAACATCAGAAAACAGCAGACAACATCAGACAACATCAGACAACAGCAGACAACATTAGACAGCATCAGACAGCATCAGACAACATCAGACAACAGCAGACAACATCAGACAACAGCAGACAACAGCAGACAACAGCAGACAACATCAGACAACAGCAGACAACATCAGACAACATCAGGCAACATCAGACAACATCAGACAACAGCAGACAACAGCAGACAGCATCAGACAGCATCAGACAACATCAGACAGCAGCAGACAACATCAGACAACAGCAGACAACAGCAAACGACATCAGACAACATCAGACAACATCAGACAACAGCAGACAACATCAGACAACATCAGACAACATTAGACAACATCAGACAACAGCAGACAACATCAAACAACAGCAGACAACAGCAGACAACATCAGACAACAGCAGGCAACATCAGACAACATCAGACAACAGCAGACAACATCAGACAGCATCAGACAGCATCAGACAATATCAGACAGCAGCAGACAACATCAGACAACAGCAGACAACAGCAGACAACATCAGACAACATCAGACAATAGCAGACAACATCAGACAACAGCAGACAACATTAGACAACATCAGACAACATCAGACAACATCAGACAACATCAGACAACAGCAGACAACATCAGACAACAGCAGACAACATCAGACAAAATCAGACAACATCAGACAACATCAGACAACATTAGACAACATCAGACAACAGCAGACAACATCAAACAACAGCAGACAACAGCAGACAACATCAGACAACAGCAGGCAACATCAGACAACATCAGACAACAGCAGACAACATCAGACAGCATCAGACAGCATCAGACAATATCAGACAGCAGCAGACAACATCAGACAACAGCAGACAACAGCAGACGACATCAGACAACATCAGACAACATCAGACAACAGCAGACAACATCAGACAACATCAGACAATAGCAGACAACATCAGACAACAGCAGACAACATTAGACAACATCAGACAACATCAGACAACATCAGACAACATCAGACAACAGCAGACAACATCAGACAACAGCTGACAACATCAGACAACAGCAGACTACATCAGACAACATCAGACAACATCAGACAACAGCAGACAACATCAGACAACAGCAGACAACATGAGACAAAATCAGACAACAGCAGACAACAGCTGACAACGTCAGACAACAGCAGACAACATCAGACAACAGCAGACAACATCAGACAACAGAAGACAACATCAGACAACAGCAGACAACATTAGACAACATCAGACAACATCAGACAACAGCAGACAACATTAGACAGCATCAGACAACATCAGACAACAGCAGACTACATCAGACAACAGCAGACAACAGCAGACAACAGCAGACAACATCAGACAACAGCAGACAACATCAGACAACAGCAGGCAACATCAGACAACAGCAGACAACAGCAGACAACATCAGACAGCATCAGACAGCATCAGACAACATCAGACAGCAGCAGACAACATCAGACAACAGCAGACAACAGCAGACGACATCAGACAACATCAGACAACATCAGACAACATCAGACAACAGCAGACAACATCAGACAACATCAGACAATAACAGACAACATCAGACAACAGCAGACAACATTAGACAACATCAGACAACATCAGACAACATCGGACAACATCAGACAACAGCAGACAACATCAGACAACAGCTGACAACATCAGACAACAGCAGACAACATCAGACAACATCAGACAACAGCAGACAACATCAGACAACATCAGACAACATCAGACAACAGCAGACAACATGAGACAACATCAGACAACTTCAGACAACATCAGACAACAGCAGACAACAGCTGACAACATCAGACAACAACAGACAACATCAGACAACAGCAGACAACATCAGACAACAGCAGACAACATCAGACAACAGCAGACAACATCAGATGTGAAGAAGGCAACAACAGGAAACTGCAGGAAACATTAAATACCCTTAGACAGGACTTTGGCTTTTATGTTTCTCACACCAAAATAATCCGTGCTAAATGGAGAACGGTTGAAACCCGTGAATAAAACTGTTGGTTGGTTAGCCCGTACAAATTGATAATTCTCGAAAAAAATAAAGCTTTCGATACCAGCCTACAGATACGAGTGAGGATGGGGGTGTGAGTGGGGAGCTGAGAAGATTCAGGTGGCCAGTGGAAGGCTGGGGACTCAGTAGACGGTAGGGGGGGGGGTTGAAGGAATAGAAAGAGGCTTAGAGGCGCGGTTCTCAACAGGAAATAGCGCGAAAGTTTGCCCGCTTGTAGAATCGCAAGTACGTTATTCAAACTATTGCTTGTTTAAAACTAAAATTATAATTACGTCGCTGCATACCCCCAACATAAACTTTGCCGTAACACCGATTGAGAGCCATTGGTTTAGAGGAAGTGCTGTGAGAGAAAAAACAGGAAGAAAAAATTGAAAAATAAAATCAAACTCAAAAAAAATAAGAAACAATATGTACAATACATCCATTATACATCAAATTTGTACAATACATTCATTATATATCAAATTTGTACAATACATTCATTATATATCAAATGTGTAGAATACATCCATTATACATCAAATGTGTAGAATACATCCATTATATATCAAATTTGTACAATACATCCATTATACATCAAATTTGTACAATACATCTATTATATATCAAATTTGTACAATACATCCATTATACATCAAATTTGTATAATACATTCATTATATATCAAATTTGTACAAATCATCCATTATACATCAAACTTGTACAATACATTCATTATATATCAAATGCGTACAATACATCCATTATACATCAAATGTGTAGAATACATCCATTATACATCAAATGTGTACAATACATCCATTGTATAGTAATGTGTAGAATACACCCATTTTATTGAATTTTATATTACCTACAGTCTCCTATTTTAATATCATACTCCTTTATCTTATCAATTTATATCGTCACTTTATCTTCTCATCACTGTATCTCATCATTTTATTTTAAAGTCAATTTTCTAAGATCTAGTGCATGAAAATTCGAAATATTCCCAACGGACAAACCCCAAGAGGACAAAACCCCCTTCCGGACAAATCCCCAGCGACAAAACCTCCAGCGGATATAACCCCCAGCGGATAAAACCCCTACGGACCAAAAGGCTTGAGGTAACAGCACTTTCTAAATTTACTGTGAAAAATATAGCTGCGCTCTTTCTTCATTTATTTTTTCACATCATAATTGCAATAAGTTATACAATTTTTGCTAATATTTGTGTTCATTTCTTCTTATATTGTAAAACATTTTTTTGCATGAATATTGATATGACATACGACCAATTAAAAGTAATAAATATTCAATTATTCTTCTGTAGACTTGTTTCATTATCAACCGGTTTGAGAAATAAATGTTTATAAACTATTTTAAAAGTATACTTTACTCCTGGGGTCATCACATTAGTTTACACACAGGGCTGAATGGATGACAGAGTGGTGACATTGATCCAAGCAGCTTTTAATTGTATCCATTTACCTCAGCTCCTAGAGCAGCGGTCGGGAAACTTTTTTAATCACTATCCCAAATATTTTTTTGTAACTTGATATTACCCCAAAGCAAATCAAAAATATATACTTTTTACTCACAAAAGTTTCATTTTTACCCCCAAAATTTTCATTTTTTCCCCATTTGGGGTAATTTACCCCGGTTCCCCGACCGCTGTCCTAGAGCTATGCATGGTGGCACCCAGTGCTACTGTTAATGTTTTTAACAATGATCGGCTATAACACCGACTATACCGAGTTCTATCTGCTGTGAAATTTAGAACTGTTCATTTAGGTGTCACCCCTATGTTTGTATAAACTGTTCATTTAGGTGTCACCCCTATGTTTGTATAAACTGTTCATTTAGGTGTCACCCCTATGTTGGTATAAACTGTTCATTAAGGTGTCACCCCTATGTTGGTGTCACCCCTATGTTGGTGTCACCCCTATGTTGGTGTCACCCCTATGTTGGTGTCACCCCTATGTTGGTGTCACCCCTATGTTGGTGTCACCCCTATGTTGGTGTCACCCCTATGTTGGTATTACCCGGTACGCCCCGCTCCTCCTTACTGACGCCACTGGTGTGGATAGTGAGGGCGATAGATGTTGTGTAAATCTATGTGTGTAGTGTATGTTGTGTATGCCTGATGGTGTGTATGTGCTTGGTATAAGTACTGTGTGTTTAGTATGTATATGTGTTTGAGTGTAGTGTGTGTGTGTGGTATGAGTACTGTTTGTTGTGTATGTATATGTGTTTGAGTGTAGTGTGTGTGTGTGGTGTGGTATGAGTACTGTTTGTTGTGTATGTATATGTGTTTGGGTGTACTGTGTGTGTGTGTGGTGCATAGTGTATGTATTTGTGTGTGGTATAGGTCTGTATGTGTGATGTGTGTAGTGTGTGATGCTTGTCTGTGTGAATGGTGTGTTTGAGTGGTTTGTAATGTTTCTGTGTATGGTGTGTGTCGTTGTTGTCTGTGTATGTGTTGTGTTTGTCTGTGTTTTTGTAGTGTGGTGTGCAGTGCAAACCTAGGGATCTGGGGCTGGGAGGCATGGCCCTTTGGGGGCCCCTGCCTTTAGACATTAGACACATGATATGAGATAATGTACTTAATATTTAATGTACAAAATTTGTTTTCCACCTTTTCATTCTGCCATAGGTCCACTCTCCACCTTTTCATTCTGCCATAGGTCCACTCTCCACCTTTTCATTCTGCCATAGGTCCACTCTCCACCTTTTCATTCTGCCATAGGTCCACTCTCCACCTTTTCATTCTCCCATAGGTCCACTCTCCACCTTTTCATTCTCCCATAGGTCCACTCTCCACCTTTTCATTCTCCCATAGGTCCACTCTCCACCTTTTCATTCTCCCATAGGTCCACTCTCCACCTTTTCATTCTGCCATAGGTCCACTCTCCACCTGTTCATTCTCCCATAGGTCCACTCTCCACCTTTTCATTCTGCCATAGGTCCACTCTCCACCTGTTCATTCTGCCATAGGTCCACTCTCCACCTGTTCATTCTGCCATAGGTCCACTCTCCACCTGTTCATTCTGCCATAGGTCCACTCTCCACCTTTTCATTCTGCCATAGGTCCACTCTCCACCTGTTCATTCTCCCATAGGTCCACTCTCCACCTTTTCATTCTGCCATAGGTCCACTCTCCACCTGTTCATTCTGTCATAGTCCACTCTCCACCTTTTCATTCTGCCATAGGCTCACTCTCAAGTAAAAGTTCTTATTAATTCTAACAAACCTGTTCCACCCTTACTCTCCCGCCCATTCTGTATATTAAGGGCTCGATCCCGAATTATTTTAGCAATCTTTGACTTTCGTGTGGCCCCCACTGTGTTTTAAAGGATCAAGAGATTAACATCTCATCTTTACTTGGGCGTAATGAGGTAACAGTAACCAACAATGGGCTTTTTCGCTAAAACGAATTAAAATCATTCAGAAAATCTCCACCTTAGATCTTACAACACTTTAGCACGTTTCTTGATTTACCATTCTTTTTGAGGTTTCATTAGCATTATATCTTTCATTACTAAGATATCTGAAATAGAAAAATTCAATGTGACTAAACATCCTGAAGCTAATGAGTGCATAAAACTAATTGTGCAGGCGGAATTTATGGACAGCCCATGTTTTTAGGCTCCCTTCCGACCAAGATGCCGACATTTTCTTTAAACAAAGCGCCCAACTAAGTTTTAATCCAGCCATTAAACCAGGACATTTATGTCCAAGTGTTGATTTGCTCTTGTCGAGCTGTAATTATTTTGCACCAGCTAATGAGAAACCGTTAAACATCATTTGTTACAATCGGATCGCACAAGACAGATCGTGTGTTGAGAGATGTTCCAGACACAAGACAGATTATGTGTTGAGAGATGTTCCAGACAGCTTAAAAATATAAAATGTGTTTGTTTCGCAATGATATCTAAGGTATGTCAACCTACGCATTCCCAACCTGGTGATAAGTGAAGGGAGGCGGAAAAGATACCCCCCCAAAAAAAAAACACCAGTCCAAACCCCCACACTGTTTTAATGAGGAGGCAGGTTTCCCTGTCCTTCAGTCTGTCTCTATACAATCTGTCTCCTCCCGTTCTGTCTGTCTTTATACAATCTCTGTCTCCTCCCTTTCTGTCTGTCTCTATACAATCTCTGTCTCCTCCCTTTCTCACTTCCTCTTATTAAAAACCAAATAAGGTCGAAATGTTTAATTTTTTGTTCCTGTCTCATTTCTCTCTGTCCCCTCTCTGTGTCTCTCTAAGTGTCTCTCTCTCTCTCTCTCTCTCTCTCTCTCTCTCTCTCTCTCTCTCTCTTTGTCTCTTTCTCTCTCTGTGTATCTACTCTATGTCTCTCTTTCTTTGTGTCTTGACTCTCTGTCTCCCTATCAATATATCTATCTCGTATCTCTCTACCCTCCATCTTCGTCCATCTCTCTCCGTCTACCCTCTCTCTACGTCGCTCTTCCTATCTTCTCTCTCTTTATCTCACTCTCTCTACCTCTCTCTCTCTCTCTCTCTCTTACCCAAGTTTATTTTATTTTCACGTCTAGTTTAATTTTCTCTCTACTACCCGTCCCACACACTTTCCTCTCTCTCTTTCACTCTCTCTCACTCTCTCTCATTCTCTCACTCTCTTCATACATCTGTAAGCCATCTTTTCGTGCAAGATGAATTTAGCTAGTAAACATCTCTGAGAGGCGGACAGAGGCATCATTTGTGGCTCCATCGTTGACCTTATACATGTAAGAATCTCATTATAGACACCACCGAGCCATACACGAAATGTACCTTATGAGGCCAGCTCTATTTAAAAGAAGCTGTTCTGTACTGTAAGAGAGGCTGTTCTGTATTGTAAGAGAGGCTGTTCTGTATTGTAAGAGAGGCTGTTATGTAGTGTAAGAGAGAGAAGATGTTCTGTACTGTAAGAGAGGCTGTTCTGTATTGTAAGAGAGGCTGTTCTGTATTGTAAGAGAGGCTGTTATGTAGTGTAAGAGAGAGAAGATGTTCTGTATTGTAAGAGAGGCTGTTGTGTAAAGTAAGAGAGGATGTTCAGTATTGTAATGGAGACGTTGTGTATTGTTGTACACATATCTGGCCGACATTTTCTTTGCTGTTGTTTTTTATTGTGAAGGGAGTGGCGGAGGGAGATGCTAACATCAATACCTGTCAGTAAGAAAATAAAATAAAATTAGCAACAGTTCAAACAGCTTCTTAAGTGTTTTTGTGTGTAGAGTAAAAGAATTTAACAGAAAGACAACAGAGAAACAAAAGCAAGTTATTATTTTATTAATTAGTTTCTTTTCATTAGATCTACTTTCCGGTAGATGTTGGTCTATACTGATGTATACGTTGTCTATACAGTTGTAAATGTGTGTCTGTACAGTTGTGAATGTGTGTCTCTACTGTTGTAAATGTGTGTATACTGTTGTGAATGTGTGTCTATACTGTTGTAAATGTGTGTCTATACTGTTGTAAATGTGTGTCTGTACTGTTGTAAATGTGTGTCTCTACTGTTGTGAATGTGTGTCTATACAGTAGTAAATGTGTCTCTATACAGCTGTAAATGTGTGTCTATACAGCTCTAAGTGTGTGTCTATAAGTTGTAAATGTGTGCCTGTACAGTTGTAAATGTGTGTCTATACAGTTGTAAATGTCTGTCTATACAGTTGTAAATGTGTGTCTATACAGCTGTAAATGTGTGTCTATAAGTTGTAAATGTGTGTCTATACAGCTGTAAATGTGTGTCTATTATGTTGTAAATGTGTGTCTATTATGTTGTAAATGTGTGTCTATACAGCTGTAAATGTGTGTCTATACAGTTGTAAATGTGTGTCTATTATGTTGTAAATGTGTGTCTATACTGTTGTAAATGTGGGTCTATACAGTTGTAAATGTGGGTCTCTACAGCTGTAAATGTGGGTCTATACAGTTGTAAATGTGTGTCTATACAGCTGTAAATGTGGGTCTATACTGCTGTAAATGTGTGTCTATACAGCTGTAAATGTGTGTCTATACTGCTGTAAATGTGGGTCTATAAAATTATAAGACCTTGCTCTTGAACGCAACTGCTAACAGAGTTATATATTTTCATAGACCAAATCCAAAGACTTTTAGAAATATGTTGGGCCCGTAGTTAAAGGTATTCCTCAATTAGATTTGATAGAAACATTACCAGAATTGACATTTTTGGGTGTCGACTAGAACAACCGCTTAAGGCCCGTGCCTGGATGTTAGCAGATCAATTTTAGATACAATATATAGACACTTGCTACGGCCCCTCTCATTTATTGGTAATGCTAGGGCTTCCCATGAAGCGGCCCTTTTGCCAAAAGGGTTGGGTGACCTATATGGTCTTTACGACTGGCTCTGTATTATGTGTACAGTATGAAATCATACGTGATTTTAACTTGCATGCCAGTTCCTATCTGGTGCGATCGTGTGTATGAGTGTCCCAGTAGTGGCTTTTGGATGTGGCAACAACCCCAGATCCCATGACTACGGGATCAATTTGAAGTGGTACCAGAATCAGGGCTGATCGAGGGGGGGGGAACATGAACAATAATCCACACAATCATCACCAACAGTGGACCTTTTGATCACACCCAATACTAGCAGGTTACTCACGCGACGATCCACACTCATTACTAGCAGGTTACTCACGCGACAATCCACACTCATTACTAGCAGGTTACTCACGCGACAATCCATACAATTACTAGCAGGTTACTCACGCGACAATCCATACCCATTACTAGCAGGTTACTCACGCGACAATCCACACCCATTACTAATCATCACCAACAGTGGACCTTTTGATCACACCCAATACTAGCAGGTTACTCACGCGACAATCCACACCCATTACTAGCAGTTTACTCACGCGACAATCCACACTCATTACTAGCAGGTTACTCACGCGACAATCCATATACAAGCGGGACCCCTGTTTTGAATTGACCTAACTTTCTGAGGTCCTTATCTCTTCAACAAATTATCTACCTGGGCTTCAGTCAGGGCTCCTGGGCCCCTGACAAACTATAACCTCTGGCCTCCTTTTATACTTGTTTAAATAAAAAATAAAGTATTTAAGTGTCGAGGCCCTTTAAAGCCTAGCCCCCCCCCCAGACAAATGTTCGGTTGCCTTCCATTCCCGGCGGCCCCGAGCTTACATTGCATGTTATGTAGTTCATCACATTCTAGTATTGGAGATCTGGTGTGAAATAAGTTGGCAAGATAAGCTACTCTAATTTAAGTAGAAGATAAAGGTGAAATCTTGTTTTCTACCGTTTCATTCTTTTTTCAAGCTGTGCCAGTATTATAGATGAAACAATTTTACTGTAATATTCAAGCCGAAATTTGCATGTCAAAGTATTTTTGTTTCAAATTTGGATACATTTTTATTATTCAATTTATTGATAATTGTTAACGAGACAAATGGTTATTTCATTTATAAAGTAAAAGGTCTTAGTGTGATTCAAATGAAATGAGCAGTATGAGTCACGAACACGCATGCTTTGAAATGTATCAAAATGAAATGTTTGAATGTGATTTTATCTGACACCTAGTAATCAGTAAAAGATAATCGGGGGAAGTAGTTTTACTTTAAACACGAATCTCAATACTACAGTGGATCACAGCCTCTCCCACTCAATACTACAGTGGATCACAGCCTCACCCACTCAATAAAACAGTGGATCACAGCTTCACCCACTCAATACTACAGTGGATCACAGCCTCACCCACTTAATACTACGGTGGATCACAGCCTCTCCCACTCAATACTACAGTGGATCACAGCCTCACCCACTCAATACTACAGTGGATCACAGCCTCTCCCACTCAATACTACAGTGGATCACAGCCTCACCCACTCAATACTACAGTGGATCACAGCCTCACCCACTCAATACTACAGTAGATCACAGCCTCACCCACTTAATACTACAGTGGATCACAGCCTCTCCCACTCAATACTACAGTGGATCACAGCCTCACCCACTCAATAAAACAGTGTATCACAGCTTCACCCACTCAATACTACAGTGGATCACAGCCTCACCCACTTAATACTACGGTGGATCACAGCCTCTCCCACTCAATACTACAGTGGATCACAGCCTCACCCACTTAATAAAACAGTGGATCACAGCTTCACCCACTCAATACTACAGTGGATCACAGCCTCACCCACTTAATACTACGGTGGATCACAGCCTCTCCCACTCAATACTACAGTGGATCACAGCCTCACCCACTCAATACTACAGTGGATCACAGCCTCTCCCACTCAATACTACAGTGGATCACAGCCTCACCCACTCAATACAACAGTGGATCACAGCCTCTCCCACTCAATACTACAGTGGATCACAGCCTCACCCACTCAATACTACAGGTCTGGGGTGAAATGTAATAGGTTAAGATTTTTTTTTATGTGGTTTGTGTCTGTTTGTCTCCCTCTTTCTCTTTATCTCTCACACACTCGCTCTCTCTCACTCTCTTTCTCTCTCACACTCTCTTTCTCTCTTCTCGTTCTTCTCTCTCTCTTTCTTTCTTCTTCCTCCATCTCTCTCTTTCTCTCTCTATTCTCTCTTTCTGTCTTTCTTTCTCTCTTTGTTTTCTCTTTGTCTTTCTCTCTCTCTTTCACTCGCTCTCTATCTTTCTCTTGCTTTCTCTCCTTTTCTCTCTCTCTTCTTCTTTTTTTCCATCTCTCTTTCTCTTAATCTCTCACTTTTTCTTTCTCTCTTTCTTTCTCTCTCTTCTTCTCAGTCATTCTCTCGTTCTCTTTCTTCGTCTTACTCTCTCCTCCATGTCTCTTTTCGCTCTTTTTTCTTTTTCCTCTCTCTTCCTCTTTTTATCCTCTCTCTCTCTCTCTCTCTCTCTAACAAGTGTTGCTATATGTCTATATCTGGTTGACCTATGTCCACACTCTCTAACAAGTGTTGCTATATGTCTATATCTGGTTGACCTATGTCCATACACTGCTGCTGGTTTTTAATTTATTTAAATATTTTTTTTATTTTGTTGTTGTTTATAGTGCTAATAGTGGTAATGGTGCTAATAGTGGTAATGGTGCTAATAGTGGTAATGGTGCTAATAGTGGTAATTGTGCTAATAGTGTTAATGGTGCTAATAGTGGTTATGGTTCTAATAGTGGTAATGGTGCTGATAGTGGCAATTGTTCTAATAGTGGTAATGGTGCTAATAGTGGTAATGGTTCTAATAGTGGTAATGGTGCTAATAGTGGTTATGGTTCTAATAATGGTAATGGTTCTAATAGTGGTAATGGTGCTAATAGTGGTAATGGTGCTAATAGTGGTAATGGTGCTAATAGTGGTAATGGTGCTAATAGTGGTAATTGTGCTAATAGTGTTAATGGTGCTAATAGTGGTTATGGTTCTAATAGTGGTAATGGTGCTGATAGTGGCAATTGTTCTAATAGTGGTAATGGTGCTAATAGTGGTAATGGTTCTAATAGTGGTAATGGTGCTAATAGTGGTTATTGTTCTAATAATGGTAATGGTTCTAATAGTGGTAATGGTGCTAATAGTGGTTATGGTTCTAATAGTGGTAATGGTGCTGATAGTGGCAATTGTTCTAATAGTGGTAATGGTTCTAATAATGGTAATGGTTCTAATAGTGGTAATGGTGCTAATAGTGGTAATTATTCTAATAGTGGTAATGGTGCTGATAGTGGCAATTGTTCTAATAGTGGTAATGGTTCTAATAGTGGTAATGATTCTAATAGTAGTAATGGTTCTAATAGTGGTAATGGTGCTAATAGTGGTAATGGTTCTAATAGTGATAATGGTGCTAATAGTGGTAATTATTCTAATAGTGGTAATGGTTCTAATAGTGGTAATGGTTCTAATAGTGGTAATGGTTCAAATAGTGGTAATGGTTCTAATAGTGGTAATGGTGCTGATAGTGGCAATAGTTCTAATAGTGGTAATGGTGCTAATAATGGTAATTATTCTAATAGTGGTAATTGTTCTAATAGTGGTAATGGTGCTGATAGTGGCAATGGTTCTAATAGTAGTAATGGTGCTGATAGTGGTAATAGTGGTAAAAGGTCAGACTCATCACCTGATGAATCCGACGAATTAGATGACAACAAACGAAAAAGAAATGTAGATATCAATGAGGTGGACGCCAGTGAAGGCGAATCATCCAGTCACGTGACTGATAGTGTTAATATGCCCCCCTCCTCCTCAGGAGTACAGGACGGCAACGCATGTGAAGAAATATTAGAGGAATATATCGTAAAGAGATGATATTTCATAAAATAACAAGAAGCTATAATATTTCAGAAAATAACTAGAACGAACTTCTCGCTGAATATCGTCTTCACCCGACACTGTTTTAAGTCTGCTGTAAAAACAAACACCTCTCTAGTGGAGTGGTCCCCCAACTTTTTTTCCCCGCTGCGCCGATTGATTGGGGTGGGGGACGTTGATTATTTATATTTGAAATAGTTTTCATCTACAATGCCACTGACGCTCAGCTCCGGTTAACCTCTCATCCATTGATGCACAATCCCGAGAGAAATGCACCACAGGAAATTAAAAAAAAAATAATAATAAAATGTTTCTTGGGCGGCCCAGTACCATTTGATCCATGGAATGGTAAAGGTCCGCGGCCCTGGGGCTGGGGACCACTGGTGTAAATAATAAACCCGATCGGCACATAGCAACTCACGGGCGGTAATCAAAATAATTCATATCGTCTTGGAGTTGTTCAGTCGGAGTCATGGATTATGACCCTTGCGATGCATCTATCGCCCATTTCGAAAATATAAGATGATGTCGAAAAAACTTTCATTAATAATAATCAAGGGATATAACTGTGTTTAGAAATGACGAAAAACACCAATAAATGGGTTACTTTTCTTGCATAAATATTACTATAGATGCGCTTCCATAAATTGCTAGAAATCGAGAATGGAAGATGCCGGTTGATACCGGGCCAAACCCAATTATATACATCCTATAGTTTATTTGTTTATTAAAAAAAACACCAGTTTAGTGTATGATGTATCTAAATACTGATAATCTTCCGTGTTTTGAAACAATATTACCCTTAAAATGTATATATAGTATCAACATATTCATAAGCAGTTAAGACAATTTAAAGTATACTAACAATCTCTAATATTTTTTGTATAATTATTTAATCAGAGACAATGATTAATCAATTTATTTTCTTCATTATTGATTATTAAGCTTCTTTTATAAGTATTTCAATACTTATTTTTAGCATACTACTAAATTTTATTTATTTTTAAAGTGATATTTACTTAGATTCCAATGGACAAAAAAATATTTTTTTCACTTAAAGTCAAAAGGAAAAGTGCAGTTAAATAATATGGTCATTACAGTGTTACCTTATTATTGATTTATATGAAAAGTTTCTGTTCATGTAAAGAAGACATGTATGTTTATTAATAAACAGACTCGCTGTCCGCATAAGCAGATACATTCAAATTCAATTATTATACATTAGAATAATCATACTTACAAATTGCCAAATGATTTGAACATCTTAAATTATATTTCTTTTAATAAAACAATTTCAATAATATAATTTTTTTGACTCAAAAAAAATGATTAAAAACTATGAAAATAATAAAATGTAAGCTTTATTCATCCTAGTTAGCAACAAAAAAGTTTGCATCTAAAATTATTTCTTGTTTAATTTTTGTGACATTTAAGAAAAAAATTTCAAAAGCCATCAAGTCAAGAAATATTAAATATTTTTTAAAGTTAACATGAAAATTCAAACAAAATTTTTAATTTTGTAATATAAAAAAACATGCATAAAGTAAGTAGAAAAATGTCAGTTGTATGATAAGAGGTTTATGTTTTCACTACCCACTATGACAAGTGGTTTATATATTAGACCTATGGTACCAAAAGTGTTGGTCGTGACACACAGGTGGGCTGTGAACAAATTTAAGTTGGGCTGCGTTATATTAAAATCTATATATCAAATTATAGTTGCTTTTTTTATTTCTTAAGTGTATTTGTTTAGCAGGTTGGTAGTAAAACATAAACCACTTGTCATAGTGGGTAGTGAAAACATAAACCACTTGTAATAGTGGGTAGTGAAAACATAAACCACTTGTTATAGTGGGTAGTGAAAACATAAACCACTTGTTATAGTGGGTAGTGAAAACATAAACCACTTGTCATAGTTTGTTGTGAAAACATAAACCACTTGTAATAGTGGGCAGTGAAAACATAAACCACTTGTCATAGTTTGTTGTGAAAACATAAACAACTTGTCATAGTTTGTTGTGAAAACATAAACCACTTGTCATAGTGGGTAGTGAAAACATAAACCACTTGTCATAGTGGGTAGTGAAAACATAAACCACTTGTAATAGTGGGTAGTGAAAACATAAACCACTTGTCATAGTTTGTTGTGAAAACATAAACCACTTGTCATAGTTTGTTGTGAAAACATAAACCACTTGTCATAGTGGGTAGTGAAAACATAAACCACTTGTCATAGTGGGTAGTGAAAACATAAACCACTTGTAATAGTGGGTAGTGAAAACATAAACCACTTGTTATAGTGGGTAGTGAAAACATAAACCACTTGTTATAGTGGGTAGTGAAAACATAAACCACTTGTCATAGTTTGTTGTGAAAACATAAACCACTTGTAAAAGTGGACAGTGAAAACATAAACCACTTGTCATAGTGGGTAGTGAAAACATAAACTACTTGTCATAGTTTGTTGTGAAAACATAAACCACTTGTCATAGTGGGTAGTGAAAACATAAACCACTTGTTATAGTGGGTAGTGAAAACATAAACCACTTGTTATAGTGGGTAGTGAAAACATAAACCACTTGTCATAGTTTGTTGTGAAAACATAAACCACTTGTCATAGTGGGTAGTGAAAACATAAACCACTTGTCATAGTTTGTTGTGAAAACATAAACCACTTGTCATAGTTTGTTGTGAAAACATAAACCACTTGTCATAGTGGGTAGTGAAAACATAAACCACTTGTTATAGTGGGTAGTGAAAACATAAACCACTTGTTATAGTGGGTAGTGAAAACATAAACCACTTGTCATAGTGGGTAGTGAAAACATAAACCACTTGTCATAGTTGGTAGTGAAAACATAAACCACTTGTCATAGTGGGTAGTGAAAACATAAACCACTTGTCATAGTGGGTAGTGAAAACATAAACCACTTGTAATAGTGGGTAGTGAAAACATAAACCACTTGTTATAGTGGGTAGTGAAAACATAAACCACTTGTTATAGTGGGTAGTGAAAGCATAAACCACTTGTCATAGTTTGTTGTGAAAACATAAACCACTTGTAATAGTGGGCAGTGAAAACATAAACCACTTGTCATAGTTTGTTGTGAAAACATAAACAACTTGTCATAGTTTGTTGTGAAAACATAAACCACTTGTCATAGTGGGTAGTGAAAACATAAACCACTTGTCATAGTGGGTAGTGAAAACATAAACCACTTGTAATAGTGGGTAGTGAAAACATAAACCACTTGTTATAGTGGGTAGTGAAAACATAAACCACTTGTTATAGTGGGTAGTGAAAGCATAAACCACTTGTCATAGTTTGTTGTGAAAACATAAACCACTTGTAATAGTGGGCAGTGAAAACATAAACCACTTGTCATAGTTTGTTGTGAAAACATAAACAACTTGTCATAGTTTGTTGTGAAAACATAAACCACTTGTCATAGTGGGTAGTGAAAACATAAACCACTTGTTATAGTGGGTAGTGAAAACATAAACCACTTGTTATAGTGGGTAGTGAAAACATAAACCACTTGTCATAGTTTGTTGTGAAAACATAAACAACTTGTCATAGTTTGTTGTGAAAACATAAACCACTTGTCATAGTGGGTAGTGAAAACATAAACCACTTGTCATAGTGGGTAGTGAAAACATAAACCACTTGTAATAGTGGGTAGTGAAAACATAAACCACTTGTTATAGTGGGTAGTGAAAACATAAACCACTTGTTATAGTGGGTAGTGAAAGCATAAACCACTTGTCATAGTTTGTTGTGAAAACATAAACCACTTGTAATAGTGGGCAGTGAAAACATAAACCACTTGTCATAGTTTGTTGTGAAAACATAAACCACTTGTCATAGTTTGTTGTGAAAACATAAACCACTTGTCATAGTGGGTAGTGAAAACATAAACCACTTGTTATAGTGGGTAGTGAAAACATAAACCACTTGTCATAGTTTGTTGTGAAAACATAAACCACTTGTAATAGTGGGCAGTGAAAACATAAACCACTTGTCATAGTTTGTTGTGAAAACATAAACCACTTGTCATAGTTTGTTGTGAAAACATAAACCACTTGTCATAGTGGGTAGTGAAAACATAAACCACTTGTTATAGTGGGTAGTGAAAACATAAACCACTTGTTATAGTGGGTAGTGAAAACATAAACCACTTGTCATAGTTTGTTGTGAAAACATAAACAACTTGTCATAGTTTGTTGTGAAAACATAAACCACTTGTCATAGTGGGTAGTGAAAACATAAACCACTTGTCATAGTGGGTAGTGAAAACATAAACCACTTGTTATAGTGGGTAGTGAAAACATAAACCACTTGTTATAGTGGGTAGTGAAAACATAAACCACTTGTCATAGTTTGTTGTGAAAACATAAACCACTTGTCATAGTGGGTAGTGAAAACATAAACCACTTGTCATAGTGGGTAGTGAAAACATAAACCACTTGTCATAGTGGGTAGTGAAAACATAAACCACTTGTAATAGTGGGTAGTGAAAACATAAACCACTTGTTATAGTGGGTAGTGAAAACATAAACCACTTGTTATAGTGGGTAGTGAAAGCATAAACCACTTGTCATAGTTTGTTGTGAAAACATAAACCACTTGTAATAGTGGGCAGTGAAAACATAAACCACTTGTCATAGTTTGTTGTGAAAACATAAACAACTTGTCATAGTTTGTTGTGAAAACATAAACCACTTGTCATAGTGGGTAGTGAAAACATAAACCACTTGTTATAGTGGGTAGTGAAAACATAAACCACTTGTTATAGTGGGTAGTGAAAACATAAACCACTTGTTATAGTGGGTAGTGAAAACATAAACCACTTGTCATAGTTTGTTGTGAAAACATAAACCACTTGTCATAGTGGGTAGTGAAAACATAAACCACTTGTCATAGTGGGTAGTGAAAACATAAACCACTTGTCATAGTTTGTTGTGAAAACATAAACCACTTGTCATAGTGGGTAGTGAAAACATAAACCACTTGTTATAGTGGGTAGTGAAAACATAAACCACTTGTTATAGTGGGTAGTGAAAACATAAACCACTTGTCATAGTTTGTTGTGAAAACATAAACAACTTGTCATAGTTTGTTGTGAAAACATAAACCACTTGTCATAGTGGGTAGTGAAAACATAAACCACTTGTCATAGTGGGTAGTGAAAACATAAACCACTTGTAATAGTGGGTAGTGAAAACATAAACCACTTGTTATAGTGGGTAGTGAAAACATAAACCACTTGTTATAGTGGGTAGTGAAAACATAAACCACTTGTCATAGTTTGTTGCGAAAACATAAACCACTTGTAAAAGTGGACAGTGAAAACATAAACCACTTGTCATAGTGGGTAGTGAAAACATAAACTACTTGTCATCGTGGGTAGTGAAAACATAACTTACTTGTCATCGTGGGTAGTGAAAACATAAACCACTTATCATAGTTTGTTGTGAAAACATAAACAACTTGTCATAGTTTGTTGTGAAAACATAAACCAGTTGTCATAGTGGGTAGTGAAAACATAAACCACTTGTCATAGTTTGTTGTGAAAACATAAACCACTTGTCATAGTGGGTAGTGAAAACATAAACAACTTGTCATAGTTTGTTGTGAAAACATAAACAACTTGTCATAGTTTGTTGTGAAAACATAAACCACTTGTCATAGTGGGTAGTGAAAACATAAACCACTTGTAATAGTGGGTAGTGAAAACATAAACCACTTGTTATAGTGGGTAGTGAAAACATAAACCACTTGTTATAGTGGGTAGTGAAAGCATAAACCACTTGTCATAGTTTGTTGTGAAAACATAAACCACTTGTAATAGTGGGCAGTGAAAACATAAACCACTTGTCATAGTTTGTTGTGAAAACATAAACCACTTGTCATAGTTTATTGTGAAAACATAAACCACTTGTCATAGTGGGTAGTGAAAACATAAACCACTTGTTATAGCGGGTAGTGAAAACATAAACCACTTGTTATAGTGAGTAGTGAAAACATAAACCACTTGTCATAGTTTGTTGTGAAAACATAAACAACTTGTCATAGTTTGTTGTGAAAACATAAACCACTTGTCATAGTGGGTAGTGAAAACATAAACCACTTGTCATAGTGGGTAGTGAAAACATAAACCACTTGTAATAGTGGGTAGTGAAAACATAAACCACTTGTTATAGTGGGTAGTGAAAACATAAACCACTTGTTATAGTGGGTAGTGAAAACATAAACCACTTGTCATAGTTTGTTGCGAAAACATAAACCACTTGTAAAAGTGGACAGTGAAAACATAAACCACTTGTCATAGTGGGTAGTGAAAACATAAACTACTTGTCATCGTGGGTAGTGAAAACATAACTTACTTGTCATCGTGGGTAGTGAAAACATAAACCACTTATCATAGTTTGTTGTGAAAACATAAACAACTTGTCATAGTTTGTTGTGAAAACATAAACCAGTTGTCATAGTGGGTAGTGAAAACATAAACCACTTGTCATAGTTTGTTGTGAAAACATAAACCACTTGTCATAGTGGGTAGTGAAAACATAAACCACTTGTCATAGTTTGTTGTGAAAACATAAACAACTTGTCATAGTTTGTTGTGAAAACATAAACCAGTTGTCATAGTGGGTAGTGAAAACATAAACCACTTGTTATAGTGGGTAGTGAAAACATAAACCACTTGTAATAGTGGGTAGTGAAAACATAAACCACTTGTTATAGTGGGTAGTGAAAACATAAACCACTTGTTATAGTGGGTAGTGAAAACATAAACCACTTGTCATAGTTTGTTGTGAAAACATAAACCACTTGTAATAGTGGGCAGTGAAAACATAAACCACTTGTCATAGTGGGTAGTGAAAACATAAACCACTTGTTATAGTGGGTAGTGAAAACATAAACCACTTGTTATAGTGGGTAGTGAAAGCATAAACCACTTGTCATAGTTTGTTGTGAAAACATAAACCACTTGTAATAGTGGGCAGTGAAAACATAAACCACTTGTCATAGTTTGTTGTGAAAACATAAACAACTTGTCATAGTTTGTTGTGAAAACATAAACCACTTGTCATAGTGGGTAGTGAAAACATAAACCACTTGTCATAGTGGGTAGTGAAAACATAAACCACTTGTAATAGTGGGTAGTGAAAACATAAACCACTTGTTATAGTGGGTAGTGAAAACATAAACCACTTGTTATAGTGGGTAGTGAAAGCATAAACCACTTGTCATAGTTTGTTGTGAAAACATAAACCACTTGTAATAGTGGGCAGTGAAAACATAAACCACTTGTCATAGTTTGTTGTGAAAACATAAACAACTTGTCATAGTTTGTTGTGAAAACATAAACCACTTGTCATAGTGGGTAGTGAAAACATAAACCACTTGTCATAGTGGGTAGTGAAAACATAAACCACTTGTCATAGTTTGTTGTGAAAACATAAACCACTTGTCATAGTTTGTTGTGAAAACATAAACCACTTGTCATAGTGGGTAGTGAAAACATAAACCACTTGTCATAGTGGGTAGTGAAAACATAAACCACTTGTAATAGTGGGTAGTGAAAACATAAACCACTTGTTATAGTGGGTAGTGAAAACATAAACCACTTGTTATAGTGGGTAGTGAAAACATAAACCACTTGTCATAGTTTGTTGTGAAAACATAAACCACTTGTCATAGTGGGTAGTGAAAACATAAACCACTTGTCATAGTGGGTAGTGAAAACATAAACCACTTGTCATAGTGGGTAGTGAAAACATAAACCACTTGTTATAGTGGGTAGTGAAAACATAAACCACTTGTTATAGTGGGTAGTGAAAACATAAACCACTTGTCATAGTTTGTTGTGAAAACATAAACCACTTGTAATAGTGGGCAGTGAAAACATAAACCACTTGTCATAGTTTGTTGTGAAAACATAAACCACTTGTCATAGTTTGTTGTGAAAACATAAACCACTTGTCATAGTGGGTAGTGAAAACATAAACCACTTGTCATAGTTTGTTGTGAAAACATAAACCACTTGTCATAGTGGGTAGTGAAAACATAAACCACTTGTCATAGTGGGTAGTGAAAACATAAACCACTTGTCATAGTGGGTAGTGAAAACATAAACCACTTGTCATAGTGGGTAGTGAAAACATAAACCACTTGTCATAGTGGGTAGTGAAAACATAAACCACTTGTCATAGTTTGTTGTGAAAACATAAACAACTTGTCATAGTTTGTTGTGAAAACATAAACCACTTGTCATAGTGGGTAGTGAAAACATAAACCACTTGTCATAGTGGGTAGTGAAAACATAAACCACTTGTAATAGTGGGTAGTGAAAACATAAACCACTTGTTATAGTGGGTAGTGAAAACATAAACCACTTGTTATAGTGGGTAGTGAAAGCATAAACCACTTGTCATAGTTTGTTGTGAAAACATAAACCACTTGTAATAGTGGGCAGTGAAAACATAAACCACTTGTCATAGTTTGTTGTGAAAACATAAACCACTTGTCATAGTTTGTTGTGAAAACATAAACCACTTGTCATAGTGGGTAGTGAAAACATAAACCACTTGTTATAGTGGGTAGTGAAAACATAAACCACTTGTTATAGTGGGTAGTGAAAACATAAACCACTTGTCATAGTTTGTTGTGAAAACATAAACAACTTGTCATAGTTTGTTGTGAAAACATAAACCACTTGTCATAGTGGGTAGTGAAAACATAAACCACTTGTCATAGTGGGTAGTGAAAACATAAACCACTTGTAATAGTGGGTAGTGAAAACATAAACCACTTGTTATAGTGGGTAGTGAAAACATAAACCACTTGTTATAGTGGGTAGTGAAAACATAAACCACTTGTCATAGTTTGTTGCGAAAACATAAACCACTTGTAAAAGTGGACAGTGAAAACATAAACCACTTGTCATAGTGGGTAGTGAAAACATAAACTACTTGTCATCGTGGGTAGTGAAAACATAAACTACTTGTCATCGTGGGTAGTGAAAACATAAACCACTTATCATAGTTTGTTGTGAAAACATAACCACTTGTAATAGTGGGCAGTGAAAACATAAACCACTTGTCATAGTTTGTTGTGAAAACATAAACAACTTGTCATAGTTTGTTGTGAAAACATAAACCACTTGTCATAGTGGGTAGTGAAAACATAAACCACTTGTCATAGTGGGTAGTGAAAACATAAACCACTTGTAATAGTGGGTAGTGAAAACATAAACCACTTGTTATAGTGGGTAGTGAAAACATAAACCACTTGTTATAGTGGGTAGTGAAAGCATAAACCACTTGTCATAGTTTGTTGTGAAAACATAAACCACTTGTAATAGTGGGCAGTGAAAACATAAACCACTTGTCATAGTTTGTTGTGAAAACATAAACAACTTGTCATAGTTTGTTGTGAAAACATAAACCACTTGTCATAGTGGGTAGTGAAAACATAAACCACTTGTTATAGTGGGTAGTGAAAACATAAACCACTTGTTATAGTGGGTAGTGAAAACATAAACCACTTGTCATAGTTTGTTGTGAAAACATAAACAACTTGTCATAGTTTGTTGTGAAAACATAAACCACTTGTCATAGTGGGTAGTGAAAACATAAACCACTTGTCATAGTGGGTAGTGAAAACATAAACCACTTGTAATAGTGGGTAGTGAAAACATAAACCACTTGTTATAGTGGGTAGTGAAAACATAAACCACTTGTTATAGTGGGTAGTGAAAACATAAACCACTTGTCATAGTGGGTAGTGAAAACATAAACCACTTGTAATAGTGGGTAGTGAAAACATAAACCACTTGTAATAGTGGGTAGTGAAAACATAAACCACTTGTTATAGTGGGTAGTGAAAACATAAACCACTTGTTATAGTGGGTAGTGAAAGCATAAACCACTTGTCATAGTTTGTTGTGAAAACATAAACCACTTGTAATAGTGGGCAGTGAAAACATAAACCACTTGTCATAGTTTGTTGTGAAAACATAAACCACTTGTCATAGTTTGTTGTGAAAACATAAACCACTTGTCATAGTGGGTAGTGAAAACATAAACCACTTGTTATAGTGGGTAGTGAAAACATAAACCACTTGTTATAGTGGGTAGTGAAAACATAAACCACTTGTCATAGTTTGTTGTGAAAACATAAACCACTTGTCATAGTTTGTTGTGAAAACATAAACCACTTGTCATAGTGGGTAGTGAAAACATAAACCACTTGTAATAGTGGGTAGTGAAAACATAAACCACTTGTTATAGTGGGTAGTGAAAACATAAACCACTTGTTATAGTGGGTAGTGAAAGCATAAACCACTTGTCATAGTTTGTTGTGAAAACATAAACCACTTGTAATAGTGGGCAGTGAAAACATAAACCACTTGTCATAGTTTGTTGTGAAAACATAAACAACTTGTCATAGTTTGTTGTGAAAACATAAACCACTTGTCATAGTGGGTAGTGAAAACATAAACCACTTGTCATAGTGGGTAGTGAAAACATAAACCACTTGTAATAGTGGGTAGTGAAAACATAAACCACTTGTTATAGTGGGTAGTGAAAACATAAACCACTTGTTATAGTGGGTAGTGAAAGCATAAACCACTTGTCATAGTTTGTTGTGAAAACATAAACCACTTGTAATAGTGGGCAGTGAAAACATAAACCACTTGTCATAGTTTGTTGTGAAAACATAAACAACTTGTCA
The DNA here is from genome assembly GCA_021962125.1 of Bulinus truncatus. Taxonomy (NCBI): domain Eukaryota; kingdom Metazoa; phylum Mollusca; class Gastropoda; family Planorbidae; genus Bulinus; species Bulinus truncatus. Next base: position 2,460,012 of record JAGDYQ010000032.1, on the reverse strand, counting down.
TAGTTTGTTGTGAAAACATAAACCACTTGTCATAGTGGGTAGTGAAAACATAAACCACTTGTTATAGTGGGTAGTGAAAACATAAACCACTTGTTATAGTGGGTAGTGAAAACATAAACCACTTGTCATAGTTTGTTGTGAAAACATAAACAACTTGTCATAGTTTGTTGTGAAAACATAAACCACTTGTCATAGTGGGTAGTGAAAACATAAACCACTTGTCATAGTGGGTAGTGAAAACATAAACCACTTGTAATAGTGGGTAGTGAAAACATAAACCACTTGTTATAGTGGGTAGTGAAAACATAAACCACTTGTTATAGTGGGTAGTGAAAGCATAAACCACTTGTCATAGTTTGTTGTGAAAACATAAACCACTTGTAATAGTGGGCAGTGAAAACATAAACCACTTGTCATAGTTTGTTGTGAAAACATAAACCACTTGTCATAGTTTATTGTGAAAACATAAACCACTTGTCATAGTGGGTAGTGAAAACATAAACCACTTGTCATAGTGGGTAGTGAAAACATAAACCACTTGTCATAGTTGGTAGTGAAAACATAAACCACTTGTCATAGTGGGTAGTGAAAACATAAACCACTTGTCATAGTTTGTTGTGAAAACATAAACCACTTGTCATAGTGGGTAGTGAAAACATAAACCACTTGTCATAGTTTGTTGTGAAAACATAAACAACTTGTCATAGTTTGTTGTGAAAACATAAACCACTTGTCATAGTGGGTAGTGAAAACATAAACCACTTGTCATAGTGGGTAGTGAAAACATAAACCACTTGTCATAGTGGGTAGTGAAAACATAAACCACTTGTCATAGTGGGTAGTGAAAACATAAACCACTTGTAATAGTGGGCAGTGAAAACATAAACCACTTGTCATAGTTTGTTGTGAAAACATAAACCACTTGTCATAGTGGGTAGTGAAAACATAAACCACTTGTCATAGTGGGTAGTGAAAACATACACCACTTGTCATAGTGGGTAGTAAAAACATAAACCACTTGTAATAGTGGGTAGTGAAAACATAAACCACTTGTTATAGTGGGTAGTGAAAACATAAACCACTTGTTATAGTGGGTAGTGAAAGCATAAACCACTTGTCATAGTTTGTTGTGAAAACATAAACCACTTGTAATAGTGGGCAGTGAAAACATAAACCACTTGTCATAGTTTGTTGTGAAAACATAAACCACTTGTCATAGTTTGTTGTGAAAACATAAACCACTTGTCATAGTGGGTAGTGAAAACATAAACCACTTGTTATAGTGGGTAGTGAAAACATAAACCACTTGTTATAGTGGGTAGTGAAAACATAAACCACTTGTCATAGTTTGTTGTGAAAACATAAACAACTTGTCATAGTTTGTTGTGAAAACATAAACCACTTGTCATAGTGGGTAGTGAAAACATAAACCACTTGTCATAGTGGGTAGTGTTGTGAAAACATAAACCACTTGTCATAGTGGGTAGTGAAAACATAAACCACTTGTCATAGTGGGTAGTGAAAACATAAACCACTTGTTATAGTGGGTAGTGAAAACATAAACCACTTGTCATAGTTTTGTGAAAACATAAACACTTGTCATAGTGTGAAAACATAAACACTTGTCATAGTTGTTGTGAAAACATAAACCACTTGTCATAGTGGGTAGTGAAAACATAAACCACTTGTTATAGTGGGTAGTGAAAACATAAACCACTTGTCATAGTGGGTAGTGAAAACATAAACCACTTGTTATAGTGGGTAGTGAAAACATAAACCACTTGTCATAGTTTGTTGTGAAAACATAAACCACTTGTAATAGTGGGCAGTGAAAACATAAACCACTTGTCATAGTTTGTTGTGAAAACATAAACAACTTGTCATAGTTTGTTGTGAAAACATAAACCACTTGTCATAGTGGGTAGTGAAAACATAAACCACTTGTCATAGTGGGTAGTGAAAACATAAACCACTTGTAATAGTGGGTAGTGAAAACATAAACCACTTGTTATAGTGGGTAGTGAAAACATAAACCACTTGTTATAGTGGGTAGTGAAAGCATAAACCACTTGTCATAGTTTGTTGTGAAAACATAAACCACTTGTAATAGTGGGCAGTGAAAACATAAACCACTTGTCATAGTTTGTTGTGAAAACATAAACAACTTGTCATAGTTTGTTGTGAAAACATAAACCACTTGTCATAGTGGGTAGTGAAAACATAAACCACTTGTTATAGTGGGTAGTGAAAACATAAACCACTTGTTATAGTGGGTAGTGAAAACATAAACCACTTGTCATAGTTTGTTGTGAAAACATAAACAACTTGTCATAGTTTGTTGTGAAAACATAAACCACTTGTCATAGTGGGTAGTGAAAACATAAACCACTTGTCATAGTGGGTAGTGAAAACATAAACCACTTGTAATAGTGGGTAGTGAAAACATAAACCACTTGTTATAGTGGGTAGTGAAAACATAAACCACTTGTCATAGTGGGTAGTGAAAACATAAACCACTTGTCATAGTGGGTAGTGAAAACATAAACCACTTGTCATAGTGGGTAGTGAAAACATAAACCACTTGTAATAGTGGGTAGTGAAAACATAAACCACTTGTTATAGTGGGTAGTGAAAACATAAACCACTTGTTATAGTGGGTAGTGAAAGCATAAACCACTTGTCATAGTTTGTTGTGAAAACATAAACCACTTGTAATAGTGGGCAGTGAAAACATAAACCACTTGTCATAGTTTGTTGTGAAAACATAAACCACTTGTCATAGTTTGTTGTGAAAACATAAACCACTTGTCATAGTGGGTAGTGAAAACATAAACCACTTGTCATAGTGGGTAGTGAAAACATAAACCACTTGTCATAGTGGGTAGTGAAAACATAAACCACTTGTCATAGTTGGTAGTGAAAACATAAACCACTTGTCATAGTTTGTTGTGAAAACATAAACCACTTGTCATAGTGGGTAGTGAAAACATAAACCACTTGTCATAGTGGGTAGTGAAAACATAAACCACTTGTTATAGTGGGTAGTGAAAACATAAACCACTTGTCATAGTTTGTTGTGAAAACATAAACCACTTGTCATAGTGGGTAGTGAAAACATAAACCACTTGTCATAGTTTGTTGTGAAAACATAAACAACTTGTCATAGTTTGTTGTGAAAACATAAACCACTTGTCATAGTGGGTAGTGAAAACATAAACCACTTGTCATAGTGGGTAGTGAAAACATAAACCACTTGTAATAGTGGGTAGTGAAAACATAAACCACTTGTTATAGTGGGTAGTGAAAACATAAACCACTTGTTATAGTGGGTAGTGAAAACATAAACCACTTGTCATAGTTTGTTGTGAAAACATAAACCACTTGTCATAGTTTGTTGTGAAAACATAAACCACTTGTCATAGTGGGTAGTGAAAACATAAACCACTTGTTATAGTGGGTAGTGAAAACATAAACCACTTGTTATAGTGGGTAGTGAAAACATAAACCACTTGTCATAGTTTGTTGTGAAAACATAAACAACTTGTCATAGTTTGTTGTGAAAACATAAACCACTTGTCATAGTGGGTAGTGAAAACATAAACCACTTGTCATAGTGGGTAGTGAAAACATAAACCACTTGTAATAGTGGGTAGTGAAAACATAAACCACTTGTTATAGTGGGTAGTGAAAACATAAACCACTTGTTATAGTGGGTAGTGAAAACATAAACCACTTGTCATAGTTTGTTGCGAAAACATAAACCACTTGTAAAAGTGGACAGTGAAAACATAAACCACTTGTCATAGTGGGTAGTGAAAACATAAACCACTTGTCATAGTGGGTAGTGAAAACATAAACCACTTGTAATAGTGGGTAGTGAAAACATAAACCACTTGTTATAGTTTGTTGTGAAAACATAAACCACTTGTCATAGTGGGTAGTGAAAACATAAACCACTTGTCATAGTTTGTTGTGAAAACATAAACAACTTGTCATAGTTTGTTGTGAAAACATAAACCACTTGTCATAGTGGGTAGTGAAAACATAAACCACTTGTCATAGTGGGTAGTGAAAACATAAACCACTTGTAATAGTGGGTAGTGAAAACATAAACCACTTGTTATAGTGGGTAGTGAAAACATAAACCACTTGTTATAGTGGGTAGTGAAAGCATAAACCACTTGTCATAGTTTGTTGTGAAAACATAAACCACTTGTAATAGTGGGCAGTGAAAACATAAACCACTTGTCATAGTTTGTTGTGAAAACATAAACCACTTGTCATAGTTTGTTGTGAAAACATAAACCACTTGTCATAGTGGGTAGTGAAAACATAAACCACTTGTTATAGTGGGTAGTGAAAACATAAACCACTTGTTATAGTGGGTAGTGAAAACATAAACCACTTGTCATAGTTTGTTGTGAAAACATAAACAACTTGTCATAGTTTGTTGTGAAAACATAAACCACTTGTCATAGTGGGTAGTGAAAACATAAACCACTTGTCATAGTGGGTAGTGAAAACATAAACCACTTGTCATAGTGGGTAGTGAAAACATAAACCACTTGTCATAGTGGGTAGTGAAAACATAAACCACTTGTTATAGTGGGTAGTGAAAACATAAACCACTTGTCATAGTGGGTAGTGAAAACATAAACCACTTGTTATAGTGGGTAGTGAAAACATAAACCACTTGTTATAGTGGGTAGTGAAAACATAAACCACTTGTCATAGTTTGTTGTGAAAACATAAACCACTTGTAATAGTGGGCAGTGAAAACATAAACCACTTGTCATAGTTTGTTGTGAAAACATAAACAACTTGTCATAGTTTGTTGTGAAAACATAAACCACTTGTCATAGTGGGTAGTGAAAACATAAACCACTTGTCATAGTGGGTAGTGAAAACATAAACCACTTGTAATAGTGGGTAGTGAAAACATAAACCACTTGTTATAGTGGGTAGTGAAAACATAAACCACTTGTTATAGTGGGTAGTGAAAGCATAAACCACTTGTCATAGTTTGTTGTGAAAACATAAACCACTTGTAATAGTGGGCAGTGAAAACATAAACCACTTGTCATAGTTTGTTGTGAAAACATAAACCACTTGTCATAGTTTGTTGTGAAAACATAAACCACTTGTCATAGTGGGTAGTGAAAACATAAACCACTTGTTATAGTGGGTAGTGAAAACATAAACCACTTGTTATAGTGGGTAGTGAAAACATAAACCACTTGTCATAGTTTGTTGTGAAAACATAAACAACTTGTCATAGTTTGTTGTGAAAACATAAACCACTTGTCATAGTGGGTAGTGAAAACATAAACCACTTGTCATAGTGGGTAGTGAAAACATAAACCACTTGTAATAGTGGGTAGTGAAAACATAAACCACTTGTTATAGTGGGTAGTGAAAACATAAACCACTTGTTATAGTGGGTAGTGAAAGCATAAACCACTTGTCATAGTTTGTTGTGAAAACATAAACCACTTGTAATAGTGGGCAGTGAAAACATAAACCACTTGTCATAGTTTGTTGTGAAAACATAAACAACTTGTCATAGTTTGTTGTGAAAACATAAACCACTTGTCATAGTGGGTAGTGAAAACATAAACCACTTGTCATAGTGGGTAGTGAAAACATAAACCACTTGTTATAGTGGGTAGTGAAAACATAAACCACTTGTCATAGTTTGTTGTGAAAACATAAACCACTTGTCATAGTGTGTTGTGAAAACATAAACCACTTGTCATAGTGGGTAGTGAAAACATAAACCACTTGTCATAGTGGGTAGTGAAAACATAAACCACTTGTAATAGTGGGTAGTGAAAACATAAACCACTTGTTATAGTGGGTAGTGAAAACATAAACCACTTGTTATAGTGGGTAGTGAAAGCATAAACCACTTGTCATAGTTTGTTGTGAAAACATAAACCACTTGTAATAGTGGGCAGTGAAAACATAAACCACTTGTCATAGTTTGTTGTGAAAACATAAACCACTTGTCATAGTTTGTTGTGAAAACATAAACCACTTGTCATAGTGGGTAGTGAAAACATAAACCACTTGTTATAGTGGGTAGTGAAAACATAAACCACTTGTTATAGTGGGTAGTGAAAACATAAACCACTTGTCATAGTTTGTTGTGAAAACATAAACAACTTGTCATAGTTTGTTGTGAAAACATAAACCACTTGTCATAGTGGGTAGTGAAAACATAAACCACTTGTCATAGTGGGTAGTGAAAACATAAACCACTTGTAATAGTGGGTAGTGAAAACATAAACCACTTGTTATAGTGGGTAGTGAAAACATAAACCACTTGTTATAGTGGGTAGTGAAAACATAAACCACTTGTCATAGTTTGTTGCGAAAACATAAACCACTTGTAAAAGTGGACAGTGAAAACATAAACCACTTGTCATAGTGGGTAGTGAAAACATAAACCACTTGTCATAGTGGGTAGTGAAAACATAAACCACTTGTCATAGTGAAAACATAAACCACTTGTCATAGTGGGTAGTGAAAACATAAACCACTTATCATAGTTTGTTGTGAAAACATAAACAACTTGTCATAGTTTGTTGTGAAAACATAAACCAGTTGTCATAGTGGGTAGTGAAAACATAAACCACTTGTCATAGTTTGTTGTGAAAACATAAACCACTTGTCATAGTGGGTAGTGAAAACATAAACCACTTGTCATAGTTTGTTGTGAAAACATAAACAACTTGTCATAGTTTGTTGTGAAAACATAAACCACTTGTCATAGTGGGTAGTGAAAACATAAACCACTTGTTATAGTGGGTAGTGAAAACATAAACCACTTGTAATAGTGGGTAGTGAAAACATAAACCACTTGTTATAGTGGGTAGTGAAAACATAAACCACTTGTTATAGTGGGTAGTGAAAGCATAAACCACTTGTCATAGTTTGTTGTGAAAACATAAACCACTTGTAATAGTGGGCAGTGAAAACATAAACCACTTGTCATAGTTTGTTGTGAAAACATAAACCACTTGTCATAGTTTGTTGTGAAAACATAAACCACTTGTCATAGTGGGTAGTGAAAACATAAACCACTTGTTATAGTGGGTAGTGAAAACATAAACCACTTGTTATAGTGGGTAGTGAAAACATAAACCACTTGTCATAGTTTGTTGTGAAAACATAAACAACTTGTCATAGTTTGTTGTGAAAACATAAACCACTTGTCATAGTGGGTAGTGAAAACATAAACCACTTGTCATAGTGGGTAGTGAAAACATAAACCACTTGTAATAGTGGGTAGTGAAAACATAAACCACTTGTTATAGTGGGTAGTGAAAACATAAACCACTTGTTATAGTGGGTAGTGAAAGCATAAACCACTTGTCATAGTTTGTTGTGAAAACATAAACCACTTGTAATAGTGGGCAGTGAAAACATAAACCACTTGTCATAGTTTGTTGTGAAAACATAAACCACTTGTCATAGTTTGTTGTGAAAACATAAACCACTTGTCATAGTGGGTAGTGAAAACATAAACCACTTGTCATAGTGGGTAGTGAAAACATAAACCACTTGTAATAGTGGGTAGTGAAAACATAAACCACTTGTCATAGTTTGTTGTGAAAACATAAACCACTTGTCATAGTGGGTAGTGAAAACATAAACCACTTGTTATAGTGGGTAGTGAAAACATAAACCACTTGTCATAGTGGGTAGTGAAAACATAAACCACTTGTAATAGTGGGTAGTGAAAACATAAACCACTTGTTATAGTGGGTAGTGAAAACATAAACCACTTGTTATAGTGGGTAGTGAAAGCATAAACCACTTGTCATAGTTTGTTGTGAAAACATAAACCACTTGTAATAGTGGGCAGTGAAAACATAAACCACTTGTCATAGTTTGTTGTGAAAACATAAACAACTTGTCATAGTTTGTTGTGAAAACATAAACCACTTGTCATAGTGGGTAGTGAAAACATAAACCACTTGTCATAGTGGGTAGTGAAAACATAAACCACTTGTAATAGTGGGTAGTGAAAACATAAACCACTTGTCATAGTGGGTAGTGAAAACATAAACCACTTGTCATAGTGGGTAGTGAAAACATAAACCACTTGTCATAGTGGGTAGTGAAAACATAAACCACTTGTCATAGTTTGTTGTGAAAACATAAACCACTTGTCATAGTGGGTAGTGAAAACATAAACCACTTGTCATAGTGGGTAGTGAAAACATAAACCACTTGTTATAGTGGGTAGTGAAAACATAAACCACTTGTTATAGTGGGTAGTGAAAGCATAAACCACTTGTCATAGTTTGTTGTGAAAACATAAACCACTTGTAATAGTGGGCAGTGAAAACATAAACCACTTGTCATAGTTTGTTGTGAAAACATAAACAACTTGTCATAGTTTGTTGTGAAAACATAAACCACTTGTCATAGTGGGTAGTGAAAACATAAACCACTTGTCATAGTGGGTAGTGAAAACATAAACCACTTGTAATAGTGGGTAGTGAAAACATAAACCACTTGTTATAGTGGGTAGTGAAAACATAAACCACTTGTTATAGTGGGTAGTGAAAGCATAAACCACTTGTCATAGTTTGTTGTGAAAACATAAACCACTTGTAATAGTGGGCAGTGAAAACATAAACCACTTGTCATAGTTTGTTGTGAAAACATAAACAACTTGTCATAGTTTGTTGTGAAAACATAAACCATTTGTCATAGTGGGTAGTGAAAACATAAACCACTTGTTATAGTGGGTAGTGAAAACATAAACCACTTGTTATAGTGGGTAGTGAAAACATAAACCACTTGTCATAGTTTGTTGTGAAAACATAAACAACTTGTCATAGTTTGTTGTGAAAACATAAACCACTTGTCATAGTGGGTAGTGAAAACATAAACCACTTGTCATAGTGGGTAGTGAAAACATAAACCACTTGTAATAGTGGGTAGTGAAAACATAAACCACTTGTTATAGTGGGTAGTGAAAACATAAACCACTTGTTATAGTGGGTAGTGAAAGCATAAACCACTTGTCATAGTTTGTTGTGAAAACATAAACCACTTGTAATAGTGGGCAGTGAAAACATAAACCACTTGTCATAGTTTGTTGTGAAAACATAAACCACTTGTCATAGTTTGTTGTGAAAACATAAACCACTTGTCATAGTGGGTAGTGAAAACATAAACCACTTGTTATAGTGGGTAGTGAAAACATAAACCACTTGTTATAGTGGGTAGTGAAAACATAAACCACTTGTCATAGTTTGTTGTGAAAACATAAACCACTTGTAATAGTGGGTAGTGAAAACATAAACCACTTGTCATAGTGGGTAGTGAAAACATAAACCACTTGTCATAGTGGGTAGTGAAAACATAAACCACTTGTAATAGTGGGTAGTGAAAACATAAACCACTTGTTATAGTGGGTAGTGAAAACATAAACCACTTGTTATAGTGGGTAGTGAAAGCATAAACCACTTGTCATAGTTTGTTGTGAAAACATAAACCACTTGTAATAGTGGGCAGTGAAAACATAAACCACTTGTCATAGTTTGTTGTGAAAACATAAACCACTTGTCATAGTTTGTTGTGAAAACATAAAGCACTTGTCATAGTGGGTAGTGAAAACATAAACCACTTGTTATAGTGGGTAGTGAAAACATAAACCACTTGTTATAGTGGGTAGTGAAAACATAAACCACTTGTCATAGTTTGTTGTGAAAACATAAACAACTTGTCATAGTTTGTTGTGAAAACATAAACCACTTGTCATAGTGGGTAGTGAAAACATAAACCACTTGTTATAGTGGGTAGTGAAAACATAAACCACTTGTAATAGTGGGTAGTGAAAACATAAACCACTTGTTATAGTGGGTAGTGAAAACATAAACCACTTGTTATAGTGGGTAGTGAAAACATAAACCACTTGTCATAGTTTGTTGTGAAAACATAAACCACTTGTAATAGTGGACAGTGAAAACATAAACCACTTGTCATAGTGGGTAGTGAAAACATAAACCACTTGTCATAGTGGGTAGTGAAAACATAAACCACTTGTCATAGTGGGTAGTGAAAACATAAACCACTTGTCATAGTGGGTAGTGAAAACATAAACCACTTGTAATAGTGGGTAGTGAAAACATAAACCACTTGTTATAGTGGGTAGTGAAAACATAAACCACTTGTTATAGTGGGTAGTGAAAACATAAACCACTTGTCATAGTTTGTTGTGAAAACATAAACCACTTGTAATAGTGGGCAGTGAAAACATAAACCACTTGTCATAGTTTGTTGTGAAAACATAAACCACTTGTCATAGTTTGTTGTGAAAACATAAACCACTTGTCATAGTGGGTAGTGAAAACATAAACCACTTGTCATAGTGGGTAGTGAAAACATAAACCACTTGTAATAGTGGGTAGTGAAAACATAAACCACTTGTTATAGTGGGTAGTGAAAACATAAACCACTTGTTATAGTGGGTAGTGAAAGCATAAACCACTTGTCATAGTTTGTTGTGAAAACATAAACCACTTGTAATAGTGGGCAGTGAAAACATAAACCACTTGTCATAGTTTGTTGTGAAAACATAAACAACTTGTCATAGTTTGTTGTGAAAACATAAACCACTTGTCATAGTGGGTAGTGAAAACATAAACCACTTGTTATAGTGGGTAGTGAAAACATAAACCACTTGTTATAGTGGGTAGTGAAAACATAAACCACTTGTCATAGTTTGTTGTGAAAACATAAACAACTTGTCATAGTTTGTTGTGAAAACATAAACCACTTGTCATAGTGGGTAGTGAAAACATAAACCACTTGTCATAGTGGGTAGTGAAAACATAAACCACTTGTAATAGTGGGTAGTGAAAACATAAACCACTTGTTATAGTGGGTAGTGAAAACATAAACCACTTGTTATAGTGGGTAGTGAAAGCATAAACCACTTGTCATAGTTTGTTGTGAAAACATAAACCACTTGTAATAGTGGGCAGTGAAAACATAAACCACTTGTCATAGTTTGTTGTGAAAACATAAACCACTTGTCATAGTTTGTTGTGAAAACATAAACCACTTGTAATAGTGGGCAGTGAAAACATAAACCACTTGTCATAGTGGGTAGTGAAAACATAAACCACTTGTTATAGTGGGTAGTGAAAACATAAACCACTTGTCATAGTTTGTTGTGAAAACATAAACCACTTGTCATAGTGGGTAGTGAAAACATAAACCACTTGTCATAGTGGGTAGTGAAAACATAAACCACTTGTAATAGTGGGTAGTGAAAACATAAACCACTTGTCATAGTGGGTAGTGAAAACATAAACCACTTGTTATAGTGGGTAGTGAAAACATAAACCACTTGTTATAGTGGGTAGTGAAAGCATAAACCACTTGTCATAGTTTGTTGTGAAAACATAAACCACTTGTAATAGTGGGCAGTGAAAACATAAACCACTTGTCATAGTTTGTTGTGAAAACATAAACAACTTGTCATAGTTTGTTGTGAAAACATAAACCACTTGTCATAGTGGGTAGTGAAAACATAAACCACTTGTCATAGTGGGTAGTGAAAACATAAACCACTTGTAATAGTGGGTAGTGAAAACATAAACCACTTGTTATAGTGGGTAGTGAAAACATAAACCACTTGTTATAGTGGGTAGTGAAAACATAAACCACTTGTCATAGTTTGTTGCGAAAACATAAACCACTTGTAAAAGTGGACAGTGAAAACATAAACCACTTGTCATAGTGGGTAGTGAAAACATAAACTACTTGTCATCGTGGGTAGTGAAAACATAACTTACTTGTCATCGTGGGTAGTGAAAACATAAACCACTTATCATAGTTTGTTGTGAAAACATAAACAACTTGTCATAGTTTGTTGTGAAAACATAAACCAGTTGTCATAGTGGGTAGTGAAAACATAAACCACTTGTCATAGTTTGTTGTGAAAACATAAACCACTTGTCATAGTGGGTAGTGAAAACATAAACCACTTGTCATAGTTTGTTGTGAAAACATAAACAACTTGTCATAGTTTGTTGTGAAAACATAAACCACTTGTCATAGTGGGTAGTGAAAACATAAACCACTTGTTATAGTGGGTAGTGAAAACATAAACCACTTGTAATAGTGGGTAGTGAAAACATAAACCACTTGTTATAGTGGGTAGTGAAAACATAAACCACTTGTCATAGTGGGTAGTGAAAACATAAACCACTTGTCATAGTTTGTTGTGAAAACATAAACCACTTGTAATAGTGGGCAGTGAAAACATAAACCACTTGTAATAGTGGGTAGTGAAAACATAAACCACTTGTTATAGTGGGTAGTGAAAACAAAAACCACTTGTTATAGTGGGTAGTGAAAGCATAAACCACTTGTCATAGTTTGTTGTGAAAACATAAACCACTTGTAATAGTGGGCAGTGAAAACATAAACCACTTGTCATAGTTTGTTGTGAAAACATAAACAACTTGTCATAGTTTGTTGTGAAAACATAAACCACTTGTCATAGTGGGTAGTGAAAACATAAACCACTTGTCATAGTGGGTAGTGAAAACATAAACCACTTGTAATAGTGGGTAGTGAAAACATAAACCACTTGTTATAGTGGGTAGTGAAAACATAAACCACTTGTTATAGTGGGTAGTGAAAGCATAAACCACTTGTCATAGTTTGTTGTGAAAACATAAACCACTTGTAATAGTGGGCAGTGAAAACATAAACCACTTGTCATAGTTTGTTGTGAAAACATAAACCACTTGTCATAGTTTGTTGTGAAAACATAAACCACTTGTCATAGTGGGTAGTGAAAACATAAACCACTTGTTATAGTGGGTAGTGAAAACATAAACCACTTGTTATAGTGGGTAGTGAAAACATAAACCACTTGTCATAGTTTGTTGTGAAAACATAAACAACTTGTCATAGTTTGTTGTGAAAACATAAACCACTTGTCATAGTGGGTAGTGAAAACATAAACCACTTGTCATAGTGGGTAGTGAAAACATAAACCACTTGTAATAGTGGGTAGTGAAAACATAAACCACTTGTTATAGTGGGTAGTGAAAACATAAACCACTTGTTATAGTGGGTAGTGAAAGCATAAACCAATTGTCATAGATTGTTGTAAAAACATAAACCACTTGTAATAGTGGGCAGTGAAAACATAAACCACTTGTCATAGTGGGTAGTGAAAACATAAACCACTTGTCATAGTGGGTAGTGAAAACATAAACCACTTGTCATAGTGGGTAGTGAAAACATAAACCACTTGTCATAGTTTGTTGTGAAAACATAAACCACTTGTAATAGTGGGCAGTGAAAACATAAACCACTTGTCATAGTTTGTTGTGAAAACATAAACAACTTGTCATAGTTTGTTGTGAAAACATAAACCACTTGTCATAGTGGGTAGTGAAAACATAAACCACTTGTCATAGTGGGTAGTGAAAACATAAACCACTTGTAATAGTGGGTAGTGAAAACATAAACCACTTGTTATAGTGGGTAGTGAAAACATAAACCACTTGTTATAGTGGGTAGTGAAAGCATAAACCACTTGTCATAGTTTGTTGTGAAAACATAAACCACTTGTAATAGTGGGCAGTGAAAACATAAACCACTTGTCATAGTTTGTTGTGAAAACATAAACCACTTGTCATAGTTTGTTGTGAAAACATAAACCACTTGTCATAGTGGGTAGTGAAAACATAAACCACTTGTTATAGTGGGTAGTGAAAACATAAACCACTTGTTATAGTGGGTAGTGAAAACATAAACCACTTGTCATAGTTTGTTGTGAAAACATAAACAACTTGTCATAGTTTGTTGTGAAAACATAAACCACTTGTCATAGTGGGTAGTGAAAACATAAACCACTTGTCATAGTGGGTAGTGAAAACATAAACCACTTGTAATAGTGGGTAGTGAAAACATAAACCACTTGTTATAGTGGGTAGTGAAAACATAAACCACTTGTTATAGTGGGTAGTGAAAGCATAAACCACTTGTCATAGTTTGTTGTGAAAACATAAACCACTTGTAATAGTGGGCAGTGAAAACATAAACCACTTGTCATAGTTTGTTGTGAAAACATAAACCACTTGTCATAGTTTGTTGTGAAAACATAAACCACTTGTCATAGTGGGTAGTGAAAACATAAACCACTTGTCATAGTGGGTAGTGAAAACATAAACCACTTGTTATAGTGGGTAGTGAAAACATAAACCACTTGTCATAGTTTGTTGTGAAAACATAAACAACTTGTCATAGTTTGTTGTGAAAACATAAACCACTTGTCATAGTGGGTAGTGAAAACATAAACCACTTGTCATAGTGGGTAGTGAAAACATAAACCACTTGTAATAGTGGGTAGTGAAAACATAAACCACTTGTTATAGTGGGTAGTGAAAACATAAACCACTTGTTATAGTGGGTAGTGAAAACATAAACCACTTGTCATAGTTTGTTGTGAAAACATAAACCACTTGTAATAGTGGGCAGTGAAAACATAAACCACTTGTCATAGTTTGTTGTGAAAACATAAACAACTTGTCATAGTTTGTTGTGAAAACATAAACCACTTGTCATAGTGGGTAGTGAAAACATAAACCACTTGTTATAGTGGGTAGTGAAAACATAAACCACTTGTCATAGTGGGTAGTGAAAACATAAACCACTTGTCATAGTTTGTTGTGAAAACATAAACAACTTGTCATAGTTTGTTGTGAAAACATAAACCACTTGTCATAGTGGGTAGTGAAAACATAAACCACTTGTCATAGTGGGTAGTGAAAACATAAACCACTTGTAATAGTGGGTAGTGAAAACATAAACCACTTGTTATAGTGGGTAGTGAAAACATAAACCACTTGTTATAGTGGGTAGTGAAAGCATAAACCACTTGTCATAGTTTGTTGTGAAAACATAAACCACTTGTAATAGTGGGCAGTGAAAACATAAACCACTTGTCATAGTTTGTTGTGAAAACATAAACAACTTGTCATAGTTTGTTGTGAAAACATAAACCACTTGTCATAGTGGGTAGTGAAAACATAAACCACTTGTTATAGTGGGTAGTGAAAACATAAACCACTTGTTATAGTGGGTAGTGAAAACATAAACCACTTGTCATAGTTTGTTGTGAAAACATAAACAACTTGTCATAGTTTGTTGTGAAAACATAAACCACTTGTCATAGTGGGTAGTGAAAACATAAACCACTTGTCATAGTGGGTAGTGAAAACATAAACCACTTGTAATAGTGGGTAGTGAAAACATAAACCACTTGTTATAGTGGGTAGTGAAAACATAAACCACTTGTTATAGTGGGTAGTGAAAACATAAACCACTTGTCATAGTTTGTTGTGAAAACATAAACCACTTGTAATAGTGGGCAGTGAAAACATAAACCACTTGTAATAGTGGGCAGAGAAAACATAAACCACTTGTCATAGTTTGTTGTGAAAACATAAACCACTTGTCATAGTGGGTAGTGAAAACATAAACCACTTGTCATAGTTTGTTGTGAAAACATAAACCACTTGTCATAGTGGGTAGTGAAAACATAAACCACTTGTCATAGTTTGTTGTGAAAACATAAACAACTTGTCATAGTTTGTTGTGAAAACATAAACCACTTGTCATAGTGGGTAGTGAAAACATAAACCACTTGTCATAGTGGGTAGTGAAAACATAAACCACTTGTAATAGTGGGTAGTGAAAACATAAACCACTTGTTATAGTGGGTAGTGAAAACATAAACCACTTGTTATAGTGGGTAGTGAAAGCATAAACCACTTGTCATAGTTTGTTGTGAAAACATAAACCACTTGTAATAGTGGGCAGTGAAAACATAAACCACTTGTCATAGTTTGTTGTGAAAACATAAACCACTTGTCATAGTTTGTTGTGAAAACATAAACCACTTGTCATAGTGGGTAGTGAAAACATAAACCACTTGTCATAGTGGGTAGTGAAAACATAAACCACTTGTTATAGTGGGTAGTGAAAACATAAACCACTTGTTATAGTGGGTAGTGAAAACATAAACCACTTGTCATAGTTTGTTGTGAAAACATAAACCACTTGTAATAGTGGGCAGTGAAAACATAAACCACTTGTCATAGTTTGTTGTGAAAACATAAACCACTTGTCATAGTTTGTTGTGAAAACATAAACCACTTGTCATAGTGGGTAGTGAAAACATAAACCACTTGTCATAGTGGGTAGTGAAAACATAAACCACTTGTTATAGTGGGTAGTGAAAACATAAACCACTTGTTATAGTGGGTAGTGAAAACATAAACCACTTGTCATAGTTTGTTGTGAAAACATAAACCACTTGTCATAGTTTGTTGTGAAAACATAAACCACTTGTCATAGTTTGTAGTGAAAACATAAACCACTTGTCATAGTTTGTTGTGAAAACATAAACCACTTGTCATAGTGGGTAGTGAAAACATAAACCACTTGTCATAGTGGGTAGTGAAAACATAAACCACTTGTAATAGTGGGTAGTGAAAACATAAACCACTTGTTATAGTGGGTAGTGAAAACATAAACCACTTGTTATAGTGGGTAGTGAAAGCATAAACCACTTGTCATAGTTTGTTGTGAAAACATAAACCACTTGTAATAGTGGGCAGTGAAAACATAAACCACTTGTCATAGTTTGTTGTGAAAACATAAACAACTTGTCATAGTTTGTTGTGAAAACATAAACCACTTGTCATAGTGGGTAGTGAAAACATAAACCACTTGTTATAGTGGGTAGTGAAAACATAAACCACTTGTTATAGTGGGTAGTGAAAACATAAACCACTTGTCATAGTTTGTTGTGAAAACATAAACAACTTGTCATAGTTTGTTGTGAAAACATAAACCACTTGTCATAGTGGGTAGTGAAAACATAAACCACTTGTCATAGTGGGTAGTGAAAACATAAACCACTTGTTATAGTGGGTAGTGAAAACATAAACCACTTGTCATAGTTTGTTGTGAAAACATAAACCACTTGTAATAGTGGGTAGTGAAAACATAAACCACTTGTCATAGTTTGTTGTGAAAACATAAACCACTTGTCATAGTTTGTAGTGAAAACATAAACCACTTGTCATAGTGGGTAGTGAAAACATAAACCACTTGTCATAGTGGGTAGTGAAAACATAAACCACTTGTAATAGTGGGTAGTGAAAACATAAACCACTTATCATAGTTTGTTGTGAAAACATAAACAACTTGTCATAGTTTGTTGTGAAAACATAAACCACTTGTCATAGTGGGTAGTGAAAACATAAACCACTTGTCATAGTGGGTAGTGAAAACATAAACCACTTGTAATAGTGGGTAGTGAAAACATAAACCACTTGTTATAGTGGGTAGTGAAAACATAAACCACTTGTTATAGTGGGTAGTGAAAGCATAAACCACTTGTCATAGTTTGTTGTGAAAACATAAACCACTTGTAATAGTGGGCAGTGAAAACATAAACCACTTGTCATAGTTTGTTGTGAAAACATAAACCACTTGTCATAGTTTGTTGTGAAAACATAAAGCACTTGTCATAGTGGGTAGTGAAAACATAAACCACTTGTTATAGTGGGTAGTGAAAACATAAACCACTTGTTATAGTGGGTAGTGAAAACATAAACCACTTGTCATAGTTTGTTGTGAAAACATAAACCACTTGTCATAGTTTGTAGTGAAAACATAAACCACTTGTCATAGTGGGTAGTGAAAACATAAACCACTTGTCATAGTGGGTAGTGAAAACATAAACCACTTGTCATAGTGGGTAGTGAAAACATAAACCACTTGTAATAGTGGGTAGTGAAAACATAAACCACTTGTTATAGTGGGTAGTGAAAACATAAACCACTTGTCATAGTTTGTTGCGAAAACATAAACCACTTGTAAAAGTGGACAGTGAAAACATAAACCACTTGTCATAGTGGGTAGTGAAAACATAAACTACTTGTCATCGTGGGTAGTGAAAACATAAACTACTTGTCATCGTGGGTAGTGAAAACATAAACCACTTATCATAGTTTGTTGTGAAAACATAAACAAATTGTCATAGTTTGTTGTGAAAACATAAACCAGTTGTCATAGTGGGTAGTGAAAACATAAACCACTTGTCATAGTTTGTTGTGAAAACATAAACCACTTGTCATAGTGGGTAGTGAAAACATAAACCACTTGTCATAGTTTGTTGTGAAAACATAAACCACTTGTCATAGTGGGTAGTGAAAACATAAACCACTTGTCATAGTTTGTTGTGAAAACATAAACAACTTGGCATAGTTTGTTGTGAAAACATAAACCAGTTGTCATAGTGGGTAGTGAAAACATAAACCACTTGTCATAGTTTGTTGTGAAAACATAAACCACTTGTCATAGTGGGTAGTGAAGACATAAACCACTTGTCATAGTTTGTTGTGAAAACATAAACCACTTGTCATAGTGGTTAGTGAAAACATAAACCACTTGTCATAGTTTGTTGTGAAAACATAAACCACTTGTCATAGTGGGTAGTGAAAACATACACCACTTGTCATAGTTTGTTGTGAAAACATAAACCACTTGTCTTAGTTTTTTGTGAAAACATAAACCACTTGTCATAGTTTGTTTTGAAAACATAAACCACTTGTCATAGTCTGTTGTGAAAACATAAACCACTTGTCATAGTGGGTAGTGAAAACATAAACCACTTGTCATAGTGGGTAGTGAAAACATAAACCACTTGTCATAGTGGGTAGTGAAAACATAAACCACTTGTTATAGTTTGTTGTGAAGTGAAAACATAAACCACTTGTTATAGTTTGTTGTGAAGTGAAAAAGTTTGAGGACCACTCATTTAGACTGTAGTGTGTTTGAATTCCCTGTATGGATGAGATAAAATCTTTTAGATTCTATGAACCACGAATTGGACGATGTTTATGTTGCCGTTCTTTGATCCCCACCATACCCGATAGTGCAATGGCTTTGGGGGCACCACAGGAGATTTAGCTTGGACCAGAAATATTCATTGGTCTTTACTGGAAATCGAATCAAAGAACCTTTTGATCAAAATTTGAACGCTTTACCACATGACCACCTTGTAGTGTAGAATTATCTAGTTTATTAATGTATGGTCATTGTCCATAAAGGTATTATTTTTAATATTACAAAGTATTACTGGACCATATAATACTTTCCTGATTCAGACAGTTGGGTATGTATAAAATAAACATATATCAATTCAATTTTACACATTTAAAGAGTTCATTTAGTAATTACAGGGATTCCATTATTATAATTTATTTTATACCAATTTATGAAATAGTTAAAAGTGAATGTTAATACCCGAATAGATTCTATGTATATCTAACAAAGCATTCTACCACTAGCTTATTTTTTATGAAAAAATACTTACAAATTGTATGCTGTTGTCCACTCTTAAGTTAAGGTGATTTTATTTAGCTTTACTTCATTTAGTTTGTAACAGTATTTCATTTAGTAATCAGCACACACACTTAAATTGATGTTTCCTCCCTTGTTTTAACAAAAGTTCTGCCACTAGACTTAAACTTATGACTACTCCACCCAAACAGGAACACTTATTCATTTTTCTTTTACTTCTAAATATAGTTATGTGGGACCAAAGTCGTGAGAAATGTTATGATGGAACATGTATGGTAAAAAGTGTTCTCCTAGAAACAGTGTATGGTAAAAAGTGTACCCTAGAAACATGTATGGTCAAAAGTGTACCCCTAGAAACGTATGGTCAAAAGTGTACCCCTAGAAACATGTATGGTAAAATGTGTTTCCCTAGAAACATGTATGGTAAAAAGTGTTCCCCTAGAAACATGTATGGTCAAAAGTGTACCCCTAGAAACATGTATGGTACAAAGTGTTCCCCTAGAAACATGTATGGTCAAATGTGTTCCCCTAGAAACATGTATGGTCAAAAGTGTACCCCTAGAAACATGTATGGTACAAAGTGTACCCCTAGAAACATGTATGGTCAAATGTGTTCCCCTAGAAACATGTATGGTCAAATGTGTTCCCCTAGAAACATGTATGGTACAAAGTGTACCCCTAGAAACATGTATGGTAAAAAGTGTTCTCCTAGAAACATGTATGGTAAAAAGTGTACCCCTAGAAACATGTATGGTCAAAAGTGTACCCCTAGAAACGTATGGTCAAAAGTGTACCCCTAGAAACATGTATGGTAAAAAGTGTACCCCTAGAAACATGTATGGTCAAAAGTGTACCACTAGAAACATGTATGGTACAAAGTGTTCCCCTAGAAACATGTATGGTCAAAAGTGTACCCCTAGAAACATGTATGGTAAAAAGTGTACCCCTAGAAACATGTAAGGTAAAAAGTGTTACCCTAGAAAGATGTATGGTACAAAGTGTTCCCCTAGAAACATGTATGGTACAAAGTGTACCCCTAGAAACATGTATGGTCAAATGTGTTCCCCTAGAAACATGTATGGTAAAAAGTGTACCCCTAGAAACATGTATGGTACAAAGTGTTCCCCTAGAAACATGTATGGTCAAAAGTGTACCCCTAGAAACATGTATGGTAAAAAAAGTGTACCCCTAGAAACATGTATGGTAAAAAGTGTACCCCTAGAAACATGTATGGTAAAAAGTGTACCCCTAGAAACATGTATGGTCAAAAGTGTACCCCTAGAAACATGTATGGTCAAAAGTGTACCCCTAGAAACATGTATGGTCAAAAGTGTACCCCTAGAAATATGTATGGTAAAAAGTGTACCCCTAGAAACATGTATGGTCAAAAGTGTACCCCTAGAAACATGTATGGTAAAAAGTGTTCCCTAGAAACATGTATGGTACAAAGTGTTCCCCTAGAAACATGTATGGTAAAAAGTGTACCCTAGAAACATGTATGGTCAAAAGTGTACCCCTAGAAACATGTATGGTAAAAAGTGTACCCCTAGAAACATGTATGGTCAAAAGTGTACCCCTAGAAACATGTATGGTAAAAAGTGTACCCCTAGAAACATGTATGGTCAAAAGTGTACCCCTAGAAACATGTATGGTACAAAGTGTTCCCCTAGAAACATGTATGGTCAAATGTGTTCCCCTAGAAACATGTATGGTAAAAAGTGTACCCCTAGAAACATGTATGGTACAAAGTGTACCCCTAGAAACATGTATGGTACAAAGTGTTCCCCTAGAAACATGTATGGTACAAAGTATACCCCTAGAAACATGTATGGTCAAAAGTGTACCCCTAGAAACATGTATGGTCAAAAGTATACCCCTAGAAACATGTATGGTCAAAAGTGTACCCCTAGAAACATGTATGGTCAAAAGTGTACCCCTAGAAACATGTATGGTACAAAGTGTTCCCCTAGAAACATGTATGGTACAAAGTGTACCCCTAGAAACATGTATGGTAAAAAGTGTTCCCCTAGAAACATGTATGGTCAAAAGTGTACCCCTAGAAGCATGTATGGTAAAAAGTGTACCCCTAGAAACATGTATGGTAAAAAGTGTACCCCTAGAAACATGTATGGTACAAAGTGTTCCCCTAGAAACATGTATGGTCAAAAGTGTACCCCTAGAAACATGTATGGTACTAAGTGTTCCCCTAGAAACATGTATGGTCAAATGTGTTCCCCTAGAAACATGTATGGTCAAAAGTGTACCCCTAGAAACATGTATGGTACAAAGTGTACCCCTAGAAACATGTATGGTACAAAGTGTTCCCCTAGAAACATGTATGGTACAAAGTATACCCCTAGAAACATGTATGGTCAAAGGTGTTCCCCTAGAAACATGTATGGTCAAAAGTGTACCCCTAGAAACATGTATGGTCAAAAGTGTACCCCTAGAAATATGTATGGTAAAAAGTGTTCCCCTAGAAACATGTATGGTCAAATGTGTTCCCCTAGAAACATGTATGGTACAAAGTGTTCCCCTAGAATCATGTATGGTACAAAGTGTTCCCCTAGAAACATGTATGGTCAAAAGTGTACCCCTAGAAACATGTATGGTAAAAAGTGTACCCCTAGAAACATGTATGGTACAAAGTGTTCCCCTAGAAACATGTATGGTAAAATGTGTACCCCTAGAAACATGTATGGTAAAAAGTGTTCCCCTAGAAACATGTATGGTACAAAGTGTACCCCTAGAAACATGTATGGTACAAAGTGTTCCCCTAGAAACATGTATGGTCAAAAATGTACCCCTAGAAACATGTATGGTCAAAAATAGTGTACCCCTAGAAGAATGTATGGTCAAAAGTGTACCCCTAGAAACATGTATGGTTAAAAGTGTACCCCTAGAAACATGTATGGTCAAAAGTGTACCACTAGAAACATGTATGGTACAAAGTGTTCCCCTAGAAACATGTATGGTCAAAAGTGTACCCCTAGAAACATGTATGGTCAAAAAAAGTGTACCCCTAGAAACATGTATGGTAAAAAGTGTTACCCTAGAAACATGTATGGTACAAAGTGTTCCCCTAGAAACATGTATGGTACAAAGAATACCCCTAGAAACATGTATGGTCAAATGTGTTCCCCTAGAAACATGTATGGTCAAAAGTGTACCCCTAGAAACATGTATGGTACAAAGTGTTCCCCTAGAAACATGTATGGTCAAAAGTGTACCCCTAGAAACATGTATGGTAAAAAGTGTACCCCTAGAAACATGTATGGTACAAAGTGTTCCCCTAGAAACATGTATGGTACAAAGTATACCCCTAGAAACATGTATGGTCAAATGTGTTCCCCTAGAAACATGTATGGTCAAAAGTGTACCCCTAGAAACATGTATGGTCAAAAGTGTACCCCTAGAAACATGTATGGTAAAAAGTGTTCCCCTAGAAACATGTATGGTCAAATGTGTTCCCCTAGAAACATGTATGGTACAAAGTGTTCCCCTAGAATCATGTATGGTACAAAGTGTTCCCCTAGAAACATGTATGGTAAAAAGTGTACCCCTAGAAACATGTATGGTCAAAAGTGTATCCCTAGAAGCATGTATGGTAAAAAGTGTACCCCTAGAAACATGTATGGTAAAAAGTGTACCCCTAGAAACATGTATGGTACAAAGTGTTCCCCTAGAAACATGTATGGTCAAAAGTGTACCCCTAGAAACATGTATGGTACAAAGTGTTCCCCTAGAAACATGTATGGTCAAATGTGTTCCCCTAGAAACATGTATGGTAAAAAGTGTACCCCTAGAAACATGTATGGTACAAAGTGTACCCCTAGAAACATGTATGGTACAAAGTGTTCCCCTAGAAACATGTATGGTACAAAGTATACCCCTAGAAACATGTATGGTCAAAGGTGTTCCCCTAGAAACATGTATGGTCAAAAGTGTACCCCTAGAAATATGTATGGTCAAAGGTGTTCCCCTAGAAACATGTATGGTCAAATGTGTTCCCCTAGAAACATGTATGGTACAAAGTGTTCCCCTGGAATCATGTATGGTACAAAGTATTCCCCAAGAAACATGTATGGTAAAAAGTGTACCCCTAGAAACATGTATGGTCAAAAGTGTATCCCTAGAAGCATGTATGGTAAAAAGTGTACCCCTAGAAACATGTATGGTAAAAAGTGTACCCCTAGAAACATGTATGGTACAAAGTGTTCCCCTAGAAACATGTATGGTCAAAAGTGTACCCCTAGAAACATGTATGGTACTAAGTGTTCCCCTAGAATCATGTATGGTCAAATGTGTTCCCCTAGAAACATGTATGGTAAAAAGTGTACCCCTAGAAACATGTATGGTACAAAGTGTACCCCTAGAAACATGTATGGTACAAAGTGTTCCCCTAGAAACATGTATGGTACAAAGTATACCCCTAGAAACATGTATGGTCAAAGGTGTTCCCCTAGAAACATGTATGGTCAAAAGTGTACCCCTAGAAACATGTATGGTCAAAAGTGTACCCCTAGAAATATGTATGGTAAAAAGTGTTCCCCTAGAAACATGTATGGTCAAATGTGTTCCCCTAGAAACATGTATGGTACAAAGTGTTCCCCTAGAATCATGTATGGTACAAAGTGTTCCCCTAGAAACATGTATGGTAAAAAGTGTACCCCTAGAAACATGTATGGTACAAAGTGTTCCCCTAGAAACATGTATGGTCAAAAGTGTACCCCTAGAAACATGTATGGTAAAAAGTGTACCCCTAGAAACATGTATGGTACAAAGTGTTCCCCTAGAAACATGTATGGTAAAAAGTGTTCCCCTAGAAACATGTATGGTCAAAAGTGTACCCCTAGAAGCATGTATGGTAAAAAGTGTACCCCTAGAAACATGTATGGTCAAAAGTGTACCCCTAGAAACATGTATGGTACAGAGTATACACCTAGAAACATGTATGGTCAAAAGTGTACCCCTAGAAACATGTATGGTTAAAAAAAGTGTACCCCTAGAAACATGTATGGTAAAAAGTGTTCCCCTAGAAACATGTTTGGTCAAATGTGTTTCCCTAGAAACATGTATGGTACAAAGTGTTCCCCTAGAATCATGTATGGTACAAAGTGTTCCCCTAGAAACATGTATGGTAAAAAGTGTACCCCTAAAAACATGTATGGTCAAAAGTGTACCCCTAGAAGCATGTATGGTAAAAAGTGTACCCCTAGAAACATGTATGGTACAAAGTGTTCCCCTAGAAACATGTATGGTAAAAAAGTGTACCCCTAGAAACATGTATGGTCAAAATAGTGTACCCCTAGAAAGAATGTATGGTCACAAGTGTACCCCTAGAAACATGTATGGTTAAAAGTGTACCCCTAGAAACATGTATGGTCAAAAGTGTACCACTAAAAACATGTATGGTACAAAAAGTTCCCCTAGAAACATGTATGGTCAAAAGTGTACCCCTAGAAACATGTATGGTCAAAAAAGTGTACTCCCAGAAACATGTATGGTAAAAAGTGTACCCCTAGAAACATGTATGGTGCAAAGTGTTCCCCTAGAAACATGTATGGTACAAAGTATACCCCTAGAAACATGTATGGTCAAATGTGTTCCCCTAGAAACATGTATGGTCAAAAGTGTACCCCTAGAAACATGTATGGTAAAAAGTGTACCCCTAGAAATATGTATGGTAAAAAGTGTACCCCTAGAAATATGTATGGTACAAAGTGTTCCCCTAGAAACATGTAAGGTTAAATGTGTTCCCCTAGAAACATGTATGGTAAAAAGTGTTCCCCTAGAAACATGTATGGTCAAATGTGTTCCCCTAGAAACATGTATGGTACAAAGTGTTCCCCTAGAAACATGTATGGTACAAAGTATACCCCTAGAAACATGTATGGTCAAATGTGTTCCCCTAGAAACATGTATGGTCAAAAGTGTACCCCTAGAAACATGTATGGTAAAAAGTGTACCCCTAAAAACATGTATGATATCAAAGTGTACCCCTAGAAACATGTATGGTAAAAAGTGTACCCCTAGAAACATGTATGGTCAAAAAAAAGTGTACCCCTAGAAACATGTATGGTAAAAACTGTTCCCCTAGAAACATGTATGGTCAAATGTGTTCCCCTAGAATCATGTATGGTATAAAGTGTTCCCCTAGAAACATGTATGGTACAAAGTATACCCCTAGAAACATGTATGGTCAAATGTGTTCCCCTAGAAACATGTATGGTCAAAAGTGTACCCCTAGAAACATGTATGGTAAAAAGTGTACCCCTAAAAACATGTATGATGCAAAGTGTTCTCCTAGAAACATGTAAGGTCAAATGTGTTCCCCTAGAAACATGTATGGTAAAAAGTGTTCCCCAAGAAACATGTATGGTTAAAAGTGTACCCCTAGAAACATGTATGGTCAAAAAGTGTACCTCTAGAAACATGTAGAGGTAAAAGTATTACCTAGAAACATGTATGGTACAAAGTGTACCCTAGAAACATGTATGGTCAAAAAAAGTGTACCTCTAGAAACATGTAAGGTAAAAAGAATTACCCTAGAAACATGTATGGTACAAAGTGTTCTCCTAGAAACATGTATGGTACAAAGAATACCCCTAGAAACATGTATGGTACAAAGTGTTCCCCTAGAAACATGTATGGTACAAAGTATACCCCGAAAACATGTATGGTACAAAGAATACCCCTAGAAACATGTATGGTGCAAAAGTGTTCCCCTAGAAACATGTATGGTACAAAGTGTACCCCTAGAAACATGTATGGTCAAAGGTGTTCCCCTAGAAACATGTATGGTCAAAAGTGTACCCTAGAACATGTATGGTCAAATGTGTTCCCCTAGAAACATGTATGGTAAAAAGTGTACCCCTAGAAACATGTATGGTACAAAGTGTTCCCCTAGAAACATGTATGGTCAAAAGTGTACCCCTAGAAACATGTATGGTAAAAAGTGTACCCCTAGAAATATGTATGGTACGAAGTGTTCTCCTAGAAACATGTATGGTAAAATGTGTTCCCCTAGAAACATGTATGGTAAAAAGTGTTCCCCTAGAAACATGTATGGCACAAAGTGTACCCCTAGAAACATGTATGGTACAAAGTGTTCCCCTAGAAACATGTATGGTCAAAAATGTACCCCTAGAAACATGTATGGTCAAAAATAGTGTACCCCTAGAAGAATGTATGGTCAAAAGTGTACCCCTAGAAACATGTATGGTTAAAAGTGTACCCCTAGAAACATGTATGGTCAAAAGTGTACCCCTAGAAACATGTATGGTCAAAAAAAGTGTACCTCTAGAAACATGTAAGGTAAAAAGTGTTACCCTAGAAACATGTATGGTACAAAGTGTTCCCCTAGAAACATGTATGGTACAAAGAATACCCCTAGAAACATGTATGGTCAAATGTGTTCCCCTAGAAACATGTATGGTCAAAAGTGTACCCCTAGAAACATGTATGGTACAAAGTGTTCCCCTAGAAACATGTATGGTCAAAAGTGTACCCCTAGAAACATGTATGGTAAAAAAAGTGTACCCCTAGAAACATGTATGGTACAAAGTGTTCCCCTAGAAACATGTATGGTACAAAGTATACCCCTAGAAACATGGATGGTCAAAGGTGTTCCCCTAGAAACATGTATGGTCAAAAGTGTACCCCTAGAAACATGTATGGTCAAAAGTGTACCCCTAGAAATATGTATGGTAAAAAGTGTTCCCCTAGAAACATGTATGGTCAAATGTGTTCCCCTAGAAACATGTATGGTACAAAGTGTTCCCCTAGAATCATGTATGGTACAAAGTGTTCCCCAAGAAACATGTATGGTAAAAAGTGTACCCCTAGAAACATGTATGGTACAAAGTGTACCCCTAGAAACATGTATGGTACAAAGTGTTCCCCTAGAAACATGTATGGTACAGAGTATACACCTAGAAACATGTATGGTCAAAAGTGTACCCCTAGAAACATGTATGGTCAAAAGTGTACCCCTAGAAACATGTATGGTAAAAAGTGTTCCCCTAGAAACATGTATGGTCAAATGTGTTTCCCTAGAAACATGTATGGTAAAAAGTGTTCCCCTAGAAACATGTATGGTAAAAAGTGTACCCCTAGAAACATGTATGGTCAAAAGTGTACCCCTAGAAACATGTATGGTACAGAGTATACACCTAGAAACATGTATGGTCAAAAGTGTACCCCTAGAAACATGTATGGTTAAAAAAAGTGTACCCCTAGAAACATGTATGGTAAAAAGTGTTCCCCTAGAAACATGTTTGGTCAAATGTGTTTCCCTAGAAACATGTATGGTACAAAGTGTTCCCCTAGAATCATGTATGGTACAAAGTGTTCCCCTAGAAACATGTATGGTAAAAAGTGTACCCCTAAAAACATGTATGGTCAAAAGTGTACCCCTAGAAGCATGTATGGTAAAAAGTGTACCCCTAGAAACATGTATGGTACAAAGTGTTCCCCTAGAAACATGTATGGTAAAAAGTGTACCCCTAGAAACATGTATGGTCAAAAATAGTGTACCCCTAGAAGAATGTATGATCACAAGTGTACCCCTAGAAACATGTATGGTTAAAAGTGTACCCCTAGAAACATGTATGGTCAAAAGTGTACCACTAAAAAACATGTATGGTACAAAAAGTTCCCCTAGAAACATGTATGGTCAAAAGTGTACCCCTAGAAACATGTATGGTCAAAAAAGTGTACTCCCAGAAACAAGTATGGTAAAAAGTGTACCCCTAGAAACATGTATGGTGCAAAGTGTTCCCCTAGAAACATGTATGGTACAAAGTATACCCCTAGAAACATGTATGGTCAAATGTGTTCCCCTAGAAACATGTATGGTCAAAAGTGTACCCCTAGAAACATATATGGTAAAAAGTGTACCCCTAGAAATATGTATGGTAAAAGTGTACCCCTAGAAATATGTATGGTACAAGTGTTCCCCTAGAAACATGTAAGGTTAAATGTGTTCCCCTAGAAACATGTATGGTAAAAACTGTTCCCCTAGAAACATGTATGGTCAAATGTGTTCCCCTAGAATCATGTATGGTACAAAGTGTTCCCCTAGAAACATGTATGGTACAAAGTATACCCCTAGAAACATGTATGGTCAAATGTGTTCCCCTAGAAACATGTATGGTCAAAAGTGTACCCCTAGAAACATGTATGGTAAAAAGTGTACCCCTAAAAACATGTATGATACAAAGTGTGCCCCTAGAAACATGTATGGTAAAGTGTACCCCTAGAAACATGTATGGTCAAAAAAAGTGTACCCCTAGAAACATGTATGGTAAAAACTGTTCCCCTAGAAACATGTATGGTCAAATGTGTTCCCCTAGAATCATGTATGGTATAAAGTGTTCCCCTAGAAACATGTATGGTACAAAGTATACCCCTAGAAACATGTATGGTCAAATGTGTTCCCCTAGAAACATGTATGGTCAAAAGTGTACCCCTAGAAACATGTATGGTAAAAAGTGTACCCCTAAAAACATGTATGATACAAAGTGTTCTCCTAGAAACATGTAAGGTCAAATGTGTTCCCCTAGAAACATGTACTGGTAAAAAGTGTTCCCCAAGAAACATGTATGGTTAAAAGTGTACCCCTAGAAACATGTATGGTCAAAAAGTGTACCTCTAGAAACATGTAAGGTAAAAAGTATTACCTAGAAACATGTATGGTACAAAGTGTACCCCTAGAAACATGTATGGTCAAAAAAAGTGTACCTCTAGAAACATGTAAGGTAAAAAGTATTACCCTAGAAACATGTATGGTACAAAGTGTTCTCCTAGAAACATGTATGGTACAAAGAATACCCCTAGAAACATGTATGGTGCAAAGTGTTCCCCTAGAAACATGTATGGTACAAAGTATACCCCTAGAAACATGTATGGTCAAAGGTGTTCCCCTAGAAACATGTATGGTCAAAAGTGTACCCCTAGAAACATGTATGGTCAAATGTGTTCCCCTAGAAACATGTATGGTAAAAAGTGTACCCCTAGAAACATGTATGGTAAAAAGTGTACCCCTAGAAACATGTAAGGTTAAATGTGTTCCCCTAGAAACATGTATGGTAAAAACTGTTCCCCTAGAAACATGTATGGTCAAATGTGTTCCCCTAGAATCATGTATGGTACAAAGTGTTCCCCTAGAAACATGTATGGTACAAAGTATACCCCTAGAAACATGTATGGTCAAATGTGTTCCCCTAGAAACATGTATGGTCAAATGTGTTCCCCTAGAATCATGTATGGTACAAAGTGTTCCCCTAGAAACATGTATGGTACAAAGTATACCCCTAGAAACATGTATGGTCAAATGTGTTCCCCTAGAAACATGTATGGTCAAAAGTGTACCCCTAGAAACATGTATGGTAAAAAGTGTACCCCTAGAAACATGTATGGTACAAAGTGTACCCCTAGAAACATGTATGGTCAAAAGTGTACCCCTAGAAACATGTATGGTCAAAAAAAGTGTACCCCTAGAAACATGTATGGTAAAAAGTGTTCCCCTAGAAACATGTATGGTCAAATGTGTTCCCCTAGAATCATGTATGGTAAAAAGTGTTCCCCTAGAAACATGTATGGTACAAAGTATACCCCTAGAAACATGTATGGTCAAATGTGTTCCCCTAGAAACATGTATGGTCAAAAGTGTACCCCTAGAAACATGTATGGTAAAAAGTGTTCCCCTAGAAACATGTAAGGTTAAATGTGTTCCCCTAGAAACATGTATGGTAAAAACTGTTCCCCTAGAAACATGTATGGTCAAATGTGTTCCCCTAGAATCATGTATGGTACAAAGTGTTCCCCTAGAAACATGTATGGTACAAAGTATACCCCTAGAAACATGTATGGTCAAATGTGTTCCCCTAGAAACATGTATGGTCAAAAGTGTACCCCTAGAAACATGTATGGTAAAAAGTGTACCCCTAGAAACATGTATGGTACAAAGTGTTCCCCTAGAAACATGTATGGTAAAAAGTGTACCCCTAGAAACATGTATGGTCAAAAAAAGTGTACCCCTAGAAACATGTATGGTAAAAACTGTTCCCCTAGAAACATGTATGGTCAAATGTGTTCCCCTAGAATCATGTATGGTATAAAGTGTTCCCCTAGAAACATGTATGGTACAAAGTATACCCCTAGAAACATGTATGGTCAAATGTGTTCCCCTAGAAACATGTATGGTCAAAAGTGTACCCCTAGAAACATGTATGGTAAAAAGTGTACCCCTAAAAACATGTATGATACAAAGTGTTCTCCTAGAAACATGTAAGGTCAAATGTGTTCCCCTAGAAACATGTATGGTAAAAAGTGTTTCCCAAGAAACATGTATGGTTAAAAGTGTACCCCTAGAAACATGTATGGTCAAAAAAGTGTACCTCTAGAAACATGTATGGTAAAAAGTGTAACCCTAGAAACATGTATGGTACAAAGTGTACCCCTAGAAACATGTATGGTCAAAAAAAGTGTACCTCTAGAAACATGTAAGGTAAAAAGTATTACCCTAGAAACATGTATGGTACAAAGTGTTCTCCTAGAAACATGTATGGTACAAAGAATACCCCTAGAAACATGTATGGTGCAAAGTGTTCCCCTAGAAACATGTATGGTACAAAGTATACCCCTAGAAACATGTATGGTCAAAGGTGTTCCCCTAGAAACATGTATGGTCAAAAGTGTACCCCTAGAAACATGTATGGTCAAAGTGTTCCCCTAGAAACATGTATGGTAAAAAGTGTACCCCTAGAAACATGTATGGTAAAAAGTGTTCCCCTAGAAACATGTATGGTCAAAAGTGTACCCCTAGAAACATGTATGGTAAAAAGTGTACCCCTAGAAATATGTATGGTACGAAGTGTTCTCCTAGAAACATGTATGGTAAAATGTGTTCCCCTAGAAACATGTATGGTAAAAAGTGTACCCCTAGAAACATGTATGGTACAAAGTGTACCCCTAGAAACATGTATGGTACAAAGTGTTCCCCTAGAAACATGTATGGTCAAAAATGTACCCCTAGAAACATGTATGGTCAAAAATAGTGTACCCTAGAAGAATGTATGGTCAAAAGTGTACCCCTAGAAACATGTATGGTTAAAAAGTGTACCCCTAGAAACATGTATGGTCAAAAGTGTACCCCTAGAAACATGTATGGTCAAAAAAAGTGTACCTCTAGAAACATGTAAGGTAAAAAGTGTTACCCTAGAAACATGTATGGTACAAAGTGTTCCCCTAGAAACATGTATGGTACAAAGAATACCCCTAGAAACATGTATGGTCAAATGTGTTCCCCTAGAAACATGTATGGTCAAAAGTGTACCCCTAGAAACATGTATGGTACAAAGTGTTCCCCTAGAAACATGTATGGTCAAAAGTGTACCCCTAGAAACATGTATGGTAAAAAAAGTGTACCCCTAGAAACATGTATGGTACAAAGTGTTCCCCTAGAAACATGTATGGTACAAAGTATACCCCTAGAAACATGGATGGTCAAAGGTGTTCCCCTAGAAACATGTATGGTCAAAAGTGTACCCCTAGAAACATGTATGGTCAAAAGTGTACCCCTAGAAATATGTATGGTAAAAAGTGTTCCCCTAGAAACATGTATGGTCAAATGTGTTCCCCTAGAAACATGTATGGTACAAAGTGTTCCCCTAGAATCATGTATGGTACAAAGTGTTCCCCAAGAAACATGTATGGTAAAAAGTGTACCCCTAGAAACATGTATGGTACAAAGTGTACCCCTAGAAACATGTATGGTACAAAGTGTTCCCCTAGAAACATGTATGGTACAGAGTATACACCTAGAAACATGTATGGTCAAAAGTGTACCCCTAGAAACATGTATGGTTAAAAAAAGTGTACCCCTAGAAACATGTATGGTAAAAAGTGTTCCCCTAGAAACATGTATGGTCAAATGTGTTTCCCTAGAAACATGTATGGTACAAAGTGTTCCCCTAGAAACATGTATGGTAAAAAGTGTACCCCTAGAAACATGTATGGTCAAAAGTGTACCCCTAGAAGCATGTATGGTAAAAAGTGTACCCCTAGAAACATGTATGGTACAAAGTGTTCCCCTAGAAACATGTATGGTCAAAAGTGTACCCCTAGAAACATGTATGGTAAAAAGTGTACCCCTAGAAATATGTATGGTACAAAGTGTACCCCTAGAAACATGTATGGTACAAAGTGTTCCCCTAGAAACATGTATGGTCAAAAGTGTACCCCTAGAAACATGTATGGTCAAAAATAGTGTACCCCTAGAAGAATGTATGGTCAAAAGTGTACCCCTAGAAACATGTATGGTTAAAAGTGTACCCCTAGAAACATGTATGGTCAAAAGTGTACCACTAGAAACATGTATGGTACAAAGTGTTCCCCTAGAAACATGTATGGTCAAAAGTGTACCCCTAGAAATATGTATGGTACTAAGTGTTCCCCTAGAAACATGTATTGTCAAATGTGTTCCCCTAGAAACATGTATGGTAAAAAGTGTACCCCTAGAAACATGTATGGTACAAAGTGTACCCCTAGAAACATGTATGGTACAAAGTGTTCCCCTAGAAACATGTATGGTACAAAGTATACCCCTAGAAACATGTATGGTCAAAGGTGTTCCCCTAGAAACATGTATGGTCAAAAGTGTACCCCTAGAAACATGTATGGTCAAAAGTGTACCCCTAGAAATATGTATGGTAAAAAGTGTTCCCCTAGAAACATGTATGGTCAAATGTGTTCCCCTAGAAACATGTATGGTACAAAGTGTTCCCCTAGAATCATGTATGGTACAAAGTGTTCCCCTAGAAACATGTATGGTAAAAAGTGTACCCCTAGAAACATGTATGGACAAAAGTGTATCCCTAGAAGCATGTATGGTAAAAAGTGTACCCCTAGAAACATGTATGGTACAAAGTGTTCCCCTAGAAACATGTATGGTAAAAAGTGTACCCCTAGAAACATGTATGGTCAAAAATAGTGTACCCCTAGAAGAATGTATGATCACAAGTGTACCCCTAGAAACATGTATGGTTAAAAGTGTACCCCTAGAAACATGTATGGTCAAAAGTGTACCACTAAAAAACATGTATGGTACAAAAAGTTCCCCTAGAAACATGTATGGTCAAAAGTGTACCCCTAGAAACATGTATGGTCAAAAAAGTGTACTCCCAGAAACAAGTATGGTAAAAAGTGTACCCCTAGAAACATGTATGGTGCAAAGTGTTCCCCTAGAAACATGTGTGGTACAAAGTATACCCCTAGAAACATGTATGGTCAAATGTGTTCCCCTAGAAACATGTATGGTCAAAAGTGTACCCCTAGAAACATATATGGTAAAAGTGTACCCCTAGAAATATGTATGGTAAAAAGTGTACCCCTAGAAATATGTATGGTACAAAGTGTTCCCCTAGAAACATGTAAGGTTAAATGTGTTCCCCTAGAAACATGTATGGTAAAAACTGTTCCCCTAGAAACATGTATGGTCAAATGTGTTCCCCTAGAATCATGTATGGTACAAAGTGTTCCCCTAGAAACATGTATGGTACAAAGTATACCCCTAGAAACATGTATGGTCAAATGTGTTCCCCTAGAAACATGTATGGTCAAAAGTGTACCCCTAGAAACATGTATGGTAAAAAGTGTACCCCTAAAAACATGTATGATACAAAGTGTACCCCTAGAAACATGTATGGTAAAAAGTGTACCCCTAGAAACATGTATGGTCAAAAAAAGTGTACCCCTAGAAACATGTATGGTAAAAACTGTTCCCCTAGAAACATGTATGGTCAAATGTGTTCCCCTAGAATCATGTATGGTATAAAGTGTTCCCCTAGAAACATGTATGGTACAAAGTATACCCCTAGAAACATGTATGGTCAAATGTGTTCCCCTAGAAACATGTATGGTCAAAAGTGTACCCCTAGAAACATGTATGGTAAAAAGTGTACCCCTAAAAACATGTATGATACAAAGTGTTCTCCTAGAAACATGTAAGGTCAAATGTGTTCCCCTAGAAACATGTATGGTAAAAAGTGTTCCCCAAGAAACATGTATGGTTAAAAGTGTACCCCTAGAAACATGTATGGTCAAAAAAGTGTACCTCTAGAAACATGTAAGGTAAAAAGTATTACCCTAGAAACATGTATGGTACAAAGTGTACCCCTAGAAACATGTATGGTCAAAAAAAGTGTACCTCTAGAAACATGTAAGGTAAAAAGTATTACCCTAGAAACATGTATGGTACAAAGTGTTCTCCTAGAAACATGTATGGTACAAAGAATACCCCTAGAAACATGTATGGTACAAAGTGTTCCCCTAGAAACATGTATGGTACAAAGTATACCCCTAGAAACATGTATGGTACAAAGAATACCCCTAGAAACATGTATGGTGCAAAGTGTTCCCCTAGAAACATGTATGGTACAAAGTATACCCCTAGAAACATGTATGGTCAAAGGTGTTCCCCTAGAAACATGTATGGTCAAAAGTGTACCCGTAGAAACATGTATGTTCAAATGTGTTCCCCTAGAAACATGTATGGTAAAAAGTGTACCCCTAGAAACATGTATGGTACAAAGTGTTCCCCTAGAAACATGTATGGTCAAAAGTGTACCCCTAGAAACATGTATGGTAAAAAGTGTACCCCTAGAAATATGTATGGTACGAAGTGTTCCCCTAGAAACATGTATGGTACAAAGTGTTCCACTAGAAACATGTATGGTCAAAAGTGTACCCCTAGAAACATGTATGGTAAAAAGTGTACCCCTAGAAATATGTATGGTACAAAGTGTACCCCTAGAAACATGTATGGTACAAAGTGTTCCCCTAGAAACATGTATGGTCAAAAGTGTACCCCTAGAAACATGTATGGTCAAAAATAGTGTACCCCTAGAAGAATGTATGGTCAAAAGTGTACCCCTAGAAACATGTATGGTTAAAAGTGTACCCCTAGAAACATGTATGGTCAAAAGTGTACCACTAGAAACATGTATGGTACAAAGTGTTCCCCTAGAAACATGTATGGTCAAAAGTGTACCCCTAGAAATATGTATGGTACTAAGTGTTCCCCTAGAAACATGTATGGTCAAATGTGTTCCCCTAGAAACATGTATGGTAAAAAGTGTACCCCTAGAAACATGTATGGTACAAAGTGTACACCTAGAAACATGTATGGTACAAAGTGTTCCCCTAGAAACATGTATGGTACAAAGTATACCCCTAGAAACATGTATGGTCAAAGGTGTTCCCCTAGAAACATGTATGGTCAAAAGTGTACCCCTAGAAACATGTATGGTCAAAAGTGTACCCCTAGAAATATGTATGGTAAAAAGTGTTCCCCTAGAAACATGTATGGTCAAATGTGTTCCCCTAGAAACATGTATGGTACAAAGTGTTCCCCTAGAATCATGTATGGTACAAAGTGTTCCCCTAGAAACATGTATGGTAAAAAGTGTACCCCTAGAAACATGTATGGACAAAAGTGTATCCCTAGAAGCATGTATGGTAAAAAGTGTACCCCTAGAAACATGTATGGTACAAAGTGTTCCCCTAGAAACATGTATGGTAAAAAGTGTACCCCTAGAAACATGTATGGTCAAAAATAGTGTACCCCTAGAAGAATGTATGATCACAAGTGTACCCCTAGAAACATGTATGGTTAAAAGTGTACCCCTAGAAACATGTATGGTCAAAAGTGTACCACTAAAAAACATGTATGGTACAAAAAGTTCCCCTAGAAACATGTATGGTCAAAAGTGTACCCCTAGAAACATGTATGGTCAAAAAAGTGTACTCCCAGAAACAAGTATGGTAAAAAGTGTACCCCTAGAAACATGTATGGTGCAAAATGTTCCCCTAGAAACATGTATGGTACAAAGTATACCCCTAGAAACATGTATGGTCAAATGTGTTCCCCTAGAAACATGTATGGTCAAAAGTGTACCCCTAGAAACATATATGGTAAAAAGTGTACCCCTAGAAATATGTATGGTAAAAAGTGTACCCCTAGAAATATGTATGGTACAAAGTGTTCCCCTAGAAACATGTAAGGTTAAATGTGTTCCCCTAGAAACATGTATGGTAAAAACTGTTCCCCTAGAAACATGTATGGTCAAATGTGTTCCCCTAGAATCATGTATGGTACAAAGTGTTCCCCTAGAAACATGTATGGTACAAAGTATACCCCTAGAAACATGTATGGTCAAATGTGTTCCCCTAGAAACATGTATGGTCAAAAGTGTACCCCTAGAAACATGTATGGTAAAAAGTGTACCCCTAAAAACATGTATGATACAAAGTGTACCCCTAGAAACATGTATGGTAAAAAGTGTACCCCTAGAAACATGTATGGTCAAAAAAAGTGTACCCCTAGAAACATGTATGGTAAAAACTGTTCCCCTAGAAACATGTATGGTCAAATGTGTTCCCCTAGAATCATGTATGGTATAAAGTGTTCCCCTAGAAACATGTATGGTACAAAGTATACCCCTAGAAACATGTATGGTCAAATGTGTTCCCCTAGAAACATGTATGGTCAAAAGTGTACCCCTAGAAACATGTATGGTAAAAAGTGTACCCCTAAAAACATGTATGATACAAAGTGTTCTCCTAGAAACATGTAAGGTCAAATGTGTTCCCCTAGAAACATGTATGGTAAAAAGTGTTCCCCAAGAAACATGTATGGTTAAAAGTGTACCCCTAGAAACATGTATGGTCAAAAAAGTGTACCTCTAGAAACATGTAAGGTAAAAAGTATTACCCTAGAAACATGTATGGTACAAAGTGTACCCCTAGAAACATGTATGGTCAAAAAAAGTGTACCTCTAGAAACATGTAAGGTAAAAAGTATTACCCTAGAAACATGTATGGTACAAAGTGTTCTCCTAGAAACATGTATGGTACAAAGAATACCCCTAGAAACATGTATGGTCAAAGGTGTTCCCCTAGAAACATGTATGGTACAAAGTATACCCCTAGAAACATGTATGGTCAAAGGTGTTCCCCTAGAAACATGTATGGTCAAAAGTGTACCCTAGAAACATGTATGGTCAAATGTGTTCCCCTAGAAACATGTATGGTAAAAAGTGTACCCCTAGAAACATGTATGGTACAAAGTGTTCCCCTAGAAACATGTATGGTCAAAAGTGTACCCCTAGAAACATGTATGGTAAAAAGTGTACCCCTAGAAATATGTATGGTACGAAGTGTTCCCCTAGAAACATGTATGGTAAAATGTGTTCCCCTAGAAACATGTATGGTAAAAAGTGTTCCCCTAGAAACATGTATGGTACAAAGTGTACCCCTAGAAACATGTATGGTACAAAGTGTTCCCCTAGAAACATGTATGGTCAAAAATGTACCCCTAGAAACATGTATGGTCAAAAATAGTGTACCCCTAGAAGAATGTATGGTCAAAAGTGTACCCCTAGAAACATGTATGGTTAAAAGTGTACCCCTAGAAACATGTATGGTCAAAAGTGTACCCCTAGAAACATGTATGGTCAAAAAAAGTGTACCTCTAGAAACATGTAAGGTAAAATGTGTTACCCTCGAAACATGTATGGTACAAAGTGTTCCCCTAGAAACATGTATGGTACAAAGAATACCCCTAGAAACATGTATGGTCAAATGTGTTCCCCTAGAAACATGTATGGTCAAAAGTGTACCCCTAGAAACATGTATGGTACAAAGTGTTCCCCTAGAAACATGTATGGTCAAAAGTGTACCCCTAGAAACATGTATGGTAAAAAGTGTTCCCCTAGAAACATGTATGGTCAAAAGTGTACCCCTAGAAACATGTATGGTACAAAGTGTTCCCCTAGAATCATGTATGGTACAAAGTGTTCCCCTAGAAACATGTATGGTAAAAAGTGTACCCCTAGAAACATGTATGGTACAAAGTGTTCCCCTAGAAACATGTATGGTACAAAGTGTTCCCCTAGAAACATGTATGGTACAAAGTGTACCCCTAGAAACATGTATGGTCAAAAGTGTACCCCTAGAAACATGTATGGTCAAAAAAAGTGTACCCCTAGAAACATGTATGGTAAAAAGTGTACCCCTAGAAACATGTATGGTCAAATGTGTTCCCCTAGAAACATGTATGGTACAAAGTATACTCCTAGAAACATGTATGGTACGAAGTGTACCCCTAGAAACATGTATGGTCAAAAGTGTACCCCTAGAAACATGTATGGTAAAAAGTGTACCCCTAGAAACATGTATGGTACAAAGTGTTCCCCTAGAAACATGTATGGTCAAAAGTGTACCCCTAGAAACATGTATGGTAAAAAGTGTACCCCTAGAAACATGTATGGTACAAAGTGTACCCCTAGAAACATGTATGGTAAAAAGTGTACCCCTAGAAACATGTATGGTCAAAAGTGTACCCCTAGAAACATGTATGGTACAAAGTGTTCCCCTAGAAACATGTATGGTCAAATGTGTTCCCCTAGAAACATGTATGGTAAAAAGTGTACCCCTAGAAACATGTATGGTACAAAGTGTACCCCTAGAAACATGTATGGTCAAATGTGTTCCCCTAGAAACATGTATGGTACAAAGTGTACCCCTAGAAACATGTATGGTCAAAGGTGTTCCCCTAGAAACATGTATGGTCAAAAGTGTACCCCTAGAAACATGTATGGTCAAAAGTGTACCCCTAGAAATATGTATGGTAAAAAGTGTTCCCCTAGAAACATGTATGGTCAAATGTGTTCCCCTAGAAACATGTATGGTACAAAGTGTACCCCTAGAAACATGTATGGTACAAAGTGTACACCTAGAAACATGTATGGTACAAAGTGTTCCCCTAGAAACATGTATGGTACAAAGTGTTCCCCTAGAAACATGTATGGTACAAAGTGTACCCCTAGAAACATGTATGGTCAAAAGTGTACCCCTAGAAACATGTATGGTTAAAAAAAGTGTACCCCTAGAAACATGTATGGTAAAAAGTGTTCCCCTAGAAACATGTATGGTAAAAAGTGTACCCCTAGAAACATGTATGGTCAAAAGTGTACCCCTAGAAGCATGTATGGTAAAAAGTGTACCCCTAGAAACATGTATGGTACAAAGTGTTCCCCTAGAAACATGTATGGTCAAAAGTGTACCCCTAGAAACATGTATGGTAAAAAGTGTACCCCTAGAAACATGTATGGTACAAAGTGTACCCCTAGAAACATGTATGGTACAAAGTGTTCCCCTAGAAACATGTATGGTAAAAAGTGTACCCCTAGAAACATGTATGGTCAAAAATAGTGTACCCCTAGAAACATGTATGGTCAAAAGTGTACCCCTAGAAACATGTATGGTTAAAAGTGTACCCCTAGAAACATGTATGGTCAAAAGTGTACCCCTAGAAACATGTATGGTACAAAGTGTTCCCCTAGAAACATGTATGGTCAAAAGTGTACCCCTAGAAACATGTATGGTCAAAAAAGTGTACCTCTAGAAACATGTATGGTAAAAGGAATACCCCTAGAAACATGTATGGTACAAAGTGTTCCCCTAGAAACATGTATGGTACAAAGAATACCCCTAGAAACATGTATGGTCAAAAGTGTACCCCTAGAAACATGTATGGTAAAAAAAGTGTACCCCTAGAAACATGTATGGTACAAAGTGTACCCCTAGAAACATGTATGGTACAAAGTATACCCCTAGAAACATGTATGGTCAAAGGTGTTCCCCTAGAAACATGTATGGTCAAAAGTGTACCCCTAGAAACATGTATGGTCAAAAGTGTACCCCTAGAAATATGTATGGTAAAAAGTGTTCCCCTAGAAACATGTATGGTCAAATGTGTTCCCCTAGAAACATGTATGGTACAAAGTGTTCCCCTAGAATCATGTATGGTACAAAGTGTTCCCCTAGAAACATGTATGGTAAAAAATGTACCCCTAGAAACATGTATGGTCAAAAGTGTATCCCTAGAAGCATGTATGGTAAAAAGTGTACCCCTAGAAACATGTATGGTAAAAAGTGTACCCCTAGAAACATGTATGGTACAAAGTGTTCCCCTAGAAACATGTATGGTCAAAAGTGTACCCCTAGAAACATGTATGGTACTAAGTGTTCCCCTAGAAACATGTATTGTCAAATGTGTTCCCCTAGAAACATGTATGGTAAAAAGTGTACCCCTAGAAACATGTATGGTACAAAGTGTACCCCTAGAAACATGTATGGTACAAAGTGTTCCCCTAGAAACATGTATGGTACAAAGTATACCCCTAGAAACATGTATGGTCAAAGGTGTTCCCCTAGAAACATGTATGGTCAAAAGTGTACCCCTAGAAACATGTATGGTCAAAAGTGTACCCCTAGAAATATGTTTGGTAAAAAGTGTTCCCCTAGAAACATGTATGGTCAAATGTGTTCCCCTAGAAACATGTATGGTACAAAGTGTTCCCCTAGAATCATGTATGGTACAAAGTGTTCCCCTAGAAACATGTATGGTAAAAAGTGTACCCCTAGAAACATGTATGGTCAAAAGTGTACCCCTAGAAGCATGTATGGTAAAAAGTGTACCCCTAGAAACATGTATGGTAAAAAGTGTACCCCTAGAAACATGTATGGTACAAAGTGTTCCCCTAGAAACATGTATGGTACAAAGTATACCCCTAGAAACATGTATGGTCAAATGTGTTCCCCTAGAAACATGTATGGTCAAAAGTGTACCCCTAGAAACATGTATGGTAAAAAGTGTACCCC
Source organism: Bulinus truncatus (assembly GCA_021962125.1). Taxonomy (NCBI): domain Eukaryota; kingdom Metazoa; phylum Mollusca; class Gastropoda; family Planorbidae; genus Bulinus; species Bulinus truncatus. The sequence continues at coordinate 2,418,858 of JAGDYQ010000032.1, read as the reverse complement.
TAGAAACATGTATGGTACAAAGTGTACCCCTAGAAACATGTATGGTCCAAAGTGTTCCCCTAGAAACATGTATGGTCAAAAGTGTACCCCTAGAAACATGTATGGTAAAAAGTGTACCCCTAGAAACATGTAAGGTAAAAAGTGTTACCCTAGAAAGATGTATGGTACAAAGTGTACCCCTAGAAACATGTATGGTACAAAGAATACCCCTAGAAACATGTATGGTACAAAGTGTTCCCCTAGAAACATGTATGGTACAAAGTGTACCCCTAGAAACATGTATGGTACAAAGTGTTCCCCTAGAAACATGTATGGTACAAAGTATACCCCTAGAAACATGTATGGTCAAAGGTGTTCCCCTAGAAACATGTATGGTCAAAAGTGTACCCCTAGAAACATGTATGGTCAAAAGTGTACCCCTAGAAATATGTATGGTAAAAAGTGTTCCCCTAGAAACATGTATGGTCAAATGTGTTCCCCTAGAAACATGTATGGTACAAAGTGTTCCCCTAGAATCATGTATGGTACAAAGTGTTCCCCTAGAAACATGTATGGTAAAATGTGTACGCCTAGAACCATGTATGGTCAAGAAGTGTATCCCTCAGAAGCATGTATGGTAAAAAGTGTACCCCTAGAAACATGTATGGTAAAAAGTGTACCCCTAGAAACATGTATGGTACAAAGTGTTCCCCTAGAAACATGTATGGTCAAAAGTGTACCCCTAGAAATATGTATGGTACTAAGTGTTCCCCTAGAAACATGTATTGTCAAATGTGTTCCCTAGAAACATGTATGGTAAAAAGTGTACCCCTAGAAACATGTATGGTACAAAGTGTACCCCTAGAAACATGTATGGTACAAAGTGTTCCCCTAGAAACATGTATGGTACAAAGTGTACCCCTAGAAACATGTATGGTCAAAAGTGTTCCCCTAGAAGCATGTATGGTCAAAAGTGTACCCCTAGAAACATGTATGGTCAAAAGTGTACCCCTAGAAATATGTATGGTAAAAGTGTTCCCCTAGAAACATGTATGGGTGCAAATGTGTTCCCCTAGAAACATGTATGGTACAAAAGTGTTTCCCTAGAAATCAATATATGGTACAATATGTGTCCCCTAGAAACATGTATGGTAAAAGTGTAACCCTAGAAACATGTATGGTACAAAGTGTACCCCTAGAAACATGTATGGTACAAAGTGTTCCCCTAGAAACATGTATGGTACAAGTATACACCTAGAAACATGTATGGTCAAAAGTGTACCCCTAGAAACATGTATGGTAAAAAGTGTACCCCTAGAAACATGTATGGTAAAAAGTGTTCCCCTAGAAACATGTATGGTCAAATGTGTTTCCCTAGAAACATGTATGGTACAAAGTGTTCCCCTAGAAACATGTATGGTAAAAAGTGTACCCCTAGAAACATGTATGGTCAAAAGTGTACCCCTAGAAACATGTATGGTAAAAAGTGTACCCCTAGAAACATGTATGGTACAAAGTGTTCCCCTAGAAACATGTATGGTCAAAAGTGTACCCCTAGAAACATGTATGGTAAAAAGTGTACCCCTAGAAATATGTATGGTACAAAGTGTACCCCTAGAAACATGTATGGTACAAAGTGTTCCCCTAGAAACATGTATGGTCAAAAGTGTACCCCTAGAAACATGTATGGTCAAAAATAGTGTACCCCTAGAAGAATGTATGGTCAAAAGTGTACCCCTAGAAACATGTATGGTTAAAAGTGTACCCCTAGAAACATGTATGGTCAAAAGTGTACCACTAGAAACATGTATGGTACAAAGTGTTCCCCTAGAAACATGTATGGTCAAAAGTGTACCCCTAGAAACATGTATGGTCAAAAAAAGTGTACCTCTAGAAACATGTAAGGTAAAAAGTGTTACCCTAGAAACATGTATGGTACAAAGTGTTCCCCTAGAAACATGTATGGTACAAAGAATACCCCTAGAAACATGTATGGTCAAAAGTGTACCCCTAGAAACATGTATGGTAAAAAGTGTACCCCTAGAAACATGTATGGTACAAAGTGTTCCCCTAGAAACATGTATGGTACAAAGTATACCCCTAGAAACATGTATGGTCAAAGGTGTTCCCCTAGAAACATGTATGGTCAAAAGTGTACCCCTAGAAACATGTATGGTCAAAAATGTACCCCTAGAAATATGTATGGTAAAAAGTGTTCCCCTAGAAACATGTATGGTCAAATGTGTTCCCCTAGAAACATGTATGGTACAAAGTGTTTCCCTAGAATCATGTATGGTACAATATGTTCCCCTAGAAACATGTATGGTAAAAAGTGTACCCCTAGAAACATGATGGTCAAAAGTGTATCCCTAGAAGCATGTATGGTAAAAAGTGTACCCCTAGAAACATGTATGGTAAAAAGTGTTCCCCTAGAAACATGTATGGTCAAATGTGTTCCCCTAGAAACATGTATGGTACAAAGTGTTCCCCTAGAATCATGTATGGTACAAAGTGTTCTCCAAGAAACATGTATGGTAAAAAGTGTACCCCTAGAAACATGTATGGTCAAAAGTGTATCCCTAGAAGCATGTATGGTAAAAAGTGTACCCCTAGAAACATGTATGGTAAAAAGTGTACCCCTAGAAACATGTATGGTACAAAGTGTTCCCCTAGAAACATGTATGGTCAAAAGTGTACCCCTAGAAACATGTATGGTACTAAGTGTTCCCCTAGAAACATGTATGGTCAAATGTGTTCCCCTAGAAACATGTATGGTAAAAAGTGTACCCCTAGAAACATGTATGGTACAAAGTGTTCCCCTAGAAACATGTATGGTACAGAGTATACACCTAGAAACATGTATGGTCAAAAGTGTACCCCTAGAAACATGTATGGTTAAAAAAGTGTACCCCTAGAAACATGTATGGTAAAACGTGTTCCCCTAGAAACATGTATGGTCAAATGTGTTTCCCTAGAAACATGTATGGTACAAAGTGTTCCCCTAGAATCATGTATGGTAAAAAGTGTTCCCCTAGAAACATGTATGGTAAAGTGTACCCCTAGAAACATGTATGGTCAAAAGTGTACCCCTAGAAACATGTATGGTCAAAAGTGTACCCCTAGAAACATGTATGGTACAAAGTGTTCCCCTAGAAACATGTATGGTCAAAAGTGTACCCCTAGAAACATGTATGGTAAAAAGTGTACCCCTAGAAATATGTATGGTACAAAGTGTACCCCTAGAAACATGTATGGTACAAAGTGTTCCCCTAGAAACATGTATGGTCAAAAGTGTACCCCTAGAAACATGTATGGTCAAAAATAGTGTACCCCTAGAAGAATGTATGGTCAAAAGTGTACCCCTAGAAACATGTATGGTTAAAAGTGTACCCCTAGAAACATGTATGGTCAAAAGTGTACCACTAGAAACATGTGCCATGGTACAAAGTGTTCCCCTAGAAACATGTATGGTCAAAAGTGTACCCCTAGAAACATGTATGGTCAAAAAAAGTGTACCTCTAGAAACATGTAAGGTAAAGAAGTGTTACCCTAGAAACATGTATGGTACAAAGTGTTCCCCTAGAAACATGTATGGTACAAAATACCCCTAGAAACATGTATGGTCAAAAATGTACCCCTAGAAACATGTATGGTAAAAAAGTGTACCCCTAGAAACATGTATGGTACAAAGTGTTCCCCTAGAAACATGTATGGTACAAAGTGTACCCCTAGAAACATGTATGGTCAAAGGTGTTCCAGTAGAAACATGTATGGTCAAAAGTGTACCCCTAGAAACATGTATGGTCAAAAGTGTACCCCTAGAAATATGTATGGTAAAAAGTGTTCCCCTAGAAACATGTATGGTCAAATGTGTTCCCCTAGAAACATGTATGGTACAAAGTGTTCCCCTAGAATCATGTATGGTACAAAGTGTTCCCCTAGAAACATGTATGGTAAAAAGTGTACCCCTAGAAACATGTATGGTCAAAAGTGTACCCCTAGAAGCATGTATGGTAAAAAGTGTACCCCTAGAAACATGTATGGTAAAAAGTGTACCCCTAGAAACATGTATGGTACAAAGTGTTCCCCTAGAAACATGTATGGTCAAAAGTGTACCCCTAGAAACATGTATGGTACTAAGTGTTCCCCTAGAAACATGTATGGTCAAATGTGTTCCCCTAGAAACATGTATGGTAAAAAGTGTACCCCTAGAAACATGTATGGTACAAAGTGTACACCTAGAAACATGTATGGTACAAAGTGTTCCCCTAGAAACATGTATGGTACAAAGTATACCCCTAGAAACATGTATGGTCAAAGGTGTTCCCCTAGAAACATGTATGGTCAAAAGTGTACCCCTAGAAACATGTATGGTCAAAGGTGTTCCCCTAGAAACATGTATGGTCAAAAGTGTACCCCTAGAAACATGTATGGTAAAAAGTGTACCCCTAGAAACATGTATGGTACAAAGTGTACACCTAGAAACATGTATGGTACAAAGTGTTCCCCTAGAAACATGTATGGTACAAAGTATACCCCTAGAAACATGTATGGTCAAAGGTGTTCCCCTAGAAACATGTATGGTCAAAAGTGTACCCCTAGAAACATGTATGGTCAAAAGTGTACCCCTAGAAATATGTTTGGTAAAAAGTGTTCCCCTAGAAACATGTATGGTAAAAAGTGTACCCCTAGAAAAATGTAAGGTCAAAAGTGTACCCCTAGAAGCATGTATGGTAAAAAGTGTACCCCTAGAAACATGTATGGTACAAAGTGTTCCCCTAGAAACATGTATGGTCAAAAGTGTACCCCTAGAAACATGTATGGTAAAAAGTGTACCCCTAGAAATATGTATGGTACGAAGTGTTCCCCTAGAAACATGTATGGTAAAATGTGTTTCCCTAGAAACATGTATGGTAAAAAGTGTTCCCCTAGAAACATGTATGGTACAAAGTGTACCCCTAGAAACATGTATGGTACAAAGTGTTCCCCTAGAAACATGTATGGTCAAAGGTGTACCCCTAGAAACATGTATGGTAAAAAGTGTACCCCTAGAAATATGTATGGTACGAAGTGTTCCCCTAGAAACATGTATGGTAAAATGTGTTCCCCTAAAAACATGTATGGTAAAAAGTGTTCCCCTAGAAACATGTATGGTACAAAGTGTACCCCTAGAAACATGTATGGTACAAAGTGTTCCCCTAGAAACATGTATGGTCAAAAATGTACCCCTAGAAACATGTATGGTCAAAAATAGTGTACCCCTAGAAGAATGTATGGTCAAAAGTGTACCCCTAGAAACATGTATGGTTAAAAGTGTACCCCTAGAAACATGTATGGTCAAAAGTGTACCACTAGAAACATGTATGGTACAAAGTGTTCCCCTAGAAACATGTATGGTCAAAAGTGTACCCCTAGAAACATGTATGGTCAAAAAAAGTGTACCTCTAGAAACATGTAAGGTAAAAAGTGTTACCCTAGAAACATGTATGGTACAAAGTGTTCCCCTAGAAACATGTATGGTACAAAGAATACCCCTAGAAACATGTATGGTCAAATGTGTTCCCCTAGAAACATGTATGGTCAAAAGTGTACCCCTAGAAACATGTATGGTACAAAGTGTTCCCCTAGAAACATGTATGGTCAAAAGTGTACCCCTAGAAACATGTATGGTAAAAAAAGTGTACCCCTAGAAACATGTATGGTACAAAGTGTTCCCCTAGAAACATGTATGGTACAAAGTATACCCCTAGAAACATGTATGGTCAAAGGTGTTCCCCTAGAAACATGTATGGTCAAAAGTGTACCCCTAGAAACATGTATGGTCAAAAGTGTACCCCTAGAAATATGTATGGTAAAAAGTGTTCCCCTAGAAACATGTATGGTCAAATGTGTTCCCCTAGAAACATGTATGGTACAAAGTGTTCCCCTAGAATCATGTATGGTACAAAGTGTTCCCCAAGAAACATGTATGGTAAAAAGTGTACCCCTAGAAACATGTATGGTCAAAAGTGTATCCCTAGAAGCATGTATGGTAAAAAGTGTACCCCTAGAAACATGTATGGTAAAAAGTGTACCCCTAGAAACATGTATGGTACAAAGTGTTCCCCTAGAAACATGTATGGTCAAAAGTGTACCCCTAGAAACATGTATGGTACTAAGTGTTCCCCTAGAAACATGTATGGTCAAATGTGTTCCCCTAGAAACATGTATGGTAAAAAGTGTACCCCTAGAAACATGTATGGTACAAAGTGTACCCCTAGAAACATGTATGGTCAAAGGTGTTCCCCTAGAAACATGTATGGTCAAAAGTGTACCCCTAGAAACATGTATGGTCAAAAGTGTACCCCTAGAAATATGTATGGTAAAAAGTGTTCCCCTAGAAACATGTATGGTCAAATGTGTTCCCCTAGAAACATGTATGGTACAAAGTGTTCCCCTAGAATCATGTATGGTACAAAGTGTTCCCCAAGAAACATGTATGGTAAAAAGTGTACCCCTAGAAACATGTATGGTCAAAAGTGTACCCCTAGAAGCATGTATGGTAAAAAGTGTACCCCTAGAAACATGTATGGTAAAAAGTGTACCCCTAGAAACATGTATGGTACAAAGTGTTCCCCTAGAAACATGTATGGTCAAAAGTGTACCCCTAGAAACATGTATGGTACTAAGTGTTCCCCTAGAAACATGTATGGTCAAATGTGTTCCCCTAGAAACATGTATGGTAAAAAGTGTACCCCTAGAAACATGTATGGTACAAAGTGTACCCCTAGAAACATGTATGGTACAAAGTGTTCCCCTAGAAACATGTATGGTACAAAGTATACCCCTAGAAACATGTATGGTCAAAGGTGTTCCCCTAGAAACATGTATGGTCAAAAGTGTACCCCTAGAAACATGTATGGTCAAAAGTGTACCCCTAGAAATATGTATGGTAAAAAGTGTTCCCCTAGAAACATGTATGGTCAAATGTGTTCCCCTAGAAACATGTATGGTACAAAGTGTTTCCCTAGAATCATGTATGGTACAATATGTTCCCCTAGAAACATGTATGGTAAAAAGTGTACCCCTAGAAACATGATGGTCAAAAGTGTATCCCTAGAAGCATGTATGGTAAAAAGTGTACCCCTAGAAACATGTATGGTAAAAAGTGTACCCCTAGAAACATGTATGGTACAAAGTGTTCCCCTAGAAACATGTATGGTCAAAAGTGTACCCCTAGAAACATGTATGGTCAAAAGTGTACCCCTAGAAACATGTATGGTAAAAAGTGTACCCCTAGAAACATGTATGGTCAAAAGTGTACCCCTAGAAACATGTATGGTACAGAGTATACACCTAGAAACATGTATGGTCAAAAGTGTACCCCTAGAAACATGTATGGTTAAAAAAAGTGTACCCCTAGAAACATGTATGGTAAAAAGTGTTCCCCTAGAAACATGTATGGTCAAATGTGTTTCCCTAGAAACATGTATGGTACAAAGTGTTCCCCTAGAATCATGTATGGTACAAAGTGTTCCCCTAGAAACATGTATGGTCAAAAGTGTACCACTAGAAACATGTATGGTCAAAAAAAGTGTACCTCTAGAAACATGTAAGGTAAAAAGTGTTACCCTAGAAACATGTATGGTACAAAGTCTTCCCCTAGAAATATGTATGGTACAAAGAATACCCCTAGAAACATGTATGGTCAAAAGTGTACCCCTAGAAACATGTATGGTAAAAAAAGTGTACCCCTAGAAACATGTATGGTACAAAGTGTTCCCCTAGAAACATGTATGGTACAAAGTATACCCCTAGAAACATGTAGGGTCAAAGGTGTTCCTCTAGAAACATGTATGGTCAAAAGTGTTCCCCTAGAAACATGTATGGTACAAAGTGTACCCCTAGAAACATGTATGGTACAAAGTGTTCCCCTAGAAACATGTATGGTCAAAAATGTACCCCTAGAAACATGTATGGTCAAAAATAGTGTACCCCTAGAAGAATGTATGGTCAAAAGTGTACCCCTAGAAACATGTATGGTTAAAAGTGTACCCCTAGAAACATGTATGGTCAAAAGTGTACCACTAGAAACATGTATGGTACAAAGTGTTCCCCTAGAAACATGTATGGTCAAAAGTGTACCCCTAGAAACATGTATGGTCTAAAAAAGTGTACCTCTAGAAACATGTAAGGTAAAAAGTGTTACCCTAGAAACATGTATGGTACAAAGTGTTCCCCTAGAAACATGTATGGTACAAAGTGTTCCCCTAGAAACATGTATGGTCAAAAGTGTACCCCTAGAAACATGTATGGTAAAAAAAATGTACCCCTAGAAACATGTATGGTACAAAGTTTTCCCCTAGAAACATGTATGGTACAAAGTATACCCCTAGAAACATGTATGGTCAAAGGTGTACCCCTAGAAACATGTATGGTCAAAAGTGTACCCCTAGAAACATGTATGGTCAAAAGTGTACCCCTAGAAACATGTATGGTCAAAAGTGTACCCCTAGAAACATGTATGGTCTAAAAAAGTGTACCTCTAGAAACATGTAAGGTAAAAAGTGTTACCCTAGAAACATGTATGGTACAAAGTGTTCCCCTAGAAACATGTATGGTACAAAGAATACCCCTAGAAACATGTATGGTCAAATGTGTTCCCCTAGAAACATGTATGGTCAAAAGTGTACCCCTAGAAACATGTATGGTACAAAGTGTTCCCCTAGAAACATGTATGGTCAAAAGTGTACCCCTAGAAACATGTATGGTAAAAAAAGTGTACCCCTAGAAACATGTATGGTACAAAGTGTTCCCCTAGAAACATGTATGGTACAAAGTATACCCCTAGAAACATGTATGGTCAAAGGTGTTCCCCTAGAAACATGTATGGTCAAAAGTGTACCCCTTGAAACATGTATGGTCAAAAGTGTACCCCTAGAAATATGTATGGTAAAAAGTGTTCCCCTAGAAACATGTATGGTCAAATGTGTTCCCCTAGAAACATGTATGGTACAAAGTGTTCCCCTAGAATCATGTATGGTACAAAGTGTTCCCCAAGAAACATGTATGGTAAAAAGTGTACCCCTAGAAACATGTATGGTCAAAAGTGTATCCCTAGAAGCATGTATGGTAAAAAGTGTACCCCTAGAAACATGTATGGTAAAAAGTGTACCCCTAGAAACATGTATGGTACAAAGTGTTCCCCTAGAAACATGTATGGTCAAAAGTGTACCCCTAGAAACATGTATGGTACTAAGTGTTCCCCTAGAAACATGTATGGTCAAATGTGTTCCTCTAGAAACATGTATGGTAAAAAGTGTACCCCTAGAAACATGTATGGTACAAAGTGTACCCCTAGAAACATGTATGGTACAAAGTGTTCCCCTAGAAACATGTATGGTACAAAGTATACCCCTAGAAACATGTATGGTCAAAGGTGTTCCCCTAGAAACATGTATGGTCAAAAGTGTACCCCTAGAAACATGTATGGTCAAAAGTGTACCCCTAGAAATATGTATGGTAAAAAGTGTTCCCCTAGAAACATGTATGGTCAAATGTGTTCCCCTAGAAACATGTATGGTACAAAGTGTTCCCCTAGAATCATGTATGGTACAAAGTGTTCCCCAAGAAACATGTATGGTAAAAAGTGTACCCCTAGAAACATGTATGGTCAAAAGTGTATCCCTAGAAGCATGTATGGTAAAAAGTGTACCCCTAGAAACATGTATGGTAAAAAGTGTACCCCTAGAAACATGTATGGTACAAAGTGTTCCCCTAGAAACATGTATGGTCAAAAGTGTACCCCTAGAAACATGTATGGTACTAAGTGTTCCCCTAGAAACATGTATGGTCAAATGTGTTCCCCTAGAAACATGTATGGTAAAAAGTGTACCCCTAGAAACATGTATGGTACAAAGTGTACCCCTAGAAACATGTATGGTAAAAAGTGTTCCCCTAGAAACATGTATGGTCAAATGTGTTTCCCTAGAAACATGTATGGTACAAAGTGTTCCCCTAGAATCATGTATGGTACAAAGTGTTCCCCTAGAAACATGTATGGTCAAAAGTGTACCCCTAGAAACATGTATGGTCAAAAAAAGTGTACCTCTAGAAACATGTAAGGTAAAAAGTGTTACCCTAGAAACATGTATGGTACAAAGTCTTCCCCTAGAAACATGTATGGTACAAAGAATACCCCTAGAAACATGTATGGTCAAAAGTGTACCCCTAGAAACATGTATGGTAAAAAAAGTGTACCCCTAGAAACATGTATGGTACAAAGTGTTCCCCTAGAAACATGTATGGTACAAAGTATACCCCTAGAAACATGTAGGGTCAAAGGTGTTCCTCTAGAAACATGTATGGTCAAAAGTGTTCCCCTAGAAACATGTATGGTACAAAGTGTACCCCTAGAAACATGTATGGTACAAAGTGTTCCCCTAGAAACATGTATGGTCAAAAATGTACCCCTAGAAACATGTATGGTCAAAAATAGTGTACCCCTAGAAGAATGTATGGTCAAAAGTGTACCCCTAGAAACATGTATGGTTAAAAGTGTACCCCTAGAAACATGTATGGTCAAAAGTGTACCACTAGAAACATGTATGGTACAAAGTGTTCCCCTAGAAACATGTATGGTCAAAAGTGTACCCCTAGAAACATGTATGGTCTAAAAAAGTGTACCTCTAGAAACATGTAAGGTAAAAAGTGTTACCCTAGAAACATGTATGGTACAAAGTGTTCCCTAGAAACATGTATGGTACAAAGTGTTCCCCTAGAAACTTGTATGGTCAAAAGTGTACCCCTAGAAACATGTATGGTAAAAAAAATGTACCCCCTAGAAACATGTATGGTACAAAGTTTTCCCCTAGAAACATGTATGGTACAAAGTATACCCCTAGAAACATGTATGGTCAAAGGTGTACCCCTAGAAACATGTATGGTCAAAAGTGTACCCTAGAAACATGTATGGTCAAAAGTGTACCCCTAGAAACATGTATGGTCAAAAGTGTACCCCTAGAAACATGTATGGTCTAAAAAAGTGTACCTCTAGAAACATGTAAGGTAAAAAGTGTTACCCTAGAAACATGTATGGTACAAAGTGTTCCCCTAGAAACATGTATGGTACAAAGAATACCCCTAGAAACATGTATGGTCAAATGTGTTCCCCTAGAAACATGTATGGTCAAAAGTGTACCCCTAGAAACATGTATGGTACAAAGTGTTCCCCTAGAAACATGTATGGTCAAAAGTGTACCCCTAGAAACATGTATGGTAAAAAAAGTGTACCCCTAGAAACATGTATGGTACAAAGTGTTCCCCTAGAAACATGTATGGTACAAAGTTTACCCCTAGAAACATGTATGGTAAAAGGTGTTCCCCTAGAAACATGTATGGTCAAAAGTGTACCCCTTGAAACATGTATGGTCAAAAGTGTACCCCTAGAAATATGTATGGTAAAAAGTGTTCCCCTAGAAACATGTATGGTCAAATGTGTTCCCCTAGAAACATGTATGGTACAAAGTGTTCCCCTAGAATCATGTATGGTACAAAGTGTTCCCCAAGAAACATGTATGGTAAAAAGTGTACCCCTAGAAACATGTATGGTCAAAAGTGTATCCCTAGAAGCATGTATGGTAAAAAGTGTACCCCTAGAAACATGTATGGTAAAAAGTGTACCCTAGAAACATGTATGGTACAAAGTGTTCCCCTAGAAACATGTATGGTCAAAAGTGTACCCCTAGAAACATGTATGGTACTAAGTGTTCCCCTAGAAACATGTATGGTCAAATGTGTTCCTCTAGAAACATGTATGGTAAAAAGTGTACCCCTAGAAACATGTATGGTACAAAGTGTACCCCTAGAAACATGTATGGTACAAAGTGTTCCCCTAGAAACATGTATGGTACAAAGTATACCCCTAGAAACATGTATGGTCAAAGGTGTTCCCCTAGAAACATGTATGGTCAAAAGTGTACCCCTAGAAACATGTATGGTCAAAAGTGTACCCCTAGAAATATGTATGGTAAAAGTGTTCCCCTAGAAACATGTATGGTCAAATGTGTTCCCCTAGAAACATGTATGGTACAAAGTGTTCCCCTAGAATCATGTATGGTACAAAGTGTTCCCCAAGAAACATGTATGGTAAAAAGTGTACCCCTAGAAACATGTATGGTCAAAAGTGTATCCCTAGAAGCATGTATGGTAAAAAGTGTACCCCTAGAAACATGTATGGTAAAAAGTGTACCCCTAGAAACATGTATGGTACAAAGTGTTCCCCTAGAAACATGTATGGTCAAAAGTGTACCCCTAGAAACATGTATGGTACTAAGTGTTCCCCTAGAAACATGTATGGTCAAATGTGTTCCCCTAGAAACATGTATGGTAAAAAGTGTACCCCTAGAAACATGTATGGTACAAAGTGTACCCCTAGAAACATGTATGGTACAAAGTGTTCCCCTAGAAACATGTATGGTACAAAGTATACCCCTAGAAACATGTATGGTCAAAGGTGTTCCCCTAGAAACATGTATGGTCAAAAGTGTACCCCTAGAAACATGTATGGTCAAAAGTGTACCCCTAGAAATATGTATGGTAAAAAGTGTTCCCCTAGAAACATGTATGGTCAAATGTGTTCCCCTAGAAACATGTATGGTACAAAGTGTTTCCCTAGAATCATGTATGGTACAATATGTTCCCCTAGAAACATGTATGGTAAAAAGTGTACCCCTAGAAACATGATGGTCAAAAGTGTATCCCTCGAAGCATGTATGGTAAAAAGTGTACCCCTAGAAACATGTATGGTAAAAAGTGTACCCCTAGAAACATGTATGGTACAAAGTGTTCCCCTAGAAACATGTATGGTCAAAAGTGTACCCCTAGAAACATGTATGGTCAAAAGTGTACCCCTAGAAACATGTATGGTAAAAAGTGTACCCCTAGAAACATGTATGGTCAAAAGTGTACCCCTAGAAACATGTATGGTACAGAGTATACCCCTAGAAACATGTATGGTCAAAAGTGTACTCCTAGAAACATGTATGGTCAAAAAAAGTTTACCCCTAGAAACATGTATGGTAAAAAGTGTTCCCCTAGAAACATGTATGGTCAAATGTGTTTCCCTAGAAACATGTATGGTACAAAGTGTTCCCCTAGAATCATGTATGGTACAAAGTGTTCCCCTAGAAACATGTATGGTCAAAAGTGTACCCCTAGAAACATGTATGGTCAAAAAAAGTGTACCTCTAGAAACATGTAAGGTAAAAAGTGTTACCCTAGAAACATGTATGGTACAAAGTGTTCCCCTAGAAACATGTATGGTACAAAGAATACCCCTAGAAACATGTATGGTCAAAAGTGTACCCCTAGAAACATGTATGGTCAAAAAAAGTGTACCCGTAGAAACATGTATGGTACAAAGTGTTCCCCTAGAAACATGTATGGTACAAAGTATACCCCTAGAAACATGTAGGGTCAAAGGTGTTCCTCTAGAAACATGTATGGTCAAAAGTGTACCCCTAGAAACATGTATGGTAAAAAGTGTACCCCTAGAAATATGTATGGTACGAAGTGTTCCCCTAGAAACATGTATGGTAAAATGTGTTTCCCTAGAAACATGTATGGTAAAAAGTGTTCCCCTAGAAACATGTATGGTACAAAGTGTACCCCTAGAAACATGTATGGTACAAAGTGTTCCCCTAGAAACATGTATGGTCAAAAATGTACCCCTAGAAACATGTATGGTCAAAAATAGTGTACCCCTAGAAGAATGTATGGTCAAAAGTGTACCCCTAGAAACATGTATGGTTAAAAGTGTACCCCTAGAAACATGTATGGTCAAAAGTGTACCACTAGAAACATGTATGGTACAAAGTGTTCCCCTAGAAACATGTATGGTCAAAAGTGTACCCCTAGAAACATGTATGGTAAAAAGTGTACCCCTAGAAACATGTAAGGTAAAAAGTGTTACCCTAGAAACATGTATGGTACAAAGTGTTCCCCAAGAAACATGTATGGTACAAAGAATACCCCTAGAAACATGTATGGTCAAATGTGTTCCCCTAGAAACATGTATGGTCAAAAGTGTACCCCTAGAAACATGTATGGTACAAAGTGTTCCCCTAGAAACATGTATGGTCAAAAGTGTACCCCTAGAAACATGTATGGTAAAAAAATGTACCCCTAGAAACATGTATGGTACAAAGTGTTCCCCTAGAAACATGTATGGTACAAAGTATACCCCTAGAAACATGTATGGTCAAAGGTGTTCCCCTAGAAACATGTATGGTCAAAAGTGTACCCGTAGAAACATGTATGTTCAAATGTGTTCCCCTAGAAACATGTATGGTACAAAGTGTTCCCTAGAAACATGTATGGTCTAAAAAAGTGTACCTCTAGAAACATGTAAGGTAAAAAGTGTTACCCTAGAAACATGTATGGTACAAAGTGTTCCCCTAGAAACATGTATGGTACAAAGTATACCCCTAGAAACATGTATGGTCAAATGTGTTCCCCTAGAAACATGTATGGTCAAAAGTGTACCCCTAGAAACATGTATGGTACAAAGTGTTCCCTAGAAACATGTATGGTCAAAAGTGTACCCTAGAAACATGTATGGTAAAAAAGTGTACCCCTAGAAACATGTATGGTACAAAGTGTTCCCCTAGAAACATGTATGGTACAAAGTATACCCCTAGAAACATGTATGGTCAAAGGTGTTCCCCTAGAAACATGTATGGTCAAAAGTGTACCCCTAGAAACATGTATGGTCAAAAGTGTACCCCTAGAAATATGTATGGTAAAAAGTGTTCCCCTAGAAACATGTATGGTCAAATGTGTTCCCCTAGAAACATGTATGGTACAAAGTGTTCCCCTAGAATCATGTATGGTACAAAGTGTTCCCCAAGAAACATGTATGGTAAAAGTGTACCCCTAGAAACATGTATGGTCAAAAGTGTATCCCTAGAAACATGTATGGTAAAAAGTGTACCCCTAGAAACATGTATGGTAAAAAGTGTACCCCTAGAAACATGTATGGTACAAAGTGTTCCCTAGAAACATGTATGGTCAAAAGTGTACCCCTAGAAACATGTATGGTACTAAGTGTTCCCTAGAAACATGTATGGTCAAATGTGTTCCCCTAGAAACATGTATGGTAAAAAGTGTACCCCTAGAAACATGTATGGTACAAAGTGTACCCCTAGAAACATGTATGGTACAAAGTGTTCCCCTAGAAACATGTATGGTACAAAGTATACCCCTAGAAACATGTATGGTCAAAGGTGTTCCCCTAGAAACATGTATGGTCAAAAGTGTACCCCTAGAAACATGTATGGTCAAAAGTGTACCCCTAGAAATATGTATGGTAAAAAGTGTTCCCCTAGAAACATGTATGGTCAAATGTGTTCCCCTAGAAACATGTATGGTACAAAGTGTTCCCCTAGAATCATGTATGGTACAAAGTGTTCCCCAAGAAACATGTATGGTAAAAAGTGTACCCCTAGAAACATGTATGGTCAAAAGTGTATCCCTAGAAGCATGTATGGTAAAAAGTGTACCCCTAGAAACATGTATGGTAAAAAGTGTACCCCTAGAAACATGTATGGTACAAAGTGTTCCCCTAGAAACATGTATGGTAAAAAGTGTACCCCTAGAAACATGTATGGTACTAAGTTTTCCCCTAGAATCATGTATGGTCAAATGTGTTCCCCTAGAAACATGTATGGTAAAAAGTGTACCCCTAGAAACATGTATGGTACAAAGTGTACCCCTAGAAACATGTATGGTAAAAAGTGTTCCCCTAGAAACATGTATGGTACAAAGTATACCCCTAGAAACATGTATGGTCAAAGGTGTTCCCCTAGAAACTTGTATGGTCAAAAGTGTACCCCTAGAAACATGTATGGTCAAAAGTGTACCCCTAGAAATATGTATGGTAAAAAGTATTCCCCTAGAAATATGTATGGTAAAAAGTGTTCCCCTAGAAACATGTATGGTCAAATGTGTTCCCCTAGAAACATGTATGGTACAAAGTGTTCCCCTAGAATCATGTATGGTACAAAGTGTTCCCCAAGAAACATGTATGGTAAAAAGTGTACCCCTAGAAACATGTATGGTCAAAAGTGTATCCCTAGAAGCATGTATGGTAAAAAGTGTACCCCTAGAAACATGTATGGTAAAAAGTGTACCCCTAGAAACATGTATGGTACAAAGTGTTCCCCTAGAAACATGTATGGTCAAAAGTGTACCCCTAGAAACATGTATGGTACTAAGTTTTTCCCTAGAAACATGTATGGTCAAATGTGTTCCCCTAGAAACATGTATGGTAAAAAGTGTACCCCTAGAAACATGTATGGTACAAAGTGTACCCCTAGAAACATGTATGGTACAAAGTGTTCCCCTAGAAACATGTATGGTACAAAGTATACCCCTAGAAACATGTATGGTCAAAGGTGTTCCCCTAGAAACTAGTATGGTCAAAAGTGTACCCCTAGAAACATGTATGGTCAAAAGTGTACCCCTAGAAATATGTATGGTAAAAAGTATTCCCCTAGAAACATGTATGGTCAAATGTGTTCCCCTAGAAACATGTATGGTAAAAAGTGTACCCCTAGAAACATGATGGTCAAAAGTGTATCCCTAGAAGCATGTATGGTAAAAAGTGTACCCCTAGAAACATGTATGGTAAAAAGTGTACCCCTAGAAACATGTATGGTACAAAGTGTTCCCCTAGAAACATGTATGGTCAAAAGTGTACCCCTAGATACTTGTATGGTCAAAAGTGTACCCCTAGAAGCATGTATGGTAAAAAGTGTACCCCTAGAAACATGTATGGTCAAAAAAAGTGTACCTCTAGAAACATGTAAGGTAAAAGTGTTACCCTAGAAACATGTATGGTACAAAGTGTTCCCCTAGAAACATGTATGGAACAAAGAATACACCTAGAAACATGTATGGTCAAAAGTGTACCCCTAGAAACATGTATGGTAAAAAAGTGTACCCCTAGAAACATGTATGGTACAAAGTGTTCCCCTAGAAACATGTATGGTACAAAGTATACCCCTAGAAACATGTAGGGTCAAAGGTGTTTCTCTAGAAACATGTATGGTCAAAAGTGTACCCCTAGAAACATGTATGGTCAAAAGTGTACCCCTAGAAATATGTATGGTAAAAGTGTTCCCCTAGAAACATGTATGGTCAAATGTGTTCCCCTAGAAACATGTATGGTACAAAGTGTTCCCTAGAATCATGTATGGTACAAAGTGTTCCCCTAGAAACATGTATGGTAAAAAGTGTACCCCTAGAAACATGTATGGTCAAAAGTGTACCCCTAGAAGCATGTATGGTAAAAAGTGTACCCCTAGAAACATGTATGGTACAAAGTGTTCCCCTAGAAACATGTATGGTCAAAAGTGTACCCCTAGAAACATGTATGGTAAAAAGTGTACCCCTAGAAATATGTATGGTACGAAGTGTTCCCCTAGAAACATGTATGGTAAAATGTGTTTCCCTAGAAACATGTATGGTAAAAAGTGTTCCCCTAGAAACATGTATGGTACAAAGTGTTCCCCTAGAAACATGTATGGTCAAAAGTGTACCCCTAGAAACATGTATGGTCAAAAATAGTGTACCCCTAGAAGAATGTATGGTCAAAAGTGTACCCCTAGAAACATGTATGGTTAAAAGTTTACCCCTAGAAACATGTATGGTCAAAAGTGTACCACTAGAAACATGTATGGTACAAAGTGTTCCCCTAGAAACATGTATGGTCAAAAGTGTACCCCTAGAAACATGTATGGTAAAAAAAGTGTACCCCTAGAAACATGTATGGTACAAAGTGTTACCCTAGAAACATGTATGGTACAAAGTATACCCCTAGAAACATGTATGGTCAAAGGTGTTCCCCTAGAAACATGTATGGTTAAAAGTGTACCCCTAGAAACATGTATGGTTAAAAGTGTACCCCTAGAAATATGTATGGTAAAAAGTGTTCCCCTAGAAACATGTATGGTCAAATGTGTTCCCCTAGAAACATGTATGGTACAAAGTGTTCCCCTAGAATCATGTATGGTACAAAGTGTTCCCCTAGAAACATGTATGGTAAAAAGTGTACCCCTAGAAACATGTATGGTCAAAAGTGTATCCCTAGAAGCATGTATGGTAAAAAGTGTTCCCTAGAAACATGTATGGTAAAAAGTGTACCCCTAGAAACTTGTATGGTACAAAGTGTTCCCCTAGAAACATGTATGGTCAAAAGTGTACCCCTAGAAACATGTATGGTACTAAGTGTTCCCCTAGAGACATGTATTGTCAAATGTGTTCCCCTAGAAACATGTATGGTAAAAGTGTACCCCTAGAAACATGTATGGTACAAAGTGTACCCCTAGAAACATGTATGGTACACAGTGTTCCCCTAGAAACATGTATGGTACAAAGTATACCCCTAGAAACATGTATGGTCAAAGGTGTTCCCCTAGAAACATGTATGGTCAAAAGTGTACCGCTAGAAACATGTATGGTCAAAAGTGTACCCCTAGAAATATGTTTGGTAAAAAGTGTTCCCCTAGAAACATGTATGGTCAAATGTGTTCCCCTAGAAACATGTATGGTACAAAGTGTTCCCCTAGAATCATGTATGGTACAAAGTGTTCCCCTAGAAACATGTATGGTAAAAAGTATACCCCTAGAAACATGTATGGTCAAAAGTGTATCCCTAGAAGCATGTATGGTAAAAAGTGTACCCCTAGAAACATGTATGGTAAAAAGTGTACCCCTAGAAACATGTATGGTACAAAGTGTTCCCCTAGAAACATGTATGGTCAAAAGTGTACCCCTAGAAACATGTATGGTACTAAGTGTACCCCTAGAAACATGTATGGTCAAATGTGTTCCCCTAGAAACATGTATGGTAAAAAGTGTACCCCTAGAAACATGTATGGTACAAAGTGTACCCCTAGAAACATGTATGGTACAAAGTGTTCCCCTAGAAACATGTATGGTAAAAAGTGTACCTCTAGAAACATGTATGGTACAGAGTATACACCGAGAAACATGTATGGTCAAAAGTGTACCCCTAGAAACATGTATGGTTAAAAAAAGTGTACCCCTAGAAACATGTATGGTCAAAAGTGTACCCCTAGAAACATGTATGGTTAAAAGTGTACCCCTAGAAACATGTATGGTCAAAAGTGTACCACTAGAAACATGTATGGTACAAAGTGTTCCCCTAGAAACATGTATGGTCAAAAGTGTACCCCTAGAAACATGTATGGTCTAAAAAAGTGTACCTCTAGAAACATGTAAGGTAAAAAGTGTTACCCTAGAAACATGTATGGTACAAAGTGTTCCCCTAGAAACATGTATGGTACAAAGTGTTCCCCTAGAAACTTGTATGGTCAAAAGTGTACCCCTAGAAACATGTATGGTAAAAAAAATGTACCCCTAGAATCATGTATGGTACAAAGTTTTCCCCTAGAAACATGTATGGTACAAAGTATACCCCTAGAAACATGTATGGTCAAAGGTGTACCCCTAGAAACATGTATGGTCAAAAGTGTACCCCTAGAAACATGTATGGTCAAAAGTGTACCCCTAGAAACATGTATGGTCAAAAGTGTACCCCTAGAAACATGTATGGTCTAAAAAAGTGTACCTCTAGAAACATGTAAGGTAAAAAGTGTTACCCTAGAAACATGTATGGTACAAAGTGTTCCCCTAGAAACATGTATGGTACAAAGAATACCCCTAGAAACATGTATGGTCAAATGTGTTCCCCTAGAAACATGTATGGTCAAAAGTGTACCCCTAGAAACATGTATGGTACAAAGTGTTCCCCTAGAAACATGTATGGTCAAAAGTGTACCCCTAGAAACATGTATGGTAAAAAAAGTGTACCCCTAGAAACATGTATGGTACAAAGTGTTCCCCTAGAAACATGTATGGTACAAAGTATACCCCTAGAAACATGTATGGTCAAAG
Organism: Bulinus truncatus; assembly: GCA_021962125.1. Lineage (NCBI taxonomy): Eukaryota > Metazoa > Mollusca > Gastropoda > Planorbidae > Bulinus > Bulinus truncatus. Next base: position 2,398,920 of record JAGDYQ010000032.1, on the reverse strand, counting down.
GTGTTCCCCTAGAAACATGTATGGTCAAAAGTGTACCCCTTGAAACATGTATGGTCAAAAGTGTACCCCTAGAAATATGTATGGTAAAAAGTGTTCCCCTAGAAACATGTATGGTCAAATGTGTTCCCCTAGAAACATGTATGGTACAAAGTGTTCCCCTAGAATCATGTATGGTACAAAGTGTTCCCCAAGAAACATGTATGGTAAAAAGTGTACCCCTAGAAACATGTATGGTCAAAAGTGTATCCCTAGAAGCATGTATGGTAAAAAGTGTACCCCTAGAAACATGTATGGTAAAAAGTGTACCCCTAGAAACATGTATGGTACAAAGTGTTCCCCTAGAAACATGTATGGTCAAAAGTGTACCCCTAGAAACATGTATGGTACTAAGTGTTCCCCTAGAAACATGTATGGTCAAATGTGTTCCTCTAGAAACATGTATGGTAAAAAGTGTACCCCTAGAAACATGTATGGTACAAAGTGTACCCCTAGAAACATGTATGGTACAAAGTGTTCCCCTAGAAACATGTATGGTACAAAGTATACCCCTAGAAACATGTATGGTCAAAGGTGTTCCCCTAGAAACATGTATGGTCAAAAGTGTACCCCTAGAAACATGTATGGTCAAAAGTGTACCCCTAGAAATATGTATGGTAAAAAGTGTTCCCCTAGAAACATGTATGGTCAAATGTGTTCCCCTAGAAACATGTATGGTACAAAGTGTTCCCCTAGAATCATGTATGGTACAAAGTGTTCCCCAAGAAACATGTATGGTAAAAAGTGTACCCCTAGAAACATGTATGGTCAAAAGTGTATCCCTAGAAGCATGTATGGTAAAAAGTGTACCCCTAGAAACATGTATGGTAAAAAGTGTACCCCTAGAAACATGTATGGTACAAAGTGTTCCCCTAGAAACATGTATGGTCAAAAGTGTACCCCTAGAAACATGTATGGTACTAAGTGTTCCCCTAGAAACATGTATGGTCAAATGTGTTCCCCTAGAAACATGTATGGTAAAAAGTGTACCCCTAGAAACATGTATGGTACAAAGTGTACCCCTAGAAACATGTATGGTACAAAGTGTTCCCCTAGAAACATGTATGGTACAAAGTATACCCCTAGAAACATGTATGGTCAAAGGTGTTCCCCTAGAAACATGTATGGTCAAAAGTGTACCCCTAGAAACATGTATGGTCAAAAGTGTACCCCTAGAAATATGTATGGTAAAAGTGTTCCCCTAGAAACATGTATGGTCAAATGTGTTCCCCTAGAAACATGTATGGTACAAAGTGTTTCCCTAGAATCATGTATGGTACAATATGTTCCCCTAGAAACATGTATGGTAAAAAGTGTACCCCTAGAAAAATGATGGTCAAAAGTGTATCCCTCGAAGCATGTATGGTAAAAAGTGTACCCCTAGAAACATGTATGGTAAAAAGTGTACCCCTAGAAACATGTATGGTACAAAGTGTTCCCCTAGAAACATGTATGGTCAAAAGTGTACCCCTAGAAACATGTATGGTCAAAAGTGTACCCCTAGAAACATGTATGGTAAAAAGTGTACCCCTAGAAACATGTATGGTCAAAAGTGTACCCCTAGAAACATGTATGGTACAGAGTATACACCTAGAAACATGTATGGTCAAAAGTGTACCCCTAGAAACATGTATGGTTAAAAAAAGTGTACCCCTAGAAACATGTATGGTAAAAAGTGTTCCCCTAGAAACATGTATGGTCAAATGTGTTTCCCTAGAAACATGTATGGTACAAAGTGTTCCCCTAGAATCATGTATGGTACAAAGTGTTCCCCTAGAAACATGTATGGTCAAAAGTGTACCCCTAGAAACATGTATGGTCAAAAAAAGTGTACCTCTAGAAACATGTAAGGTAAAAAGTGTTACCCTAGAAACATGTATGGTACAAAGTGTTCCCCTAGAAATATGTATGGTACAAAGAATACCCCTAGAAACATGTATGGTCAAAAGTGTACCCCTAGAAACATGTATGGTAAAAAAAGTGTACCCCTAGAAACATGTATGGTACAAAGTGTTCCCCTAGAAACATGTATGGTACAAAGTATACCCCTAGAAACATGTAGGGTCAAAGGTGTTCCTCTAGAAACATGTATGGTCAAAAGTGTACCCCTAGAAACATGTATGGTAAAAAGTGTACCCCTAGAAATATGTATGGTACGAAGTGTTCCCCTAGAAACATGTATGGTAAAATGTGTTCCCCTAGAAACATGTATGGTAAAAAGTGTTCCCCTAGAAACATGTATGGTACAAAGTGTACCCCTAGAAACATGTATGGTACAAAGTGTTCCCCTAGAAACATGTATGGTCAAAAATGTACCCCTAGAAACATGTATGGTCAAAAATAGTGTACCCCTAGAAGAATGTATGGTCAAAAGTGTACCCCTAGAAACATGTATGGTTAAAAGTGTACCCCTAGAAACATGTATGGTCAAAAGTGTACCACTAGAAACATGTATGGTACAAAGTGTTCCCCTAGAAACATGTATGGTCAAAAGTGTACCCCTAGAAACATGTATGGTCTAAAAAAGTGTACCTCTAGAAACATGTAAGGTAAAAAGTGTTACCCTAGAAACATGTATGGTACAAAGTGTTCCCCAAGAAACATGTATGGTACAAAGAATACCCCTAGAAACATGTATGGTCAAATGTGTTCCCCTAGAAACATGTATGGTCAAAAGTGTACCCCTAGAAACATGTATGGTACAAAGTGTTCCCCTAGAAACATGTATGGTCAAAAGTGTACCCCTAGAAACATGTATGGTAAAAAAAATGTACCCCTAGAAACATGTATGGTACAAAGTGTTCCCCTAGAAACATGTATGGTACAAAGTATACCCCTAGAAACATGTATGGTCAAAGGTGTTCCCCTAGAAACTTGTATGGTCAAAAGTGTACCCTTAGAAACATGTATGGTCAAAAGTGTACCCCTAGAAACATGTATGGTACAAAGTGTTCCCCTAGAAACATGTATGGTCAAAAAAAGTGTACCTCTAGAAACATGTAAGGTAAAAAGTGTTACCCTAGAAACATGTATGGTACAAAGTGTTCCCCTAGAAACATGTATGGTACAAAGAATACCCCTAGAAACATGTATGGTCAAATGTGTTCCCCTAGAAACATGTATGGTCAAAAGTGTACCCCTAGAAACATGTATGGTACAAAGTGTTCCCCTAGAAACATGTATGGTCAAAAGTGTACCCCTAGAAACATGTATGGTAAAAAAAGTGTACCCCTAGAAACATGTATGGTACAAAGTGTTCCCCTAGAAACATGTATGGTACAAAGTATACCCCTAGAAACATGTATGGTCAAAGGTGTTCCCCTAGAAACATGTATGGTCAAAAGTGTACCCCTAGAAACATGTATGGTCAAAAGTGTACCCCTAGAAATATGTATGGTAAAAAGTGTTCCCCTAGAAACATGTATGGTCAAATGTGTTCCCCTAGAAACATGTATGGTACAAAGTGTTCCCCTAGAATCATGTATGGTACAAAGTGTTCCCCAAGAAACATGTATGGTAAAAAGTGTACCCCTAGAAACATGTATGGTCAAAAGTGTATCCCTAGAAACATGTATGGTAAAAAGTGTACCCCTAGAAACATGTATGGTAAAAAGTGTACCCCTAGAAACATGTATGGTACAAAGTGTTCCCCTAGAAACATGTATGGTCAAAAGTGTACCCCTAGAAACATGTATGGTACTAAGTGTTCCCCTAGAAACATGTATGGTCAAATGTGTTCCCCTAGAAACATGTATGGTAAAAAGTGTACCCCTAGAAACATGTATGGTACAAAGTGTACCCCTAGAAACATGTATGGTACAAAGTGTTCCCCTAGAAACATGTATGGTACAAAGTATACCCCTAGAAACATGTATGGTCAAAGGTGTTCCCCTAGAAACATGTATGGTCAAAAGTGTACCCCTAGAAACATGTATGGTCAAAAGTGTACCCCTAGAAATATGTATGGTAAAAAGTGTTCCCCTAGAAACATGTATGGTCAAATGTGTTCCCCTAGAAACATGTATGGTACAAAGTGTTCCCCTAGAATCATGTATGGTACAAAGTGTTCCCCAAGAAACATGTATGGTAAAAAGTGTACCCCTAGAAACATGTATGGTCAAAAGTGTATCCCTAGAAGCATGTATGGTAAAAAGTGTACCCCTAGAAACATGTATGGTAAAAAGTGTACCCCTAGAAACATGTATGGTACAAAGTGTTCCCCTAGAAACATGTATGGTCAAAAGTGTACCCCTAGAAACATGTATGGTACTAAGTTTTTCCCTAGAAACATGTATGGTCAAATGTGTTCCCCTAGAAACATGTATGGTAAAAAGTGTACCCCTAGAAACATGTATGGTACAAAGTGTACCCCTAGAAACATGTATGGTACAAAGTGTTCCCCTAGAAACATGTATGGTACAAAGTATACCCCTAGAAACATGTATGGTCAAAGGTGTTCCCCTAGAAACTAGTATGGTCAAAAGTGTACCCCTAGAAACATGTATGGTCAAAAGTGTACCCCTAGAAATATGTATGGTAAAAAGTATTCCCCTAGAAATATGTATGGTAAAAAGTGTTCCCCTAGAAACATGTATGGTCAAATGTGTTCCCCTAGAAACATGTATGGTACAAAGTGTTCCCCTAGAATCATGTATGGTACAAAGTGTTCCCCAAGAAACATGTATGGTAAAAAGTGTACCCCTAGAAACATGTATGGTCAAAAGTGTATCCCTAGAAGCATGTATGGTAAAAAGTGTACCCCTAGAAACATGTATGGTAAAAAGTGTACCCCTAGAAACATGTATGGTACAAAGTGTTCCCCTAGAAACATGTATGGTCAAAAGTGTACCCCTAGAAACATGTATGGTACTAAGTTTTCCCTAGAAACATGTATGGTCAAATGTGTTCCCTAGAAACATGTATGGTAAAAAGTGTACCCCTAGAAACATGTATGGTACAAAGTGTACCCCTAGAAACATGTATGGTACAAAGTGTTCCCCTAGAAACATGTATGGTACAAAGTATACCCCTAGAAACATGTATGGTCAAAGGTGTTCCCCTAGAAACTAGTATGGTCAAAAGTGTACCCCTAGAAACATGTATGGTCAAAAGTGTACCCCTAGAAATATGTATGGTAAAAAGTATTCCCCTAGAAACATGTATGGTCAAATGTGTTCCCCTAGAAACATGTATGGTAAAAAGTGTACCCCTAGAAACATGATGGTCAAAAGTGTATCCCTAGAAGCATGTATGGTAAAAAGTGTACCCCTAGAAACATGTATGGTAAAAAGTGTACCCCTAGAAACATGTATGGTACAAAGTGTTCCCCTAGAAACATGTATGGTCAAAAGTGTACCCCTAGATACTTGTATGGTCAAAAGTGTACCCCTAGAAGCATGTATGGTAAAAAGTGTACCCCTAGAAACATGTATGGTCAAAAAAAGTGTACCTCTAGAAACATGTAAGGTAAAAAGTGTTACCCTAGAAACATGTATGGTACAAAGTGTTCCCCTAGAAACATGTATGGAACAAAGAATACACCTAGAAACATGTATGGTCAAAAGTGTACCCCTAGAAACATGTATGGTAAAAAAAGTGTACCCCTAGAAACATGTATGGTACAAAGTGTTCCCCTAGAAACATGTATGGTACAAAGTATACCCCTAGAAACATGTAGGGTCAAAGGTGTTTCTCTAGAAACATGTATGGTCAAAAGTGTACCCCTAGAAACATGTATGGTCAAAAGTGTACCCCTAGAAATATGTATGGTAAAAAGTGTTCCCCTAGAAACATGTATGGTCAAATGTGTTCCCCTAGAAACATGTATGGTACAAAGTGTTCCCCTAGAATCATGTATGGTACAAAGTGTTCCCCTAGAAACATGTATGGTAAAAAGTGTACCCCTAGAAACATGTATGGTCAAAAGTGTATCCCTAGAAGCATGTATGGTAAAAAGTGTACCCCTAGAAACATGTATGGTACAAAGTGTTCCCCTAGAAACATGTATGGTCAAAAGTGTACCCCTAGAAACATGTATGGTAAAAAGTGTACCCCTAGAAATATGTATGGTACGAAGTGTTCCCCTAGAAACATGTATGGTAAAATGTGTTCCCCTAGAAACATGTATGGTAAAAAGTGTTCCCCTAGAAACATGTATGGTACAAAGTGTACCCCTAGAAACATGTATGGTACAAAGTGTTCCCCTAGAAACATGTATGGTCAAAAGTGTACCCCTAGAAACATGTATGGTCAAAAATAGTGTACCCCTAGAAGAATGTATGGTCAAAAGTGTACCCCTAGAAACATGTATGGTTAAAAGTTTACCCCTAGAAACATGTATGGTCAAAAGTGTACCACTAGAAACATGTATGGTACAAAGTGTTCCCCTAGAAACATGTATGGTCAAAAGTGTACCCCTAGAAACATGTATGGTAAAAAAAGTGTACCCCTAGAAACATGTATGGTACAAAGTGTTACCCTAGAAACATGTATGGTACAAAGTATACCCCTAGAAACATGTATGGTCAAAGGTGTTCCCCTAGAAACATGTATGGTTAAAAGTGTACCCCTAGAAACATGTATGGTTAAAAGTGTACCCCTAGAAATATGTATGGTAAAAAGTGTTCCCCTAGAAACATGTATGGTCAAATGTGTTCCCCTAGAAACATGTATGGTACAAAGTGTTCCCCTAGAATCATGTATGGTACAAAGTGTTCCCCTAGAAACATGTATGGTAAAAAGTGTACCCCTAGAAACATGTATGGTCAAAAGTGTATCCCTAGAAGCATGTATGGTAAAAAGTGTTCCCCTAGAAACATGTATGGTAAAAAGTGTACCCCTAGAAACTTGTATGGTACAAAGTGTTCCCCTAGAAACATGTATGGTCAAAAGTGTACCCCTAGAAACATGTATGGTACTAAGTGTTCCCCTAGAGACATGTATTGTCAAATGTGTTCCCCTAGAAACATGTATGGTAAAAGTGTCCCCCTAGAAACATGTATGGTACAAAGTGTACCCCTAGAAACATGTATGGTACACAGTGTTCCCCTAGAAACATGTATGGTACAAAGTATACCCCTAGAAACATGTATGGTCAAAGGTGTTCCCCTAGAAACATGTATGGTCAAAAGTGTACCGCTAGAAACATGTATGGTCAAAAGTGTACCCCTAGAAATATGTTTGGTAAAAAGTGTTCCCCTAGAAACATGTATGGTCAAATGTGTTCCCCTAGAAACATGTATGGTACAAAGTGTTCCCCTAGAATCATGTATGGTACAAAGTGTTCCCCTAGAAACATGTATGGTAAAAAGTATACCCCTAGAAACATGTATGGTCAAAAGTGTATCCCTAGAAGCATGTATGGTAAAAAGTGTACCCCTAGAAACATGTATGGTAAAAAGTGTACCCCTAGAAACATGTATGGTACAAAGTGTTCCCCTAGAAACATGTATGGTCAAAAGTGTACCCCTAGAAACATGTATGGTACTAAGTGTACCCCTAGAAACATGTATGGTCAAATGTGTTCCCCTAGAAACATGTATGGTAAAAAGTGTACCCCTAGAAACATGTATGGTACAAAGTGTACCCCTAGAAACATGTATGGTACAAAGTGTTCCCCTAGAAACATGTATGGTAAAAAGTGTACCTCTAGAAACATGTATGGTACAGAGTATACACCGAGAAACATGTATGGTCAAAAGTGTACCCCTAGAAACATGTATGGTTAAAAAAAGTGTACCCCTAGAAACATGTATGGTAAAAAGTGTTCCCCTAGAAACATGTATGGTCAAATGTGTTTCCCTAGAAACATGTATGGTACAAAGTGTTCCCCTAGAATCATGTATGGTACAAAGTGTTCCCCTAGAAACATGTATGGTAAAAAGTGTACCCCTAGAAACATGTATGGTCAAAAGTGTATCCCTAGAAGCATGTATGGTAAAAAGTGTACCCCTAGAAACATGTATGGTACAAAGTGTACCCCTAGAAACATGTATGGTACAAAGTGTTCCCCTAGAAACATGTATGGTAAAAAGTGTACCTCTAGAAGCATGTATGGTAAAAAGTGTACCCCTAGAAACATGTATGGTCAAAAGTGTACCCCTAGAAACATGTATGGTTAAAAAAAGTGTACCCCTAGAAACATGTATGGTAAAAAGTGTTCCCCTAGAAACATGTATGGTCAAATGTGTTTCCCTAGAAACAAGTATGGTACAAAGTGTTCCCCTAGAATCATGTATGGTACAAAGTGTTCCCCTAGAAACATGTATGGTAAAATGTGTACGCCTAGAAACATGTATGGTCAAAAGTGTAGCCCTAGAAGCATGTAGGGTAAAAAGTATACCCCTAGAAACATGTATGGTCAAAAGTTTACCCCTAGAAACATGTATGGTACAAAGTGTACCCCTAGAAACATGTATGGTCAAAAGTGTACCCCTAAAAACATGTATGGTACGAAGTGTTCCCCTAGAAACATGTATGGTCAAATGTGTTCCCCTAGAAACATGTATGGTACAAAGTGTTCCCCTAGAAACATGTATGGTACAAAGAATACCCCTAGAAACATGTATGGTCAAATGTGTTCCCCTAGAAACATATATGGTCAAAAGTGTACCCCTAGAAACATGTATGGTACAAAGTGTTCCCCTAGAAACATGTATGGTCAAAAAAGTGTACCCCTAGAAACATGTATGGTAAAAAGTGTACCCCTAGAAACATGAATGGTGCAAAGTGTTCCCCTAGAAACATGTATGGTACAAAGTATACCCCTAGAAACATGTATGGTCAAATGTGTTCCCCTAGAAACATGTATGGTCAAAAGTGTACCCCTAGAAACATATATGGTAAAAAGTGTACCCCTAGAAATATGTATGGTAAAAAGTGTACCCCTAGAAATATGTATGGTACAAAGTGTTCCCCTAGAAACATGTAAGGTTAAATGTGTTCCCCTAGAAACATGTATGGTAAAAAGTGTTCCCCTAGAAACATGTATGGTACAAAGTGTACCCCTAGAAACATGTATGGTACAAAGTGTTCCCCTAGAAACATGTATGGTAAAAAGTGTACCCCTAGAAACATGTATGGTCAAAAGTGTACCCCTAGAAGCATGTATGGTAAAAAGTGTACCCCTAGAAACATGTATGGTCAAAAGTGTACCCCTAGAAACATCTATGGTCAAAAGTGTACCCCTATAAACATGTATGGTCAAAAAAAGTTGCCCCTAGAAACATGTATGGTAAAAAGTGTACCCCTAGAAACATGTATGGTCAAAAAAAGTGTACCCCTAGAAACATGTATGGTAAAAACTGTTCCCCTAGAAACATGTATGGTACAAAGTGTTCCTCTAGAATCATGTATGGTACAAAGTGTTCCCCTAGAAACATGTATGGTAAAAAGTGTACCCCTAGAAGCATGTATGGTAAAAAGTGTATCCCTAGAAACATGTATGGTAAAAAGTGTACCCCTAGAAACATGTATGGTACAAAGTGTTCCCCTAGAAACATGTATGGTCAAAAGTGTACCCCTAGAAACATGTATGGTACAAAGTGTTCCCCTAGAAACATGTATGGTCAAATGTGTTCCCCTAGAAACATGTATGGTAAAAAGTGTACCCCTAGAAACATGTATGGTACAAAGTGTACCCCTAGAAACATGTATGGTACAAAGTGTTCCCCTAGAAACATGTATGGTAAAAAGTGTACCCCTAGAAACATGTATGGTCAAAAGTGTACCCCTAGAAGCATGTATGGTAAAAAGTGTACCCCTAGAAACATGTATGGTCAAAAGTGTACCCCTAGAAACATGTATGGTACAGAGTATACACCTAGAAACATGTATGGTCAAAAGTGTACCCCTAGAAACATGTATGGTCAAAAAAGTGTACCCCTAGAAACATGTATGGTAAAAAGGGTTCCCCTAGAAACATGTATGGTCAAATGTGTTCCCCTAGAAACATGTATGGTCAAAAGTGTACCCCTAGAAACATGTATGGTACAAAGTGTTCCCCTAGAAACATGTATGGTCAAAAGTGTACCCCTAGAAACATGTATGGTCAAAAAAAGTGTACCCCTAGAAACATGTATGGTAAAAAGTGTACCCCTAGAAACATGTATGGTGCAAAGTGTTCCCCTAGAAACATGTATGGTACAAAGTATACCCCTAGAAACATGTATGGTCAAATGTGTTCCCCTAGAAACATGTATGGTAAAAAGTGTACCCCTAGAAATATGTATGGTACAAAGTGTTCCCCTAGAAACATGTAAGGTCAAATGTGTTCCCCTAGAAACATGTATGGTAAAAAGTGTTCCCCTAGAAACATGTATGGTACAAAGTGTACCCCTAGAAACATGTATGGTACAAAGTGTTCCCCTAGAAACATGTATGGTAAAAAGTGTACCCCTAGAAACATGTATGGTCAAAAGTGTACCCCTAGAAGCATGTATGGTAAAAAGTGTACCCATAGAAACATGTATGGTCAAAAGTGTAGCCCTAGAAACATGTATGGTCAAAAGTGTACCCCTAGAAACATGTATGGTCAAAAGTGTACCCCTAGAAACATGTATGGTCAAAAAAAGTGTACCCCTAGAAACATGTATGGTAAAAAGTGTTCCCCTAGAAACATGTATGGTACAAAGTGTTCCCCTAGAAACATGTAAGGTCAAATGTGTTCCCCTAGAAACATGTATGGTAAAAAGTGTTCCCCTAGAAACATGTATGGCACAAAGTGTACCCCTAGAAACATGTATGGTAAAAAGTGTACCCCTAGAAACAGGGCCGGCCTTCTGAATTGCGGGGCTCAATTTAACGGATGAATGCAAGGCCCTTCTTCTAGCTTTTTTTTTACAACAACAACTATTACTATAATTTCGGGGCCTGTGCCAGGTGCGGGGCCCAATTCGGAGCAATTGATAAAATCGGCCTAATGTCGGTTCTGCCTAGAAATAGTATTGTGAGACCCGAACCGTAAAGACAATCAACGTCTGGCACTGATTTCTCTAACCAGATCAAGGACCTTGTGAATTTTCTCAAAAGTTAAAGAAAAGTTATGGGGCCCCAAAGTCGACAGGAGCCCTTGTTGTTTTTCTATTAATATTTTTGTTATGTGGCCCTGAACATGAGATAAATAAAAAGTTTGAAAATATTTACCTTTTATATTTACCTTTTATATATTAAATATAAAAAAATACCATATGGAACCCCTTTGTGAGTAGCGACCGGGGCATGATGCCCCCGCCTCGCTACGCCACTGGTTCGCCCGAACAAATATTTCGTTGCTTTTGATATGAAAAGAAAGTTATTGATGTCTTTGAAACGAATACACAGGAAAAAAAATGTCTCTCTTGAGCCTAATCTGTCGGGGGAAAAATATTTTCTCTCCGTTTTCTTGCAATGTTTACAGCGTTTTTTTCATCATGTAACTTCACCGGGCATCGTTATAAACTGTTAGCCCATAAGTTATATGGTTACTTTTTGTATTAAAAGAAAATATCTCATGTAATTAAAATGGACGTGCTATAAAAAAAAGTCGTTATTCAGTCTAAGTGGTGAAAAATAATTTCTAATTAAGTTTCGGCTATTTGTGATGTCATCGTATGTATTCCCTATCAAATGTCACTTGACCTACATATTAATAGATCTGTTATGTTAAGGTTTGCATAATATTGATCTGAAATCATTAGATTATGATTTGGAACTGTAATACATGTGAAGTATCAATTATATTATTAGCATAATTTCTGTCCCTAAAATAAGATATTAATGTTTGGTTGAACATTACTAACACTACGGGATTGACAGTCAACCCACAAGTTATCTGGGTGTTTTTTGGTATGAAAAGAAATTCTTTGATGTCCTTTGAATGATTTCGCTGGGAACAATGGTCTCAAATACATGTCATTTGTTTTCAAATCTACTAGTTGCAGAGCATTTTCTTCAGTTCATTCCAATTGAACAACACGATGGTAAATAATTTTTCGATCTGATGATGAGTACTCTCAGACTTCATGGTACAGATATCGGCATTTGAAGATCTCAGTCCTATGACAATGCGAGTAATATAAGTGGGATTTATTCGGGAGTACAAGCTAGATTTAGAGAGATTAATAAATTAGTTGAGTGGGTGCCATGCTCTGCCTACATCTTAAATTTGGTAGGCTCATTTTCTGTGGAGAGCTGTTCAGCTGCAGTCAACTATTTTCCTATTGTTCAGTCAGTCTACACGTTTTTTTTTTGCTTTCACCGCAGCGGTGGTTAAAATTAACAGTGTCTGAAAGTGGTCAGCACGAAGTGACGCTAGTAGAGCTTTTTATGCCAATTATAAGGAAATTCAACAAGCATTGTCTGATGTTGCTACAAGCGAAGCCCAATCACTCATAAGGAAGTTGGACCATTTCGAGACAGCGTTAATGACTGTGATTTGGAAAGACTTTCTCCAAAACATTGATATGATCTGGAAGAGGCATTTACTACTGAATTTTTTTTGTTCTCATGTATGTTTGCTGATAAGAAAACTGTGATTGAAATGCTTACAGCACAAATACAGAATAGGTTGGTTACAAGTTTTCCAAGTGTAAATATTGCTTTCCGGATCTATCTTTTACTTTTCTAAACTCAAATTGATAAAAACATATCTTCGGTCAACAATGAGACAAATACGACTATTCTCCCTGGCATTACTTTCATTTGAAAAGGATTTGATGAGGAAAATGACATTTGAATACGTCATATGTAACTTTGCTAAGACAAAGAGCCGAAAAGCTAACTACGATAATTTACAGATCTTCAGCACTGCAGCTTGACTTGCTCAGGTGCCCCATCTCACACGGTTATATATAGTTACTTTAATACAAACATTATTAAATTTTACCAGCATTCTGAACTTGTTCTCACTTTGTGCGCATCCATGCACGTGTTCATTGGTCTAATTTTCTCACCAGTCAAGCTCTGATTCTCTCCCCTGACCCATTCAAACTATTGTGCAGCCATGCTTGCACAACAATCCTATACACAATCCCGTAAGCAACCAAACAAACACAGTCACTAAATAGGACTTTTTAGTGACTTTCTTTTCGTCTCTACCTTAGCCGAATCCAGGGAAGACTAAGTTTTATGTAGATGTGTTATTAAAGGCATTCAAAGGCATTAGGAAAAGTTACATTCTAGAGCCCTTAGAAAATGGCAATATTAGACCCAAATGCTAAAACGCTTCCAAATACACCGATTGCGAATATTGGGCACATAAAAATATTTCAAAACATTCCTCCAAATGTTAAGACATTTATCCAAAGGGCTAAATTGGTTATACTATTCTCTACTAATAGTATCATGAGCAAACACATGGGAGTACATCTTGTCTTCACAAAGAATGTAATGTTACGAACTCATGGTCACCTATCTCTAGTCTAATGGTCACTTATCTAATCTATATAATATCATCTGTGACAAAGGATAAAGGATTGGTAATTTCCTCTACACGTAGCTTATTGATCTTATACATGTAGCAAGCTGACCCTTTACACGTAGCTATTTGATCTTATACACGTAGCAGGTTGACCCTTTACACGTAGCTAGTTGATCATTTACTTGTAGCAAGCTGACCCTTTACATGTAGCAAGCTGACCCTATAGACGTATCGAGCGAACTCTATACACGTAGCGAGGTGACCTTATACACGTAGCAGGTTGAGCTTATACACGTTAGCTAGTTGATCTTATACAAGTAGCAGGTCGAACCTATACACGTTAGCTAGCTGATCTTATACAAGTAGGAAGTTGATGCAAAGAATCACCAAGTCATATCATATTTAATGATAATAATTGACCAGCAGTGTATTGTTCCTTTTTATTATATATATCAACAACGTTTATACATATATACAATTCTTCTTCAATCAATATTCCATAAGAAATAAACAAAAATGGATAACTTGAATTTTTCACAAAGAGCTTATGACATTCTTATGAAGTGATTTGCAAATAACAAATGTTTATTGATAAATAAACTTAAATCTGAGTTGTTTGTTCTTCATCGCTGTGTCAATAAATTCATCGAAGCGTTCATTCAGTGAAACTGTGAAATGATTTTTCCAATCTCCGATTTGTCCTGAAATTAAAAGACGCATCTTTATAAAGGTCCATGTTTTTGATGAAGTATCTTGAGGTAGAAATAGGGCCACTGATAAACTGCCAATTACGTGTGATTGAAGCGTTAGAAATATTATGACATTCAATTTTTTAACGCAAACACCTAAATACGGTAATGTTTACCCAAATTATGTTCTTTCATAGTTGGGAGACATAATTTAAAAAAAAAAAAACAAACAGTAAATAGCTCAATTCTTCAAATAGAAATAGATAAGAAAAAAAAAGAAAGAAAAAACATCAGAATGCACAAACTGTCATCTTTACATAAAATTATATCAGCTACATGACCTTGAAACAATAGGATTGCCATTTCAAACCTATTTTTATGACTGAATTATACAAGCAGTGAACATCTGCAGACGCGTGCCACTAGTTTGATTGACAGGTGTCATGGGTTTGAATCGATGGAAGTTCGTGTCCACTTGTTATGGGGACAGAGGATGGTTGGGTACGTCATAATTAAGCTGATCTTTGCGGAAAGAGAGGCTGCGAGGTGTGTCAAGAATTGACTGGGTGGGGTAAGGGGGCAAACTTCAATTAAAAAAAAAAACTCCTTTAAGTTAGAGTCCACCTATGAGGTATACTATTATTTTAAAAATGAAAATGAACATATGATATAGAAATACTGTTGTTGTTTTTTTTGGGGGGGAAGGGATTTTGTTCAAGTAGCGGAGGGTTAGGGTAAACTAGACTTATGCGGGGCAAAGTGTAGCAGAATATAACAGGGATGGAGGGGAGAGGGTTTGACATGTGTCAGAAGCTCTGAACCTAACTCCGAAAAAAAAAAAACATGTTTGGCATTGTTGTTGATAAGAAACAACTCGCATCTGCTCCAGACAGAGCAGTGATTGTGTTATTGAGGGCCCAAGGCAGACATGCTGAAATATTGCGGGCTCTGAGTGGAAACGGCACCAGTTTTAGTTTATACCCTGACATGTCTTATGAATAACGTGACGAGCTAAAGTGGATGTAGTGTCTGAGACAATCCCCTTCGACGTTTTAATATAATAGATATCTAAGTATTAGGCTTAATACGAATAATAGTGACAAGATGACAAGGTTGGGAAACAATAGAATAGTAGACAGCAAATGTGTGAAGACCAGGAGGCGACGTCGGACAGGCTAGTAGGGTATCAATGACGACCAGGTGACGCTCCTAGAAAGATTAGATAGTTAGGAGAAGTTATGAGTGGAGTTAGTGAGGACGAGAGTTAGAGAAGAGAGATAGTTACGAGAGATCTAGTGACGAGAGTTTTAGGGACATGAATTTTAGTGAGTCAGAGTTGAGGCAGAGCAAATTACTGTGGATTTAAATGTGTATTCGTTTATGGACTTGTTGTATTCTGATGTACATTTATGTAAATAAATCGTTGTACGAACAACGCATCGAGTTTGATTGGTTTTTGAGTTGTGACAAAGGAGTGAGCAAATAAGAGTGAAACAGACAGACATTAAGCTAAATTGACATCTCTACGTTTGAATTAAAACGCACAACTCATAACATAAACCAAAGGGCCTGAGACGTTTATAGAGCACGTAGAAAAGAGCCCGCAACAAATAACGATGAGTGATTGTATTTGACTCAATTTTTAAATGTACACAAATGTGTGATGATTTGGAATAGTAGCATACTGGCATGCCTATCCCATTTTCGCTCCTTTAGGCGTTAGATGGTCGACTTATTTTCCTATTCCTAAAGAAGGCTCTGTCAAATTATTTTAAATGGCGCCCTCCCCCCCCTTTCCGCGTCCATTTTCCTCTTAACATTTACTTTTTTAGCACCCAGGATATTCTTATTTAAATAGTTTTGTTCAAGTAGCCACCCCCCACCCACCACATGGTTCCGAGCGTCACTGTCCTCCATTAGATACGCCACTGCACATACAACACTTATTTCTTTCATCACCCAATAGACTCTTTATATTGGCTGCTGATGGTCGTGCGTTAAAGCGCTCGACTGTCGACCTGAAGGTACCTGGTTCGATGTGGACCAAGGAAATTTTTCAGGTCTTGGCTCAAGTTCCCGGTATATCTCCCGTGGTGCCTCCATGGCCATTGTACTATCGGCTATGGTGGGGATGAAAGAAGGGCACCATAAAAACCGTCCCATTAGTGGTTCATAGGATCTAAGAGATTTCATCTCATCCTTTCAGGGACTTCACACACACAGCTTAAATTAGACATTCCAAAAAATGTTAGTTTTAAATATATTGGGCTTGAAAAGATGAATAAAATAAATAATTAACTTTGAACCTTTTCTATAAAAAGTTATATTTTTGCAAATCTCTGCAAGTGGCTCTGGATAGTCTTTGGCTCTAGTTTGTTCAATTTTCTTCATTTGTTCAAAACTGCAGGCATTGACAATGTCTGTACACAGCTCATCACTGGGAGGTACATTGAGAAACTGGGCCAAGTCTTTCACTGTTTTGACTGGATACTGGAGAGTACAACACATTGGATCTGAATAACTTGTGTTAATTATAGATTATTTACTGATGAAATGTGGGACGGATGGCCGAGTGGTGTAGATACTCGACTGTCGACCTGAGAGTCCTTGTTCGATCCTCGGTGAGAACCATGGAATTTTTCCAGGTGTTAGTTGATGCAAAGTCGTCCCACAAGTCCACCCAGCTTTAAATGGGTACCTGACGTAAGTTGGGGAAGTAAAGGCGGCTGGGCGTTGTGCTAACCACACAATCCCTTTATATGCCGAGGTTATAGAAACAGATGAATTCTACACTTCATCTGCCCCGATGGCCCGATAGCGCTAAGGGAACACTTTTTTACTGATGAAATACTGATTAATTAATAACTAGAGTTATATAAAGTATAATACAATTAACAAAAAAAAAACAATATGATTTTGTACAGACTAAACAATGATTAACTATCGCTAAATGTGAAAAAAAAATGAATACTATGTAAAGCATATCCTTCGGACATAAACATTATTGATAAGACAAATATTGAAATAAGTAGATATCCCTTGTATTGGTTCTCTCTGCCGCAAAGTAAGCTATAAAACATATTACCTTCTTCATCTCCTCGAAGTAAACATGTTTGATTGGATGATCAGGGTGGTTCTGTTCAAACTCTGACATCTTATTCAAATATTCAAACTGGGACGGTGCAGACACTGGTTGGATACATACGAAAATAATTTCATTCCGTTACAAAGCCAGAATGGGGTTGTTTTACTTTGATCTATAGGATTATACGAGGGGTGGCAATGGTAGCACACAGGGCCCTACGGCAAGTGTCATAGTGGGGCCCGAGTGCCCTTATTGTGAGCTATATACCAGGGTTGACAAATCAAAAGTTTGATGTGAGACACATTCCGGTTTTTAAAGTGGTAAAGACTCCTACATGGTAAATATCCATATCAAGAGTGACACAATTTATTCTATTTAATATTTAGTAATGAAAAAAATAAATAAAAGAAAATCTGAGCAACTGTGTGCGTTAGACACGGTGTGCTTTAGACACGGTGTGCTGTAGACACGGTGTGCTGTAGACACTGTGTGGTGTAGACACTGTGTGGTGTAGAGTAGACAACTCAATGGGGACTGGTATGCAGATATCTTTTTTTTTGTGGCTAATTTCACAACTTTTGTTTACTTAGTCATTATAAATTGACTATGGTGCAGCTCTTTATATCATTTTTTTAAACGACATAACAAAAGAGACCATTTAGGAACTCATTGTTAGCTTACAACCAGGGGTTTTTTTGCCATGTAGCGCGCCGGATCTGCGATCCGGCACCTCTGAAATGCAACCCGGCACCTCTTATAGTTTTCTTCATTTGGTAAAATGTTAAAAACTTCAGAGACCCACCACCTCTTATTGAAGAGACCCACCACCTCTTATTGAGCAAAAAAAACCCTGCTTACAACTGTGATGAACATGGTGACTTTGTAAATAGCTGCTACAGACATGGGGTAACATTTGTCGTTTGTAAAAGAAAACTTTCCAATTAATATTCAGCTGGGACTTTTAGGCCCCCCCCCGGGGGGGGGGTGATGTTTTCCTAATTCTAATACATAAGGACTAAAAAAAAAGGTTTTAGTTGTAAAAAAAAAAAATTATTCGATTTCACTTTAACAATGTTTCCATGGGCGGTAAGGGAGCGTGACCCTGTTGGTCTCGCAGCCACTAGTAGCCTCAGAATAAATAGGCATGTCCGTTCTTTAAGCCCAATAAAGAATGGACACATACATATATATTTACACATACATGATCAAAGGTAACAATAATAAAATATGAATGTCATATGCGCATTAATTGATGACGTAATCGTGTGCGTGTGGTAATTTTGTACAATTTACATTGGCCACTAAGGAAAGCGTTGACCCATATCTCATCCATGCCAAAAATAGATTTCATGTGCCAGTACCCGGATGTTATCACATCTTTAGGATTTCGGATCACGTGAATGATCTGTACAAATGACAAATAAAACAAGAAAGTTCATTAGACTTTGGTTTTACATATTTGATTCATCGATACAATAAATATACTGATCAATGTATGATTGTGTGGCTACATATGGTTGTACATATTTGATTCATCGATACAATAAATAGACAGATGAATGTATGATTGTGTGGCTACATATGGCTGTACATATTTGATTCATCGATACAATAAATATACTGATCAATGTATGATTGTGTGGCTACATATGGTTGTACATATTTGATTCATCGATACAATAAATAGACAGATGAATGTATGATTGTGTGGCTACATATGGCTGTACATATTTGATTCATCGATACAATAAATATACTGATCAATGTATGATTGTGTGGCTACATATGGTTGTACATATTTGATTCATCGATACAATAAATAGACAGATGAATGTATGATTGTGTGGCTACATATGGCTGTACATATTTGATTCATCGATACAATAAATATACTGATCAATGTATGATTGTGTGGCTACATATGGTTGTACATATTTGATTCATCGATACAATAAATAGACAGATGAATGTATGATTGTGTGGCTACATATGGCTGTACATATTTGATTCATCGATACAATAAATAGACAGATGATTGTTTGATTGTGTGGCTACATATGGCTGTACATATTTGATTCATCGATACAATAAATAGACTGATGAATGTATGATTATTGTGTGGCTACATATGGTTGTACATATTTGATTCATCGATACAATAAATAGACTGATGAATGTATGATTGTGTGGCTACATATGGCTGTACATATTTGATTCATCGATACAATAAATAGACTGATGAATGTATGATTATTGAGTGGCTACATATGGTTGTACATATTTGATTCATCGATACAATAATTAGACAGATTAATGTATGATTGTGTAGGTGCACTCTTATCCAGGGCTGACCATAAACTACAAGAGCCCTCTGACAAAATTCTGTTTTGGGGCCCCTTTTATTCAACGTTTGTGTTTCAATGTTCCTATAAAGGTTTTCCATTAACATTGATTACAATGTGACCTCCCCCCCCTCCCCACGAGAGTACTCAATAGTCTTGAAATCATTAGCGGACTTTAAGGGTTGACGACCAAATCAGATTCCCCAGGTCTGTGATTGGGGGGTGGGGTGGTGGGGGGGACTACCATCGGAAATAATGTTATTCTGACATTTGCTATAGGCTCCCATAACTCGCATGTCATGGCCGAACATTTAAACGATTTTAAATCACTCACTACCTAAATAAATTATTAATAAATGCGGAACTGAAATTACTGATATGGTAATTATCGGGTAGGACAACTGGGTCTGACAACCTAGGCTCCCGCCAGTGGCGTAGTGAGGGGGCAAGTGGGCATTATGCCCCGGCGCTACTCACAAAGAGGCGCCAAATTGACCGCAAAATGTATAACGTTATATGGGTTTTTAATGGGGGGGGGGTGCGCTAAAAAAAGTTATTTTGCCTCGGGCGCGAGTTAAGCTCGCTACGCCACTGGCTCCCGGGCCTGAGAATGACTGAAGAAAAGGTGTGAGATTATGTCGTTATCAACATCTAATCCCACTATAGTGCTGGGCCTACATAGAAAAGGTATGAGATTATGTCGTTATCAACATCTAATCCCACTATAGTGCTGGGCCTACATAGAAAAGGTATGAGATTATGTCGTTATCAACATCTAATCCCACTATAGTGCTGGGCCTACATAGAAAAGGTATGAGATTATGTCGTTATCAACATCTAATCCCACTATAGTGCTGGACCTACATAGAAAAGGTATGAGATTATGTCGTTATCAACATCTAATCCCACTATAGTGCTGGGCCTACATTTAGGGCATTGGGTCCTAGACAAGATCCCTGCCCCAGGCTCCGTGTACTAGTAAGGCCGCATTTTGCAAAGGCCCATTCATAAGACATGGTGTCAATGGTAACTCTGTTTGGACTCAACCCTCCCCTCTCTACGATTGATGGTCGAGGTGTGTAGAGCTGGTGATGTGTTCCATAAAAAAATATCCTTTTTAAAACAATTTGGATTCGATTCTAATTAAGTCCATATATCAACAAAAGCTCAATATATATTTTGTGGAAATGATTTTTTTTTAAATTCACAAATTCTATTTATAAACAAATATCAACGACTACGCCAAATTATTTTGGTTATTTTGCTGAATTGATTTTATCTCATTTTGTGCATAATTGATTATTAATTTTAAAATTCTGCATCGTACATCGATGACCTTGGACTAGACCTTTGTTTTCTTGGACCTAATTTCCTGTGGCATGTGTACCACCACGTTGTGTGAGTTGAGAATCCTTGGCGAGGTCTCGTTGTCTGCTCTATCCAGTCCACCTGGAGTTTCCAACATGACCTGTTCCTTGGTTCTCTTCTCATACTCTGTCGTCTGAATGAGTAACATCTGAGTTACCTACCATAGCCAGTGGGTTCCTTAGAGATAAAAAAAAATACAGACTCTTTCATTTAAAAATAAAAGCCACTGCCAATTAACAGTAAACATGATTAGATTAGTGTAGAAAACTCTGTCAGATTTTAAAGATTTAACAAGAAATTCGAGGATTTCCGAGAACTCACCACATTTGGGAAAAGCCGCTATGATGACATCGTCATCACGAATAGGAAATTTCCGAGTTTTTTCTACTTGTGCAACTGGATCGTCAATTCCCGGGAAAGCCATTATTTTATGGCCGTAGGCTATTTGACAGGGTTTAGTGAAGAAGGAAGGAATGCATTGGCCACTTGTGGGAGATTTTTCTTCTGGCATTTGTGTGGCGCTACTGTCAATAGGTAGTTTTCGTATGAAAGTAAAAGGAAAATAGGATTTAACATGTTTGTTATTGTTTGATAGTTTTTATATTTAAAAAAAATGATCATCTTATATAACAACATTTAGAAGATTAATTTTACATTTTACAAAGGTAAATTTTAAAACGACAAAAAATCACCATGAAAACATCATAAAAAGTCAATTTTATTGTCATGTTGACATTTCCTATTCATCTGTGTTCACGTTATTTTAAAGTAGATTAAGTATAAAGATAATTATCAAATGTACGGTCACATCCAACGTTTTACTTGCTGTGACCATCAAATATTAGATTACATGTTGAAATCCAGACTTTATATACATTTTCTACTTTGCACACAAAGTCTGCTATTGTATGCACATATATTGTTTTCTTTTATATGTGCAATGTAAATGTCTAAGTTTTGCACATCCCTCGCTAAACTAAATGCACATCCCTTGCTATACTAAATGAACATCACGAGTTATTTGTGCATTTGTCATGCTTTACAATTTGAGCTTTACTATACTATACTCCATCAAAAGTTCATATATTATGTTCTATTCTATGTGCACATATCATGCTGTACTATAATGTGCAAATATCATATTATTTTAATGGTGCATGTTTTATGTTCTACTAGATGTAAACCACCAGTGTGTCTCAAATTGTGGGATGTGGGCAAATTTTACATGTATAGCTACAAAATGTACAGGGGTGGGCAAACATTTTGAGCCACGGGCAACAATGGATTCTTGAATTTGACAGCAGTCTGTCCAATGTCGGAAATGTACATAGTAGAGGGACTGGTAGCAAATGGATGAATTGTTGACTTCAAACAAGCACAGAAAAAATTTCATGAATATATGACGTTATTTAGTACTACCTCATCGGCACTGATATTTTAAATCATTTGAATGAATTTTGAATGTGAGTATGCATATATAAACTCCACAGAAAATTCTAGAAGGTTCTAGAAAGTTTTAGAAAAAAAATTTATACAGCTCTAGAAGGTTCTGGAAAATTCTATGAAACCTCTGGAAGTTTCTAGAAGCTTCTAGAAAACCATGGAAAACTTGAGAAGGTTCCGGGAATTTCTAGAAAACTCTAGAAGTTTTGATTTTCATATAAATAGCCAGCCTCACCAGTGCATTTCAATTTAGTTATAAAAATCAAGTGTTATATATAATTGTTCTTTGCATCTAAAAAACAGCATTTTAAACCTTGTAAAATTTAATTAAATGCAACTGCACTGAGGCAGTATTTATATGAGCCCAAATTGTGTGAAATTAGATATATACATGTTTTAAATCCCAGTGAACGAAAAAACTAAAATGCTTATGTTAAAAAAAACAAATTAATTGTTTTCCATTATAAAGTGAGCCACCATAATATATATATATAAATATGTATATAAAATTGAATGTGCGGGAGAGATTAAACAGTCAAACTAATAGTAATTTGTCAACTCATGAATTACAATATTTAAAATGTATGGGAACATAATAAACACACTTCCTCTTTAAATTGTACAACACTAGAAAATTGTCAATAGACTGAATAAAACAGGAAAGTTCGTTCATAAAATTAATGTGGCTTTCATATCGTTCTGTTATCGTACTTTTTTTTACTTACAGTGGGTCGCACAAACAAAGGGGTTTCCATGGTGCACAGAGTATAAAGTTTGAGAAACACTGTTGCATACTTTAATGTTTTTCTCGATTTTTTTTTACTGTTGAACGAGACTAAACGAGACTATGTATATAATTTATTTATTTAACCATTCAGAGCCGTTCTTAGGTTCTGTTAGCCCTAGGCAGAAATGTCAATGTAGGGACACAATTTGTCGTAAGTGAGGTCAGAGTTGTGTTGTTTACCTAACCAGATGAATGTTTACATCGGACATTCTGCTATTTTACGTGAAGAAATGTTTTATCAAACTAACTCTTTTGAGATTGCATGCAGTATCCATGTAATGTTTACAAGTGTGATAGTAGCAGTTGGTGTCACTCGGTACAGACAATTCTCTGTGTCACCACCCCCACCACCTCAAGACTTCCACCATGAGCAATGGAACATATTTCGATTTTTCCTGCACTAGATCTTAGAGAATTTACTTTAAAAAATCATGGTATTACTGACTGTATTTCAGAAAGACGTATATTACTTTCATTAAACTGAGTTTGTAAACAAAGTCTCCAATTTCACGAAACCACGCGACATGCATCAATTTTTTTTAGAACGTTTGCGAAAATCTCTACATTAATACGATCAGCTCTTCATGGTGGTACCCTTTGCTAATGCTCTACATGGTGGCACCTGTGCTACTGTTCTGCATGGTGGTACCTGTGCTACTGTTCTTCATGGTGGCACCGTGTGCTATTGCTGTACATGGTGACACCGTGTACTACAGCTAATTTTTTTAACTATTTTAAGTTATAAACCCGACTAGACCAAGTTTTTTCTGATATGAAAATTAGCATTGTTCATTTTTGGTGTCACCTCTAAGTTTGTGTCACCTGGTGCGGCCCGCACCCCGCAAGTGACGCCACTAGATTGTAGATACAGTTTCCATGATAGATAATGTAATGTTCCCCAGTAATAGAGTAGATAAAGATTCCATGTAATGTTTACGGGTGTGTGTAGCACAAAAGAAAGTAGATTATACATTGGCTGCATACCACTATTTTCTCTATCACTATTCATTAATTGTTTTTTTTTAACAAATAAAGTTTCAATATTACAGTCAATCACTTTAATTTGAGGAAATGTGTGCCTATAAAAATTTTTCCCAAAGATGCTACACAGATTTCATTTAGCCATTAAGTATGTACATAAATAATGACTGAACATGGAAGAGATTTACCTTGTTTTAAATTGAATTTAAATTTACCTTAAACGTTATTCAAGAATTGATGTTTTGAAAGGTTGTGGTGTTTCTATGCTCATAATGAGGATTATTTTCTTTGGGATGAACTAAATAAAATATGAACTTCTTTGATGTATTATTAAGTGTCCCTTAAATGTGTTTTGGCTACAATAATCTGTTCATGTCCTTTGGGGCCACTTCGAGTATATAGACATGCTATTTTCGTATATAGACTGATTGTTAACGCGCTCAAATATATATCGCCATTTTCAACTCCAACTGCGTGCCTAATAGCCGGTTCGGGTACCGGGCCTGTTCAGCTAGTATATATATATATATATATATATATATATATATATATATAGCCTATATACATATATATACATATATATATATATAGCCTATAAACATATATATACTGTGAAGGTTTATAAGGTTATCTTGATGTAATGTTAATGTTGGGGTCTGACTGCAGTTGCAGTCAGACTGATCTTGGAGGCGTTACTGTGGTAGCGTGTCTCTTATTCCACACACACAAACACTACTCAAATCAATGCTGAACTCAATGTTGCTGATTCATTGGTACATTTATTTACGAAGACATTAACATAGCAAACATGTTGAATCATAAAGGCACATGTTCAAAAGATCAAATAATATATATATGAGTTGCCATATGAAAGCGAATAAATTGACTTCTTCTGGAGTTAAATAATAATACGTCTTGTATGTTCAAGAACTAGAAAGCAACTGCCGTTATCACCAAGGCTTGTTTCTACGCAAAATCTTAAATGACGTCAAACTAGAAAAAACTACGTCACATAACAATTTAAAAATTAATACTCTCTAGAGTTACTTAAAAAGTGTGATTAACACATATGCACAAACTAAATCAATTAATGGATATTTAAATCAACTTTAACTCCTCTTAACTCCTCGACATATACATATTTATGTATTGTCAGGGATGGTGCCTGGTCGTATTGTTTTTTTATTTCTTTCACAGCACATTGCCTCACAAATACTTCCAGTAAAGTACGAAAAGTCAATTTGGATTAAATATAAATAATTACTTTCACTTTATTTATTATAAGCACTTAAGTCAAATCACTACAATAGGTCAACAGCTTCACAAATATGTTTACATATCAATTCGTCTCGTCCCTGAACCACACACTCACAGACTTCTTACCCGTCCATTCGTTTATTCCTAACCAGGCTTGCGGAGCCGTCACATTTTTTCCGGCTCCGACAAATTTGACGGCTCCGGTTCCAGCTGCGGCTCCGGCTTTGGCTCGGCTCCGGCTCGGCTCCGGCTCCCTATAAAGATAGTATCACACGAGACAATTTTTTTTGTAATTGTGCCACGCAAAAATGCCGCTAATTAAAAGTTATGCAAATTTTGCCGCGTTCACACCCATAGTCAAGGACGTGAAAAAATATACGCATTGTTGGCTTTACTAAAAACAAACCATTTCATGCATCCAGAATCATATTATTATTTTCGACCGAGGTTTCACTAGTCGCCATTTTCATAAGTTATAAAAGTTATTTCAATGATCAAATTAACAAATAGTAAAATGATACATTATTTAAAATATTTTAAAGACTTCAGTATTTATATTTATTATTTATAAATTCGAAGTGACTATTCGGACCCGGGAACCAATAAACTCCGATTTTAATTCGGACCCCGTCCCAATAAAGTCTGATTGTTATTCGGACCCACAGCCTTATAAATTTGTCTACTCTATTTCAGCTATTCTGTTTATAATAAAATTGTTGAATACAGAAAGCGACCATTTTTTTTAGTCTATTACTAATTCGCGGCCAAATGATATACAAAATGACGCGTTCTATTTGTCGTCGTAGTAAAAATTTATTTTTAAATGATTGATAACCTTTATATATAACAAAATATCATGCCATTAAAAAAAATTCGGAGGGTAAACAAGATTTAAAAAGAACACAAAACGAGTCCCCATTAAAGATTTCTTGTGGTGATGTGCGTGCACGCTATCATTTATATGATGTTACTGTTGTGGCGTTCGTAAAAATGACAACATTTCAAATTGTAGGAGGCAAATAATCAAACAAATTTGGAATTTTAAAGCTAAGACAAAAATTCTGCTTTAAAAAAAACATTTGGGAGCCGTGGAGCCGCTAGATTTTTTGGCTCCGGCTCCGGCTCCAGCAAAAGTGCGGCTCCACGGCTCCTCGGCTCCGGCTCCGCTCCGCAAGCCTGTTCCTATCTAACTCCCTTCCTCAAACGAAACAAAATTTTATTTATCCCCTTCCCCCTTCCGTCACTTGCTGTTGTGTCCTGAATCTATCCACTGCCATCGTCATAGTGTTTTCGAAGGCAACGATCTAATCTCGTCTACTAAAACTAAACTAAACTGTCTAATGATGTCATATCAAACTCTAAACTCTGCTGGTATTATGCATCAGTCCTGACCTACCTTCATTGTCCTCACAATTTGTTTGTCTATCTATATATCCATTTATCCATCTGTCTATGTATGTAACTATATGTCTGTCTATCTATCTATGTCTATCTATCTACTTTCACTATCCTTACCTGTATATTGACATTTCTGGACTAGACAATATTAGAGAATACACTTATTTCTAAAAAATCACATGCTGAATGAGAACAGATCGAAAACTGAGTTACTTCTAATTCCAGCGTGGAATTCCATTAGAACTTTAGGCAAAGATAAAAATCTGACACCATTTTTGGTTTTACCCATAAAAAATGGTTTTACCCTGTGTATCTAGCTCAAAAAAAAAGAATTAGTGCATTGCTATTAAGTTTCATCTCTGTCTGTCGGTCTGATTGTCAACCTTTCTGTTTGTCAGTCTGTCTATAGATCTTCTGTCTGTGAATATATTTGTCAATCTGGCGGTATGTCAATTGGTATGTCTTTACAATCTGTCTGTCTGTTTATCTGTCTGTATTGTCAATTTGACTGGATGTCAATATGTCTGTTAACATGTCTGTCTATGAATCTGTCTCTGTGTCAATTTGTTTGTCAATCTGTATCGCTGTCAATTTGTCTGTAATTCTGTATGTCATTCCATCTGTCTGCTAAATTTGTCAGTCTCTCTATCTGTTTGTTAATATGTCTGTCTGTCAATATGCCTGTCTCGCTAACAATTATGGTCTGACCATGACTATGCAAAATTTGCAAAATATAGAAGCTCAACAGCCTATTTTTACTCTGCTCCCCCTCCCTCCATTTTCCATTCCAAAACACAAGAAAGAATCTTAAAACGGTTAACTTATTCTGACCAGTTGACCCAGAGGCGTCCCTAGGGGGTTGGGGGCCCGGGGGGCTTGGCCTTTTTGGGGGCCCCTGCAGATTTGACATACGATATCATGCTTTGAGATAACGTACTTAATAAATATATGTCTAAATTCAAATTAGTACAGTATATCAATAAAATTAACAAAAAATTATCATTAAAATTCTTTTAATGAATATTTCCAGTTTAGTGACAAGATAATGCACAAGTGACAAATCTCAATTCATTTTGCCTCACGTCGTGCTTTCTGTGCAGTAAAGGCATTTATAACATCATCTAAGTCAATGTTGTCTAGTATTTTTGACTTCACTTACATTAAAGCCATGCTGCTCTTTCTTGCATCATTTTACTCCAGATATAGATTTTTGATTGACTTTGAGTTTTGAGAACAATCTCTCACATGATGCAATGGAAGTGGCCTGAGTTAGCAGTATTCGGATGGAGGTTGCAAGGTTTGAGCAAACATCATTATCATATGAAGCCAGCTTCCTCAATAAGTCAGTTGGTGATTGTGGTACTGGTTTGTTGATGAAAGTGCTCGTGCATCAATGACACCATTGAAAAAGTGATTTGCCTGTATGTTATCATACAAACAGGAAAAAATTGACAGTTTTTCATCAGTGTGTAATCATCCATAGAATTCAACAGGTGTCTTGGTTTAAGAAGAACCCCAAAGGTGTCCACATGGTCTTGCAACCTTTGGAATCTATCCTTTATCTCCATATGAGTCTGTAAAGCACTCCTGTCGCAACACGTTTGCATTGCAGCTCTATTGACAGTCCTACATGAGAACTCAACTCTCCATCAAGTCTTTTCTTTCTTCTGGTTGTTTTGCCTACAGGAAATCCATAGCATTCAATGCCTCCTTTTGCTCTTTCGATGGATTTGGTGATCAGTTTCGTCCGTTTCTCATCATTTTGCAGAAAGCATGAATGGGTCTTAATCTCGTCAGCATCTTTGTCAAGATGCAAGGAAAGTGACGACGTAGCTTCTTCTCATGAGTACCACCATGTAGGCATACTACTCCCCTTTTTTAGATTCCCGGCTCCAGTTTCTTTCAGTTTGGTCTATCTCTGGGGTGGGTTGGAAAAAAAGTTGAGCAATTCATGAAAAAAGGTGACAATTGCTGGGTCTTTCTCAGCAGAATGAAGAGCTGCCAAGCTGAGAGAGTGATTATCACAGCTCAGAAATGTTACGTTTGGATTTATGTCTAGGAGACGTTTCTGCCGGTCAGACCGACGGCCACTCATTGTGGCTGCGTTATCATAGGTTTGATATGTGCACAGATTAAAGTCTAGTTCAATGTCTTAAAGAGTTTTCAGAACATGTTCTTCATTATGTTGTGCATTTGGCTTCACAATTTCAAAATAACAAAGGAATGACACTTTTATTTCGAAATTCTCGACATCCAAGTTACGAACTTGGGATACTTGTTCTTTGTGAGAAACATCTGGAGTGGAATCAAACATCAGAAAAAAGTAACAAATTTGCTTGACTTTCCCAATAATTGATTCCCTATCTTTATTGCCCATCAAGCTTATGAACTCATGTTGAATTATTCAAGTGATGTTACGTAACTTCATCAAATTCTGCAAGAAGTTTCAAAGATTCTAGGAAGTTCCCAGGACTTGGAGAATCTAGTTCTTCTTTGTGGCCAAATAAGCTTGAGTTGGTTTTTGCTAAGTACTTGACAGCTGTTGCTACACTGCTGTATATTTATATGAATTATCTGAATGGTGATACTTTTCTTCGCCATGTTCATGGTCTTCTTTGTTTTCAATGCTATTATCAGGTTTATTCTTAAAAAACCCTTCAAATTTTCCTTGATTTTGCAGCCTCTCGTCTTTCTGTAGCACGTTTTTTCCGTTTTGTAGCCCCACTCTGGTAAACTCATTCTTTCGGCATGGGTAAAGTTTCTCTTTAAAGAATAACACTCTTTACATTTCACAAATAAAAAATATAAAAAAAATTATGTATACTTGTTTCATCCGCCATGATTGTGAGATTTCGTCAGACGAATAGACATAAGTATACGAACTATGACCCTTCTATTTATGTCTATGGATAGATAGCATAGACAAAAAATGGAAGATGCAATGCAGTCAAGATAACGTGTTTTACAACAACCAAAACTATGTTTTGACACTTTTAGTAAACTTTTTACCAGTTTTTATTTGCATGATGATTTAAGTAATTTTAAAATCTATAACCTGTGTGGAATACATGCAACAGTATAACTAACTCAGTGGCTTCACTATGGTTGGTGTCACCCGATACGGACAATTCAGGATGTCACCCCCTCCCCTAAGACTTCCAGCATGAACAGTGGTACATATTTCGAATTTTCCAGCTCTATACGGTTTTCGCCTTAGAGAATTTACTTTAAAATATTTAAGCGATGAAAACGATAGTATTACTGACTGTATTTCAGAATTATGTAGGCCCTATATTACTTTTATTCAACTAAGTTTATAAACTACGTCTCCTATTTCATAAAACCACGTGACTACCTCCACATTTTTTTCTATCGCGTTTACAAAAAACTCCAGATTGATCCGAGCAGCTTTGACTAAGCTCCAGACGCTCTACATGATGGCACCCTGTGCTACTGATCATGTTTTTGACCATGATCGATTATAAAACTGCCTATGCCGAGTTCTTTCTTCTATGAAATCTAGAATTGTTCATTGTGGTGTCACCCCAAAATTGCATTAAATTAATAAACTGAATTAGAAACGAAATTTTTCTCAATACTTACTTTTTCATTAAAGTAGGTGTCATAACTACTTGTATTATTAATTATGCATTGAGAGTTCTTGTGACGATCTGTCTATGTGTTCTCTTCTCTGGTAGGGATTGACACTTTATCTAAGCGTGTACTCAGTCACATACATCACAAATAAATTAAATAAACTGCCAAGTCCGATTCATATACTTTATTTGACGATTACGCAAAATTTAATTTCAAAATATAAGTAGAATGAAACTATACACTGCAAGATACATATTCACCGAAACATCACTACTCTATCCTGTGTGCTGCCTATTTTGTCGAACTGCATGTCCGTTCTGTACCTCTCTGTTCTCCTCCTTTCTCCCCTTAATTAATTAACTCATCCCTGACCCAGTGATCCATATCCTTGAAAATACAATGTTTAATCTATATTCTTGTAAATACAATGCTCAAAAATGCTCTTTGTATCACTAATCAAGCACATGTAGAAGTTTGGGGCCATGTATACGAAACCAGACAGTAGATAATTAGCTTATCATAACATTTTCCTCTCGAAAATACAAGGACGCTTGGCCTTGCTTTTAATTCCAGCCTAACTAGGTCATCTAACTTATGTGTCCCCTAAATATACAAACTCTCTCTAAACGTGACCGACATTGTACCTATGGCGCATTTCCAGCCATTCCAAAGTATGTTATAAAAACATAACCGACTTTGGTCGTTACAGAAGGCTTAGTCACGGCAGCGCGTTGCGGTTACAGCTAGTATTTAATATTTAGTGAAAATAAAAAATGGAAACTCGTTTGGGGGCCCCTCTCAAGCGGGGGCCCGGGCGGACGTTCAAATTTGGACCCCCCTCCCCCCACCCTAGCTACGCCACTGAGTTGACCCGTTTATTTTTCTACTTTTTTTTACGCCACCATTGTCAGCATGATAGGGTGTAGTGTGCCTACCATACCAACATTGTTGGCGGCGCTGATGCATGTCTGTCATGCCTACAGAGCAGTGAGGTGAGTGTGCTCGCTAACATCTGCCGGGATGGAAAGAAAAAAGGATTCTAAGACCTGCCAAGACTGGCCAGACCAGCAGGGGGTGTCTACAGATGATCGGGCAGAATGGCAGGGCACAAGGTTTTTTCCTGCCACCCGGACAGAGGGGAGGGTTTAATGTGCCTGTACCCCCCGCCCAAATTGTAGGCTGCAAAGGTGTGCTTGAGTGAGACAGAGTGGAGAGGGTGTTGTGTGCCTACCACATAGTCACCACCGCCGGGCTGTAAATACTATGGTCTCAGATAGTCCCCATTTACCACAATACCACTACTGTCGCAATAGGTAAGTTTTTTTTTCCTGACTAGAGAACCCCAATAATCTTCCCCCATAGATCATGGTATGTCTCAAAGCCAGGATTTTGTATGTCGTTTAAGATGGTGGCATTTACTGAAAGTGTCTTAAACGGTTAACTTATTCTGACCAGTTGACCAGGACTTTCCTAACAGTATTTTTGACCAAGTAGTTAAATGGAGCCCTAAAAAAATCAAGAACTGGAATGAAATTTGTGGGATATCAGGAAAAGCTCATGAGAGGGGCCTTGTTTTGTGATGCCCCTTGCCATGGCGCCCTCTGAGTAGCGCCACTGTCTATGTAAACAATCAAATGAATCATATAAGAAATAAACCATAACTAATAATCTAAACACCACGGATTCCTGCCTTGTCATGGTCCATGGTTTTTTGAATTTGGCCAAGTCATCACAGTCAATACCAATGATCTCCCTTTATAGGGAAGCTATAAATAGACTGCAAATAAAGCCGCAGTCCTGGATTTCTGTTGCATTAAACTGAAGCCTTAAAAATACTTGATACTATTTTAGTGGAGATACATTAAATTTTAACTCTTTATTCTTTACGGCTAGCTCAAGGTAAATAAAATATTTATAAATATTTATATAAAAGGTACTTCAAATCGTTTATTCAAATATTTTTTAAAATATTGTTTTTAGTAAATAACATTGAAAGTATATATATATATATACTTATTCAGCTTAGAATGGATTTTTTTAGGGAGGGGGGTACAATAGATTGACATTATATAAATTCAATAAACTATTGTTACTAAATATTCTGTACACTTATGCAGTACCCGTTTAGAAACAATGACTTCAACTGGACCTAAAGTAAACCAGCTGCCACAAGTTTATCTGGGAAATACTGGACTTAAAGTTTCCAATCTGTGTCTTGGTACAATGACATTTGGAGAGTCATTTGTAAGTATGAACACACGACCTATTTCCCATCTATCAATGTTATCATAAAATAATTAGTAATGGGTGATATATGGTAATCGGATATTATAAATACGGACAAGTAATGGTAAAACGAAATCGAATACAAACACACTTAGGGTTCCTTTAATTTATCAACATGTAGTTCTATATGTATACAAGTCCATCATTCTACCCGATTTCAACAGCTAGATCTATCGGTAACTATCGCCTCGAGAAGTTTTAAGTATTACGTGGCAACCTGTATTCTAAAAATCTCACTGATTTCTCAACACTAATGAAGTATCTGAATATAGCTCACTAATCGCTATCGATTATCACCAGAGCCGGCCTTACGAATTGCGAGGCTTAATTTAACGAATGCTTGCGAGGCCCCTCTTCTAATTTTTGTTTAGAATACCAACTATTACTATTAATGCTAAATATAAATTGCTGGACCCCTGCCAGGCTTGAGGGCCCAATTGGGAGCAATCGGTCAATCGGACTAAGGCCAGCCCTGCGTGTCACACCCTAACCAGGTTAGAAATATCTAAAATTATTATTTGTTTGTCTACTAACTGATCACACACTAAGCATGGTTAGAAATATCTAAAATTATTATTTGTTTGTCTACTGACTGATCACACCCTAACCATGGTTAGAAATATCTCAAATTATTATTTGTTTGTCTACTGACTGATCACACCCTAAACATGGTTAGAAATATCTCAAATTATTATTTGTTTGTCTACTGACTGATCACACCATAACCATGGTTAGAAATATCTAAAATTATTATTTGTTTGTCTACTGACTGATCACACCCTAACCAGGTTGGAAATATCTAAAATTATTATTTGTTTGTCTACTGACTGATCACACCCTAACCATGGTTAGAAATATCTAAAATTATTATTTGTTTGTCTACTGACTGATCACACCCTAACCATGGTTAGAAATATCTATAATTATTATTTGTTTGTCTACTGACTGATCACACCCTAACCAGGTTAGAAATATCTAAATTATTATTTGTTTGTCTACTGACTGATCACACCCTAACCATGGTTAGAAATATCTAAAATTATTATTTGTTTGTCTACTGACTGATCACACCCTAACCATGGTTAGAAATATCTAAATTATTATTTGTTTGTCTACTGACTGATCACACCCTAACCATGGTTAGAAATATCTAAAATTATTATTTGTTTGTCTACTGACTGATCACACCCAAACCATGGTTAGAAATATCTAAAATTATTATTTGTTTGTCTACTGACTGATCACACCCTAACCAGGTTAGAAATATCCTAAATTATTATTTGTTTGTCTACTGACTGATCACACCCTAACCAGGTTAGAAATATCCTAAATTATTATTTGTTTGTCTACTGACTGATCACACCCTAACCAGGTTAGAAATATCCTAAATTATTATTTGTTTGTCTACTTACTGATCACACCATAACCATGGTTAGAAATATCTAAAATTATTATTTGTTTGTCTACTGACTGATCACACCCTAACCATGGTTAGAAATATCTCAAATTATTATTTGTTTGTCTACTGACTGATCACACCCCAACCAGGTTGGAAATATCTAAAATTATTATTTGTTTGTCTACTGACTGATCACACCCTAACCATGGTTAGAAATATCTGAAAATTATTATTTGTTTGTCTACTGACTGATCACACCCTAACCATGGTTAGAAATATCTAAAATTATTATTTGTTTGTCTACTGACTGATCACACCCTAACCATGGTTAGAAATATCTAAAATTTTTATTTGTTTGTCTACTGACTGATCACACCCTTACCATGGTTAGAAATATCTAAAATTATTATTTGTTTGTCTACTGACTGATCACACCCTAACCATGGTTAGAAATATCTAAAATTTTTATTTGTTTGTCTACTGACTGATCACACCCTAACCATGGTTAGAAATATCTCAAATTATTATTTGTTTGTCTACTGACTGATCACACCCTAACCATGGTTAGAAATATCTAAAATTTTTATTTGTTTGTCTACTGACTTATCACTGATCATTTTTACACTTTCTTCTCATCATGATGATCACCAAACTATTAGAGCGAACAGTTTTTATTAATAACTTGTTGGTTTCCTTGCTTGTAAATAAAATTTACAAGATGTTTCTAAAAAAAAGTACACTGCAAAATTTTACATTCAAATTAATATAAATTTGCAACAAACAAGATTAAAAGCATAGTTTTATATTAGTTAATAACCTGAAGCTTCACATTCAATGAATGCTCCAAATAAATTGAAACTTCTCTCAATCTCTTATGAAAACAAATAAGCTAAGATAAACAAAAGTATTTATTGTTAGCTGTTTTATACAATGGTAAAATTATACAAATGGGAATTCTATCGTTGTTTCCTCACTTATTGCAAGGTTTTGTAGAATACAGGTATTGTAGTATTTTAGAAATTCAAGTAGAATAAAAACTTGACCTGATTGAAAAAAAACAATTACATATTTGAAATCAGCGGAAAAAATAAAACTAGAAAAATTGTAAAAAAACTCAGACCTAAAAAATACCGCAGACCAGTGATGGGGGTGATGTAGCTTATATTCCCACCTGCGGCTCAATTTCATTAGATATTCATATTATTTATAGATTGAAGGTGTTTGCATATTTAACATATCCAACTTATTTAAGTCGCATTCAACGAGAAATATCGTTTCATTACATATTTCGCTACACATACTTTAATTCATTTTTTAATTATACCATGAATTCGTTTTAATCACGATGTCTCAATATTTCGTCGAATCTTGATGTTTTAATATTTTGTTAACATTTGAGTATTTATTATTTTATTAACCAAGAGTTTGTTTTTAGTCTGTTGAATTATGTTTCATTGGTCTGTTGAATTATGATGTTTCATTGGTCAGTTGAATTATGATGTTTCATTGGTCTGTTGAATTATGATGTTTCATTGGTCTGTTGAATTATGATGTTTCATTGGTCTGTTGAATTATGATGTTTCATTGGTCTGTTGAATTATGATGTTTCATTGGTCTGTTGAATTATGATGTTTCATTGGTCTGTTGAATTATGATGTTTCATTGGTCTGTTGAATTATGATGTTTCATTGGTCTGTTGAATTATGATGTTTCATTGGTCTGATGAATTATGATATGTATATGAGTTTGTTACATTACGATGTTTCATTAGTTTGGCTCACCGGGTCAATGTGATGAGGCGACCTCTCATCAGCTCATCAACCGTTACGTAGAGTATGGTGGCAACTTCCTGGACACAGCTGACATGTATGGGCGTGGCAACTCTGAAAAGATAATAGGCAGTTGGCTACAAAGGTGAGGATTTCTTGGAGTAGTAGATCTAAGTCAAATCATTTGGTGACGCCATCGGATATGACTGAAAGTGATGCAGTTTGTCGGGGAAACAAAATCTTACATTATACAGAAATAAATATCACCCTATGTATTCTATTTGCTTTGAATTTAAATTACATACAATTTATTTTATCTTTTCAAAGTAAAAGGGTTCGATGTCTTTATAAGAACGATCGCTTAATCCTAAGTGGATCTGATAATTTTTATTAGGAGTAGGTAAACTAGTCATAATTAAACTAGGTAAACTAGGCTTAGGTAAACTAGGCATAAGTACTAGGAAACCGTCTACTAAGGCAAAGTGATCCCCCCTCCTCCGTGCTCAGGTGAGTAACAATATAAATAAATCTGAATTCGTTGGTTAATAAAAACATTCATAAGAAAAGTAAAAAAAATATCATTAATAATGGGGGCATCAACACTCATAAAAACTCTTTCAGTTTAGTCTAGTCTGGGGCAGTCTTAGTCTGGGGCAGTCTTAGTCTGGGGCAGACTTAGTCTGGGGCAGTCTTAGTCTGGGGCAGACTAGTCTGGGACAATCTTAGTCTGGGGCAGTCTTAGTCTGTGGCAGTGTTAGTCTGGGGCAGTCTTAGTCTGGGGCAGTCTTAGTCTGGGGCAGTCTTAGTCTGTGGCAGACTTAGTCTGGGGCAGTGTTAGTCTGGGGAAGTCTTATGTCTTTTGTGCACTAATTTCTCGTGTTTGTACGCTAATTTTCATCTTTGTGCACTAACTTCTTGTCTCTGTGCACTAATTTCTTGTCTTTGTTTACTAGTTTCTTGTTATTGTGCACTAATGTCTTGTCTTTGTGTACTAGTTTCTTGTTATTGTGCACTAATGTCTTGTCGTTGTGTACTAATTTCTCGTGTTTGTACACTAATTTCTCATCTTTGTGCACTAATTTCTTGTCTCTGTGCACTAATGTCTAATCTTTGTGTACTAGTTTCTTGTTATTGTGCACTAATGTCTTGTCTTTGTGTACTAGTTTCTTGTTATTGTGCACTAATGTCTTGTCTTTGTGTACTAGTTTCTTGTTATTGTGCACTAATGTCTTGTCTTTGTGTACTAGTTTCTTGTCTTTGAGCACTAATTTCTCGTCTTTGTGCACTAATTTCTCGTCTTTGTGCACTAATTTCTTGTCTTTGTGTACTAGTTTCTTGTTATTGTGCACTAATTTCTTATCTTTGTGCACTAATTTCTCGTCTTTGTGCACTGATTTCTTGTCTTTGGGCACTAATTTCTCGTCTTTGTGCACTAATTTCTTGTCTTTGTGCACTAATTTCTCGTCTTTGTGCACTAATTTTCTTATCTTTGTGCACTAATTTCTCGTCTTTGTGCACTAATTTCTTATCTTTGTGCACTAATTTCTTGTCTTTATGGCGTTGATCTAGCAGTCCACAATGATAAACGCCTTGAAGTTTTTCAGAGTTTTGGTCCCCTGACTAAATAAAAATAATCGTGCCAATGCACCCCTCCCCCGCACAGACTAAAGAACATATGCTTCTGTTGCCGATGTCTACGTAACGTGATGTTTTAGTTTGATTCACTTTACTCTTCGTAATTCAATACAAATATTTTTATTTTTTTTATTTTCTGAGATTTTGTTATTACCTTCCTGCTAACTTTTAAACGACTGTCGGAATTTTAAAACAATTCCGTTATATTTATATCAATTCCAATTTTATATAAATTCCGTTAACTTTATATCAATTCCGTCAACTTAATTTATTTCCATTCCGATTACTTTATACCTATTCCAAAAAAAGTTTATACCGATTCCGCCAACTTAGTCTCAATTCAAGTTCCTTGTTACCAAACTTGATGTTTCATTGCTGCGAAAGTTGACAGCATTACACTAGCCCCTATAAAATCATTCATATGCGCTGGACATACTTAAAGTATTGTAGATACTCAAAAACTTCTTTCAATGAAACAGTTACAAGTATCACACAAAATCGACGCCAAACGTAAAACAAAATTAGATGACATCATCTCAACATTAAAATTTCGTGCCACCCCCCCCCTTTTCGACCCCGAAAAATCCGCCCCGCCCATCTCAGCGTCACTTCCGCATTTCGAGACATTTGAACCGGATATTTCCGTTGTGCCAGACAGGTGTCTGGAGCTTTTCTCTGGCGGCAGACAGGTCCTCAATTAACCAAATAATGAGTGCTATTGTTGGAACTTTTGTCTCCCTGTGGGCTTAGAGCCGAGATCTGTATGGCGGACCTGGTTAAGCTCTGCTTGACTTATTGGTGGTGGGGGGAGGAGAAGGGGTGACCAGAGGGCTTATTATTGATAACAAGCCTTGTGTCATATGTTCTAAGGGAGCGTATGGCTAACGATAGGATTTGCCTTTCATTAGGCCAATATATTTGTCAATGACTGGTTTATTTTCTATCTATCTATCTATCTATCTATCTATCTATCTATCTATCTATCTATCTATCTATCTATCTATCTATCTATCTATCTATCTATCTATCTATCTATCTATCTATCTATCTATCTATCTATCTATCTATCTATCTATCTATCTATCTATCAATCTATCTATCTATCTATCTATCTATCTATCTATCTATCTATCTATCTATCTATCTATCTACCTATCTATCTAATCTAATCTTTTAAAAATATGTAATTTTTGTAATACTAGAGTTTTATGAATTGACATGAGTTTATAAATCAATGCCCAATAGTAATGATGACGTCAACAATGATATTTATCATGATATTCGTTCATCCATGAAATCAACTTGCTCACATCGATTAATAGCAAACAGAGGTTCAAAGTGTTTGATATTTTGTGTACCTAGGCAAAGATTTGATATATTTAGGTGGACCTAGGCAAAGATTTGATATATTTTGGTGGACCTAGTAGAGATTTGATATATTTTGGTGGACCTAGGCAAAGATTTGATATATTTTGGTGGACCTAGGTAGAGATTTGATATATTTTGGTGGACCTAGGCAAAGATTTGATATATTTAGGTGGACCTAGGCAAAGATTTGATATATTTAGTTGGATCTAGGCAAAGATTTGATATATTTAGGTGGACCTAGGCAAAGATTTGATATATTGGTGGACCTAGGTAGAGATTTGATATATTTTGGTGGACCTAGGTAGAGATTTGATATATTTTGGTGGACCTAGGCAAAGATTTGATATATTTAGGTGGACATAGTCAGAGATTTGATATATTTAGGTGGACCTAGGCAAAGATTTGATATATTTAGGTGGACATAGTCAGAGATTTGATATATTTTGATGGACCTAGGCAAAGATTTGATATATTTAGGTGGACCTAGGCAAAGATTTGATATATTTAGGTGGACCTGAAAAAGATTTGATATATTTAGGTGGACCTAGGCAAAGATTTTAGAGATTTTTTAATTCAATAAACTTGAGATGAAACTTTTCTTTTTTTTGTTCAAAGCAATTATCAGGCACTTAATATAAACCTTAGCATTCATCATATGCTGGTAAGCGAGATTGCAAACACCTCCCATCGCTATCCTTTCGTAACGTCAAATATCCTTCTTAATCCGAGGCTACCTTAGTTTGACATTGTAGTTCCTGAAGTGAATTGATCCGTGTAAGACGTGTTCCTGTGAGCCGATGCCGAACGGAATCTTCGGGGAAAAAAAAAGGACAGATACAAAAAACCATTTTTGAGTGTAACCTGTCTGGCTGACCACAGGGTAGACTCGTAGGGTAACTTGCTGATCTGTGGACTGTATGGCAGTCTCCAGCTGATGAGAGACGCTGCGATTTTCATTTCACAAGCACTTACACCTTAAGCATCGGCACAAAGAAACGATTACATAGGTGCGCCCGAATGCGCAAGTAGAATCAGGCGTTTTATATATGTTACGTTGAAGTTCAACCAGTTCCCGAATGGCCGGCCATTTTGCACTTTGGCCGAGATGTATGGCCAATATCCGATGTACTTGAAAACATGATTATCCTTACAATATATACAATATACACACACATACAAATCTTTCATGACCTATTTTTCCGACTTTGGCCGATCGCCCCAAGCCATTTCGCAAACTGGCTGGCCAAATCCCAAAACCTAGAAAATATCAGACATTGGCCGGTGAATGCTATGCGATAGTGGCCATTAGCCCACTTTGGCCGATTTCGGGCTTTGGCCGTAACATATATATATATATATATATATAAATCATGCAATTAGCTTCTTTTTATCATGTATAGGCCTACGCTGAAAGTGACAGCAAGGCTGCATATCGTGACAAGAGCAAGTTATCAACAACGAACCTCAGCGGCAAGAATGTTTGTTTGTGGCAACACATTGCTCATCTCGCCTGACTCTGATATATGCGCCGGAGACCAAGCAGAGATCTATCAGGCGCCACTCACTCGCGCACGCAAGCACACGTAACGTAATTGGGTAGGGGATGGGGTGGACTCAATAACGCTTGAATTTCTGTAAATATATGTTTACGTAATTTGGTTGTGTGCACTCGTTATGTAGTTTAGTTGTGCACTATTGTAAGTTTATGGCTACTTGTAAGTTTATGGTTACTTATTGTAAGTTTATGGCTACTTGTAAGTTTATGGTTACTTATTGTAAGTTTATGGTTACTTATTGTAAGTTTATAGCTACTTCTTGTCTGATTATGGCTACTTGTTGTATGATTTTGGCTAGTTGTTGTATTTTTATGCCTACTTGTTGTAAGTGTATGATTACTTGATGTATGTTTATGACTACTTGTGTGTTTATGGCTACTAGTTGTAATGTTGTAGCTGTTTATTGTAAGATTGTGTAATTTTGTTGTTGTATTACGTCTGCTTGTTTTATGTCTGTGTCTGATTGTTACTAATTTTGACAGTTTTCTCTATAAAATCGTTCATACTTTTTTTGTCTTTTGTTTCTATTGTCTGATTAGTGAATCAGTC
Source organism: Bulinus truncatus (assembly GCA_021962125.1). Taxonomy (NCBI): domain Eukaryota; kingdom Metazoa; phylum Mollusca; class Gastropoda; family Planorbidae; genus Bulinus; species Bulinus truncatus. The sequence continues at coordinate 2,357,979 of JAGDYQ010000032.1, read as the reverse complement.
CATAACAAATCTAGGTTACTAACGTTCATTACTTAAGTCTACCGTGTGATCCGTACAGAAATAATTTGAAAAGTAAATCACTTTATCTTGATATGACTAGTAGAATAAATTGTGTGTTGTCTTTTCTTTTTTTATCCTCCACGAAAATCTCCAGAAATGCTAACTATCTTAATCCTGCACAATCATATCTCACACGATGGTTCTATTAGCTGGGGAAAACGAGGTATCTGTTTCATAGAAACAATACTAAAAGAAAATGGTGGAGGTGGTGTGGTGGGGAAAGGGAGGTTACTACTTGTTTGGTCACGTATTGATATTCCTAATTACCTACCTTTTTTTTATCTTTACCGTTTTGATTGCTGTTTAACTTACGTTAAATCAGTGGAGGGATGGGAATTGAGGGCGTAGTAGTCCCACCAATGGGAGCACGGGAAATAGTCAAGGCAACAACGACCATCGCGATACCATCGGAGTAATTCCAAATTAACTTTTTTTTCTTCTTTAAGACGTGATATGCTTACAAATGTTACATTAGAGGGGGCTGATGAGGGATGCTTAGTGTCGTAGGGACACAAACTTAATCAGAGATATAGATAAAGAATCAGTGACCATCGGATTTAACCTCTGACCTTGATGACCTTGCAAGCAGGGACGTCAAGCATAATGCTAAAAGTCTTAAAAAGAAAATCTGAGCATAATTAAAAACAAAATAAATGTATATATATATATATATTGATTGGCACACCACAGAAATTTCGGGCCTGGGCAGGGCTGTCACAGGCCCCCATGCTGATAATAATATTTTCAAAAGTTGATTGGCCAGCTCAGTCCGGGCCTCTAAAACTCGCCGGGCTCCTAGGCATTAGCCCCCCCGACATCCACCTCTCGGCGGCACTGTAATATATATATATATAAATTATTGTTCAATTTTATTGTATTATTACGCAAAAAATGGTAATCGGAGATGTCCTGTACTTGAACGCAAATAATTTACGTCGATCAGTTTCGAAAACACAAACCTTCTGAATTTACTCCTAATACACATAGAAGGGAAATCATGTAAAGCAAAATAATTATCCTTTCCGAAACTTTATAATTGCGTCATTTCTCTCTAATCTGTTTTGAGATCTTTCACCTTTGCTCATTAATGTTTTTTAAGTAATTGTGTTTAACATGAAAGTACTTAATCAGACCATACTACAGTATAATGATGGTGCGTCATTTAATACCTGACTCCAATAGCCTCTTTATAACGATGCTAAACTTTTGAAGTAAATCTTTTTCAATTTACTCGTAACAACTCACTGCAATTTTGCCAGTTTCAAAGCGGTTATTAAGTTTTCTAATTGTAGTTTTGCGTAATTAATTAACATCAGCAGGTAGCTGATGTTTGCTAGAAATATATTATTTTTATTCCATTAACAGACGCGGACGTTGGGAGAACGAATGGGCACATCAACAGATGTTGCTTTCAAACGTACTTTCTGTTGGCTTATAGACTTGTTGGCGCCCACATCCTCAGCGGCGAATATTTTCTGGCTTTACCAAGAATTGAACCTTGTACCCTTTGCATGCTCGTCGAGTTCACTGTCTTCAATATTCAACCGCCGACATAAAAAGTCTGAAGTAATTTGCATATAAATCTCTTGTAAGAACTTCTTCAACCACAAGACGACCATATTGGTTAGGCTTAGGGGTGGGCAAACTTTTTTACTCGAGGGCCACAAAGAGCTCGTAAATTTGGCCAGCGGCCCAGAAATAGAGCAGATGGATGGAGTGTTGGCCTCTGCTCTATGTTTAAGGGATATTTCAGGTCAGGGCTTAAGCTACCGCTATATCTCCCGCGGTTCCTCCATGGCCATTGCACCATCCGCTATGTAGTGGGGATGAAAGAAGGGCACTATAAAACTGTCCCTTTAGTGGTTAAAAAGGACATAAGTGATTTCATCTCAACCTTATAGGGAATTCACACACAAGACAGCTGAACAGCTCCACACGGCAGCTGAACACGACAGCTGAATATACTATGTTTATGTTGCGGGCACCAAAGGAAACCCACGCTTCTAAATAATTAATCTCTTTGAATTTAGTAAACCACACCATAATTAATGCGACTAACGTTAGTGTCATAGTCTAATAAACCAAATTGTCGTCTGCTACTTGTGGTCTGCCAAACGTGATTGGCCAGTTGTGATCTGCTAATTGTGATCTTCTAATCCCGTGAAGTTCAAGAGCAATAAAACAAGATATATATATATATATATATATATATATATATATATATATATATATATATATATATATATTTTCAGGGCTAATCAGAACAAAAATAATAATAAACAAATCTCCGAACTACATTTTCATTTATTGAAAACAAAGTGAATTACAAATGTGAGCTGATCTCAATGACTTCATTGGGAGGGGGAGGTCAGAGGTGGGGAGGAGGGAGGTTAGAGAAATTATTGCAAAAACTATTTGTTTGAAAACCTCCAACCTTAATTTATCAGTGAATGTATCACACATGTTTGTTGAAATATAGAAAACACTAACTTTATTTCAGTCTCAACGGTTTAAAGTGTTCTCGGAACAAACAACCACCGTCCCAGATGAAATCCAACCACCTAATCAATACAACGAATTGTCTAATACATGAATTTATTGCATTATCTCTTCTATTGCACTTGTCTATCCGATATTAATATATTTCTGGGTAGTGGCCCCATCCATTCTTTTCATCAATGGTGTGTAGGGCCCACGATGACCTTTAGACGACCCTGCCTGTGAGGCAAGATAGATTGCACCTTTCTATTTTCGCTTAAGGCTCTTAAACTGACCCTTTGTGACCCAACAATGATAACTGTTATATTTTAATGACTCATTATGATAACTGTTTTATTTTAATGACTCATTATGATAACTGTTATAATTTAATGACTCATTATGGTAACTGTTATATTTTAATAACTCATGATAACTGTTATATTTTAATGACTCATTATGATAACTGTTATATTTTAATGACTCATTATGATAGCTGTTATATTTTAATGGCTCATTATGATAACTGTTATATTTTAATGACTCATTATGATAACTGTTATATTTTAATGACTCATTATGATAACTGTTATATTTTAACCAGTTAAAAGAACTGGCTTTGCTCCGGTTTAAAATAAGGTTTTCTGTTTACCTTTTGTTTTCTCCCTACCCCCCTCTCCCTCCCTCCCTCCCCCTCCCTCTCCCTCCTTACCCCCTCCCTTTTCTCTATCCCTCCCTTCCTTTCTCCCTCCTCCCTAACTCTCCCATCTCCCTCTCTCTTCCTATATCCCTCCCTCCTTCTCTCACCCCCGTCCCCCTCTCTCTCCACCTTCCCCCCTTCCTCCTCCCCCTTACTCCCTCCCTCCCTCATCTCCCTTTATCTTCACTCCCTCCCTCCTCTCTCTCCCTCTCTCCTTCCCTCCCTTTTCACTCCCCTCCCCCTCTCTCTCCCTCCCTACTCCCTCCCTTCCTTTCTCTTTCCTTCCCTCCCCCTTTCTCTCTCCTCCCTCCCTCTCACTCCCTCCTCCTTTCTCCTCCCTACCACCTCTCTCCCTCCCTCCCTCCCTTCTCTCCCCTCTCTGCCCCCCTCCTCCCTCTCCCTCCCTGCCCCCTCTCTCTCTTTATCTCTCTCCCCCTCCCTCTCTCTGTACAATTAAACGTCAAATTACGCTTCTTAAATAAACAGAAAACCTTATTTTAATCCCGGGCAGTCGGGTTTTGCAGCATGAAAAAAAAAAAAACAAAACATTATTTTTTTTCCCGTCCCTAGCCCTTTCTTCTCCGTCCGTTCAATTACACATTCACTTGGTGCACGATTTTTATTTATAGTGAAGGCGATCCCATACCATGAATACTTTGATATAGTAAAATACTAAAATAATTAATTACAATTAAAATACGCACTGATTTGTATTAATAATGTTAATAATGTCACATAAACATTAATAATGTCACAGAAACATTTTAATTAACGTATTTCGGTTTATTAAAGTGCACCTTTAATTTTAATCTTCCGAATACAAAACGATATAAATAGATATGACTATTGATTTCACCATGTTTACAATTGGAGTTTCCGGGACACCCTCTTTAAAAATGTATCATAGGAAATGACGTCAAAGATTATATGATTACTTTTAATATAGTAAAATACTAAAATAAAAAAATTAATTACAATTAAACTACCCATCGAGATGAAACGAAACATGTCCTATAACCTTTCCCATGTAATTATGTATGTGTAACAAATTTCACGTTATTTGGTTGTCTGGATCTTGAGTTATAAGGGAACAGACAGACAAACAAATGCGTCTTATAAGTATAGAGTGACTTAGTATGATAATTGTTATATTTTAATGACTCATTATGATAACTGTTATTATTAATTGTACAACGTGTTAAAAAAATAGAAGTGCAAGCAAATGAATCTGAAATAAATTTTTTTTTTGGTTTATTTTAAAAACATAATCGATTATTTACAAAAAATGACAGTATTTATGCAAAGGTACGTAAATTTATTTTGAAGGAAACATCGATACTTCATATATAATTTGCAGTTTGGTGAGCTAGAGAATTGAGTCCGTTGGTTCATTTTATTTTCGAAATCACGTCTTTAGAATCATTTACAAACTAATAAGTTGTCGGCGAATGGAGTTTGCGATTTTTAGTTTCGGGACATATTTACTGAAATCATTATTGGTGAAGTCCAACTTATTTGTTGTAGATAGAAAAGTATGAATGCGCCTGCCCCTTAAAGTTTCCAGCCTCTACTTAGGTCAAACTGGTTACTATTTTTCGAATTTTAAGTGATTCAGTTAAAATAACTTAAAGTATGTATTCCTTTTCAACTAGGACATCTGAATGTTTCTTTCATTCAACTTTGCTTATCTGTTAAATTTCATTGAAACCATACATCTTTGGTAGTGCCCTTCTTTCACCATTAAATAAATGGTAGTTAGACAGCTATGGAGATACCATTGATACATAGGTAGGTGACTGGACAAACCTGAGTTGAACACAATAATTTTACAGTGTTTTGAATAAGCGCAACCGATAACGTGCATAACTAAAGCGCCACTCAGTCATAGTTATACAACATACCTAAATCACTCAGTCATAGTTATACAACATACCTAAATCAGTCAGTCTTAGTTATACAACATACCTAAATCACTCAGTCATAGTTATACAACATGCCTAAAACGCCCAGTCATAGCTATACAAACATACCTAAATCACTCAGTCATAGTTATACAACATACCTAAATCTTTAAGTCATAGTTATACAATATACCTAAATCATTCAGTCATAAAGTACAACATACCTAAATACTCATTCATACTTATACAACATACTTAAATCGATTTCATGCGTCAAAAATTTTAAACTTGTTTTTTAGAGCATTTTCGAAAAAATGCTCTATTGTCCCCTTTTTTGTCTGTCTGTCTGTCTGTCCGTCATCACCTAGATCTCAACAACCATAAGTCCTAGACCCATGATGTATATATCATTTTGTAGGTCTTGGCCTGCCATGTGTGCAGCAAAAGTCCATTTCGCGATCTGACCTCTGAGGGCTGTAAAAGGGGGTATTAAGTACCGTTTTTTACTATATAAGCTATATTAACAAAGGAGCGCCCTATATCTCAGCAACCATAAGTCCTAGACCCATTATGTATATATCATTTTGTAGTCTGGCCTGCCAAGTGTACATCAAAAGTTCATTTTGCGATATGACTCTCAGAGCTGAATATAAGAGTTTCTATGTACCGTTTTTGCTTATATTTTAAATTTAAATAATAAAAGCTAATCAAAGGGCGTAATTCAACATTGATTACTTCCCTCTCTCTATTTATAAAAACCTATACGTAGCAACTGGGCGTACACAAAAATGTTTCTAAATGTCCTTTGTCCGAAACGGAAAAGACTTAAATTGCTTGTTTTTACATAGTGCTTAAGGTTTTTAGGGAATATAAATGATTGGAAGATATACAGAGAGAGAGAGAGAGAGAGAGAGAGAGAGAGAGAGAGAGAGAGAGAGAGAGAGAGAGAGACAGACAGACAGACAGAGAGACAGACAGACAGACAGACAGAGAGACAGACAGACAGAGTGAGTATGTAAAATTGAATAGTGAAGAGCTCAAAGTTCCAAATATCCCCACTCTGCGGAAGGCAAATCAACAAAGAGAAATTTTGAGATGACAAAAAGTTGTCACAGATTCTGACTGGCCTTCATTCAAAGAGAGAATTAATGTATATATATATATATATATATATATATATATATATATATATATATATATATATAGGCCTTTATATATCCTAGACAGACTGTCGAAATTATGGTCAGACACAGATAAATAGATCTGAACCAAGAAAACTGTTATACGCGAGTCTAGACTGAACATTTTCGTCCCGATACCCTACTCCCCCTCCCCCACCACCCGATGTAAATATCTCAAACTCAATAAAATAACAATATATATTCATTCTGTAACAACGTATTTATCCAGTTTTCTATACATTTTCATTCCAGTTGGTATCTCCATCAATGTACGTGCAAGAATCCCCCTCAACTGCATGAATACAAGATAAAATAACTCTGGAGTGACTCCGAGATGCATTGATGTTTATGCATAGTTCAGTGTCAGGCAGTAAATAATATCATCCAGTCGGTGAACCAGGAATGAAGAATGGGAAATTCTAAAAATAAGAACTTACATTTAGAAAAGTCTATCTGTAACATATTACCAAAAAATATGTGTTTTAAATCTATCTATCTATCTATCTATCTATCTATCTATCTATCTATCTATCTATCTATCTATCTATCTATCTATCTATCTATCTATCTATCTATCTATCTATCTATCTATCTATCTATCTATCTATCTATCTATCTATCTATCTATCCATCCATCCATCCATCCATCCATCCATCCATCCATCTATCTATCTATCTATCTATCTATCTATCTATCTATCTATCTATCTATCTATCTATCTATCTATCTATCTATCTATCTATCTATCCATCCATCCATCCATCCATCCATCCATCCATCCATCTATCTATCTATCTATCTATCTATCTATCTATCTATCTATCTATCTATCTATCTATCTATCTATCTATCTATCTATCTATCTATCTATCTATCTATCTATCTATCTATCTATATCTATCTATCTATCTATCTATCTATCTATGTGTGTGTGTTTGTGTACATTGGTAAGAAATAGCATCTTTTTCCTTACACTGGCTAAGGTAGGGCATCTAACTAGAATTAGAGGGCTTAAACCGTGGTCGTTAGGGGGACGGATGGTCGTTTGCTGAAGTGCTTGACTGTCGACCTGAAGGTACCTGGTTCAAGCTCCTGTGAGACTGCTGAAAATTCTTTAATTCTTGGCTTAAGTCCTCAAGCATATCTTCCGTGGTGCCTCCATGGCCATTGCACTCCCGGCCGTGGTGGGATGAAAGAAGGGCACTACAAACCTAAAACTGTCCCATTTAGGTGGTCGATTTTTTTGAGGGTTCGCAATGGTCGTGCAGTAAAGCGCTCGACTTTGTCGACCTAAAGGTACCTGGTGAGGACCAAGGAAATGTTTCAGGTCATGGCACAAGTTCGGATATATCTACGGTGCCTCCGTGGCCTTTGGCACTATCGGCTATGGTGGGATGAAGAAAAAGCAAACTTTCATTCTTTTTTCAAGGGAAAGATATGGGAACATATCTGAGTGCACTTTCCAAATAAACGTGCACCTCTTAAATTAGCTGATCTTACTTATTCAAATATTATCATACTAGTATTTGTACCTGTTATGTATTTGTACCTGTTATACGCCTGGGTGACAATCATTAGCACAGTTTGTGCTGTATTAGCTACTCACTACATTGTCCTGTATTAATTAATCTAGTCCACACCCATGGGAATCACTTTGCCTGTACTTCCACTAACCCAAGATTATATGTCTCCCAGATTCTCTCTATATTTCTAATCACTTTCTACCTGTTTTTCGTTCTCAACTAACTTCTCTTTGTACAAACCCAGCTGTATTAAGTTGTCTGTCACCTTGTCTACCATTATTTGTATTAATCTTACTTGCTAGCTATCTTCTATCTCACAACATCGAATGGGAAGGTTCTTGTCTCTAAATCTACTCTAGCTCCTAACAACAGGAATGAGGCTCTTGACCACAGCAATTTTTACAATTACCCTCACATATCGATAGCACTATTGCTTAAGTTGTCAGGGGTTTAAGGGAGAAAAAAAATATTTTAAAGTAATGGTTACAATGTTTTTGTTGATAGAACAATGGCTGTGGATATGCATAGGCTGATTACCAGCAGGTGTAACCAGGCGCGCCAAGGATCGGACAGCTGATGAGGCCCCTCAAATTTATTCCTTTATTGATGTCTTTCTTAGGGACCCATAATTTTTATAGCTCCCCAATGGACCTGAGTCTTACACTATTGATAGACAAATCCAGACGTCTGCATATGCTGAGGTGGCCCTTGTTGGGACATGTTTTGCTGTTTCTTAAAGTGTCTCAATTAACTATAATAGTTGGAGATCAGACAGGCATTTATTGTTAACGATTATTAGGAGTTCAGAATCTGCAAGCATTGACCTTGAAATTATTTTTGCCAATGACCCCAAATTTTCCCTTGTCCAGGATCCCCAATTATTCCTTTATCTAAGGCTCCCAAAAGTAAATTCGCATAGAACGCAAAATATTCCTTTACTTATGGCGCACAAATGTTCCTTTGCCTCCAAATTACCTTTGCATAGGGCCTTAAAGGTACTTTGAAAAGGGCCCCAAACATAGCAGAACTGCTTAGATATGGCCCTACTAGGGCTTTTATTTTACCTTACCTAAAATTTCTTGTGCGACAACAGTTTGCCTTTTTTGCAGGCTATTTGACTAGTGATATTACTAAAAAATAATTACAGTAGGTTAACGAACTGTTCGGACAGCGAACAAATCGGACAACGAACACTTTCAGGAAAGATTTTTGTGTTCGGACAACGAACAAAATTCGGATAATGAACAAAAACTAATTCTAACGAAAACGTCTCGGCTCTCGAAACACCCGACATCAGTCCTCAATTTTTCCTAAAATGGATGCGTGCGCTGACACGTCATCATTCATACTACATAGCAGTAAGGCAGCACCATACGAGCGTAGGGTAAAGGGAAGTGATGACACACTGCCAATAGTGTACCATACATGTGTAGTTGGTTTACGTCCTTGTGGCTGTGATGTGCTTCTAAACACCTTATAAAAAAACCATGGAAATTGACAATATTATGAGACCTAAAAGAAAGTGAGTGTCAAGAACTGTGCACACCATAAAAACTAAGTAAGAGATTATAACTAAAGTAGAGAGTGGACAAATAATGACCGATGTCACCAGGCAGTACGGCTTGAACAGGGCTAAAAAGATACCCTCAAGAAGACTCAAGCCGCTAAAGGAGTAACGAAAATTACATCTGAGAAGCAAAAAAAGTGTCATCCATGATAAAATCGAGAGTTTGCTTTTAGTTTGGATAAATGAATGGGAGGTGAAAAGAGATGTAACTAGAATGGCCATCATTCAAGAGAAGGCTGGAGAAATTTTTGAGAAATTGAAAGAACAAACTCCAGGCTCGTCCTCCGAAAATCTAGAATTCAGGGCTACCACTGGCTGGTTTACAAAATTTAAAAGGAGATCTGGCATTAAACAAGCTGATGTCAATAGGGTTGCTGATCTCTACAACGACGTAGCTATCCATTATTTCCTGAAAGTCCTGATGGAGAGAGAAAAACATCCGACATTGGACATGTTCTTTAACGCCCAAAGAAAGGAAAAGAACTGATTAATAAGCAAGACTATATGTATGAATCATATTTGTAATAAATAAACTTACTAAGAAATTATTCTTGTACATGGACATTTTTTTCTTAATTTAATTTTTAGGATCTCCAGAACGAATTAATCGAATTTCCATTAAAATATGTGGTAAATCGATGATCGGTTAACAAACGATTCGGATAGCGAACATAATTGTGGAACGGATTAAGTTCGTTAACCGAATACCCACTGTAATAGAAATTTAGAGAATCCATCTTCTTTTGGTGCAAAAATGTAATGGGAAAAAACATGTGTTAAAAAAAACTTTAACAAATATTGAATAGATATGAATTTTGTTAAAAAATTATATCAATAAAATGTTCTGTTTCTTTTAATTTTACTTTAGTCTTTTGTCAAGATTTGGCTCACACAAGGGATGCAATTTGGGTGTCCACAAAAAATATATATTGTCATACTCATTCATTTGACAATTCTAATTGCATTACTTTAACCTCATTTGTAAGGCTTATTATTATATCTTGTAGGCTGGAGTCATTGATATTGATTGAAAAAATTGCAACAGTATATTTTATTTTTCAGTTAGACTGAATCACTTACTTGGCATATATAATTAATATATATTAAATCATTCTGTGTTCTCTATTATATTTTTCAAAATTTAAGGCTGATATTTTTTTTTTTATTTCTTAATTCATCGGAAATGAATTAATTCTTAAAATATCTGCTTGTATAGCCTCTGCAGTTAACCTGTTGCAAAGTGAAATGGCTTTAGAGGAGTTCATTGAATCACATGATCCTACAAATGAAGCTAATACTCTAGCTGCTCGTCAAGCTCTAGCTGAAGCAGATGATGCACTGGTAAAACTTTCAGAAGGTAATACACCGGTAAGTGTCTTTTAATGTTTATTATCTACAGCTTTAAATTTCTTTCCATTATCGTTCTTTCTTTTTAACATGTTAGTTGGCTGTGTATTGTAAATGTTTGAGAACAACAGTGTAATTCATTCATTTTAATGAGACTATTAATAATTTTTTTTTAATTTATATAACTAATTATATCTAATTTATCAATATATTCTCATTATTTGTTATTTCATGAATGCATGTTTGTTTTTCTCGTTTCGTTCTTTAGGAGCATTTGATTTTGTTAGATAGTTAAATGGTTGCTTCTCGCTGTTTTTTTTTCTAGGATGTTATTTTATTGAGATTGTGTTATGATTATTTATTTTAATGTGGCTTGCATTTCAACAATGAATTGAAGCTGAAACTTGGCAATCTATGTTTTTGAGGAGAAACACAATGCTTACAGGAGCTTACTTTGATTCTTTATTGTGATGATAGCTACTCTGTTTCTTATTTCTGATCATTCTTTTTATTATGTTAAGCCAAATTGTCATTGAACTAGAAACTGTCTTTAGTGTACTTATTGTTTATCAAATTTTGTGGAAGATTAGGTGTGATTTTATGCTTGAAAATCCATCAGGTAATTGTAATCTTTGTCCTCAGGAAAGAATCAATATTTGAGAAGTGCCTGGGGCAATTTATTCCATCCAGTGTAATTCATATTTCTCTTACTTTAAAAGATTGATACATTATATTATAGAAATCATGTAGTGGAGGATATAGAAAGGGCACTCAGAAATTTAGAAGATTAGTTGAATGGACTTCACTATAAAATTGTATTACAGGTAGTATTTTTGAAGTGTTTGTCAAAATGCGTACAAATTTCTAATTTATTTTGTATGCATAATGAGTTACCTGAGGATTTTATTGTCATAAAATACTACAATGGAGAACAGTGAATTTTAACATGATGGAATGCTCTTTACTTAAAAAAAAATTCTTCTAGCTTGTTCCCAATACCAGTTAATTTCATTATTATTATTTATAAAGCTAAAAGAAAAGGTTACAGTTAGGCATGGTAGAAGTAACTTGATTTTTCTCAATTTGTGATGCCCCTTCTTTCCATGATATCCTCATATTATATACAAGGTGTCAAAGTTACATTTTTTTTTTATAAATACACTTATTTTAGTTTAAAGAACAAGCTATGCTGCTGCTGGCAAAACTGAAGTTTTGTGAGGGTTTTTATCAAGTTTGTTTGGACTATTTGGAGAAGATGGATTTAATTACTATAACACTACGTGAGAGTGAAGGAAATTCTTATAAAAATACAAGACTGCTGTACATGGTTGCAGAATGTTATGCTATTAAAGGTAAATTGTTTGCTATAAAGTTTGTATATAATATATTGACATGGTATTATTTTATTTCTTATTACAGTGGTTCTCAAAGTGTAGGTGGCTTCACTATTCAAATGAATGGATGTGAATCTATTTGCAAATTATTACAACTCTATTTATCAATGTATAAATCTATACATTTGTTAATCTGCAAAGTAAAAGGGGGAAATCTATTTATATATTTAAAACGCTTAAATTCCATTTCTTTTTTCATAGTTTTTTTCTTTACAAGAGGAATGAGACAACAAACAGTTTTTCAGGTGGGTCGCAAAAGCTTAATAGCTTCCATAATATGTCACCAAGTATAAAAGTTATGAGAACCACTGCTTTATTAAAATGTTTCTAGTTAATTTTTAATTTATCATGTATTTATTGAAGTGAAATACATTGCATTGATTTTCATTATGTACTTTTATAGATAAAATATTTTGTTATGCTTACTGCTGTGAAAAAGTAGAGATAAAAAAAAGTGTTTGTAATAAAACATTTTTATTCATGATACTATACTATTCATGTTGATATAAAAATATGTAAGGTATGTGTGCAGTAAGTTCTATTTTCCATTAGTTACAAGTTTGATATGTAAATAAGGCATTGATTTGACTATAAAAAGAAACCACTACATCAAACTAAATTTATCATGTATGTCTTGAGAGTAAATAATATTAAAAAATTGCCCTGTGACAAAAACTACTTATGCAATGCTAAGAAAAATAATTGCAAAAACATTTATTTAGTTCTAGACCAGAAGGGATTTCAAATGCTCATAAATGAAAATATTTTATGTCATTCCAGGCAAATGTTTAGAAAAAACAAAGTCTGCTCTTAGATCCAAGTATAAAATCTCAGAGAGGGAAGAAGAAATTATCACTTGCTATGAGATAGCAGGTGATCTAGCGTTTCTCTGTTTTCAACAGAGAGACAAAAGACCCACAACCCCTCAGTCTGTGTCTCAAAGCTCAGAGTCGAATAACTTCATGGTAACATCTTTGATAGAGATGGCCATCAAGCAAGTACCAGCAATGCATTTGAAAAGAGGGTAAGTGGTTAACTTAGATAGAAAGTCAATACCTACATTTCTTTTTCTTCAGTTGATTAATGGTTGAGACTAAAAGTTTTTTTACCTTTAGATTTAGACTTGAAGCCTACCTACAAAATTTTGTTACACCTTTACACATTCTCGCGATAGGCAGTATTCACTTACTTAAGTGTTGTAACTGTTGTGACTATAAAGAAACTGTGACAATAACCCCCATGAAGAAGTAAATAATCCCTCATTTCAATGAAATTAAGGGAAATATGTAAATCATGAAACATCATATGAGTAAAGGTAGCAGTGAGAGTGAGGAATCTGTTTAATACAATGCTATGTCAAATTACATGTGAAATTCTTATGAAGAAAGCAAAAACAAGTATCATTGTATAGGTTCCATGTTAATGCCACACAAAAAAGAAATTAATTACAATGAGCAAACAGATAGCTTCAATTCTTTGAGTAACAGAGAAAGAGGTCCTACATAATGATTAAATTTGATTACTTTATATCAATTTAAAAATAAATATTATAACATATTCATTGTTATGCTAAAAATCAATTATAATTTTAGTTTTCTGGAACCGATCATCAGTTTCCATTATGTGTTTTCAATTACAAGCACCTCTTGAACAAATTTGACTCATAAGGAATAATAGACTGAGAATGGCAGCAGAAAAATAACCTTACAATTCTAAAGAAACAATTTACATAATTTACATGATTTTTTTCTTTACAAATAGCTAATTTCATTACATTTGGCTGCAAAACATGGATCATTCAAAGATCATTGATACCAAATTTATCTATGTATAGCAAAATTTAAAGAAGATTTGCATTTTTTTAACTTGTAAAAGTTTAACATTATTTACAACATGCTAAAGAGCCTACTTTTGGGGTAAATACATGTATTTAAAAATAATGTTGCTCTCAGAAAGACCATATTTAAGAAAATCAGACACAAGTCACAATTTTTTCAAGAACTTAAAGAAATTGGAAAGCTATTTTTTTGTAATTTTTAAATGCCTATACATGTATTTAAAAAAACTAGCTAGCCCACATAAATGATAATGGTTTCATTTTAAAGAGTGAAGTATGAACAATGTAATTATCTAAACATTTATCACACCAATAAAAAAATTATATCAAATTCAAACTTACCTTGAAAAATCAATTACTTTATATTGAAGCAAATTCATATGTCTATGATAACCGAGCTATTTAACATGATAAAATGTTTTTTTAATTTTTTTCAAAAACTTAAAAGAAATATCCACCCATTTTTTAAAGAATGCAATAAACTCAATTATTTTAATTAATATGAATGTTAGTTAAAGCTAAATGCATGTACATGTATTTCATTTCAATTTATATTTTCTTTAACTGTTTGTAATAAATTTGATTTACAGGATGGTTGTATCAACAAAAAAAAACAACAACCAATAAATAAGTCCAGTGAATGCTTAACGCAATTCCAATAACTGAAGTTGATTGGCAATTTTAAATAAGTACTACACTAAACCTAATATTAAAATCCTTTTACCAGTAAATCAAATTTTCTTCTTTGTGGATATTAACCTTAATAATGAATAGTTCAAAATCTTTATTATTTGTAACATATCGGCATGTCTTCATTGAATTTTAATTGAAGTACAATTTATTATAAGAAATTATACAGAAACCTTTGAATAATTAACTGGTATTATGTGTTGAATGGGCCAATTTGGATTCTCTTCATTATTCTCTGAATTATTAAATGGAATTTAAATAAATCACTAAAGCCAAGTAATAATGCTATATTCGCTTTGATTTTGGAAGCTTTTAGATAACATCAACACTTCTTTTGTTAAACAAACAGCTGTGTGAGTACATTAAAAATGTTGAAGCCATTTGGGAAATGATGATTTTATCTTTATTGTCTTCACATACAACTATCATTTTATTCGCAGCTTTTTCCTGAGTTCTGTAGCAACATTAACTGGAGAGCAGTATATTATGTCCTGTGATGCCATAAGAGTCTTATACAATACTGACTGAAATATTTGAATTGCATTCAACGATTTCATTGAGAAACAACACATAATAATCTTGCCTTGACTGTGATAGTTTGACAAAATGATCACTTTCCCTTTTCAACAAGTTACCTTTCTCCTACAGCTCTTGACAAATGGATTAGGGCCTACTACAGTGAAATGTCGTTATTATGAACGTCAGTGTAATGAAGTATTCAGTACAACGAAATTTTTCTTTGCCCCTCCCCCTTTGCTTATATAACATTTTTTAAAAAGTGTCGTTGTAACGAATTTCTTACTTTCAGTACTGCGAAAAAAAAAGCTGTTTCGCTGAAATTTAATTCCTCCCTTACCAAAAAAAAACAATTTTAATTCGGCAAATTTCCAAATCTCAAGTCAACTTGAGCTCAACGACATTCACATTTACTAGATAATGGGAGGAGGGAGTTTTAGCAAAGTGGGAAGGGGAGGAGGAAGAGCGCTAAGACGTCATGGGATAGTCACGTTAATGCTGTTTTTCATCAATTTGGGGTCCCATAATTTCTCCAAGGTTGGTTTGGCTATAGTCTTAGGTCAAAAAAAAAATCCTTAAAATTCCTTACTTTATTCAAATATTTATGGCTTTGCATCAAATTTCTTTTCTTGAGCATTGGATGTAGGACTTTTTTATGTGTGTTTGTCTTTTAAATGTTTGTTAAATATTTTTCTTTTCGGTTTTAATAAAGGATTTAATTTTATAGCAAAAAATTTTGTGCCATCATATATATATCTTTAAGATAGTAACACTAATTTACCATTTATTTCACATTAGATACCATTTCATTCTCTTACATTCAGTATATAATTTTTTGTGATTAGTTTTAAAATAATCATCATATGACATATTTTCTAAAACATCTATGTGTATAATCGGGGGGGGGGGGGGACTGTTCAGACAGAGAAAATAATATAGCTCTGAATGAGTTAAAAAATGTAAGGGAAAATAAGTCTAAATCATTAAAAAAAAATTCAGATATGTACTGTACCCCTTGAATGTTAAATTAACATCAGCCTTAGTTAAATATTTACAACTATGCTATTAAATTTTTATTTGGATTCTGATTAATTAATGCATGTTAACGTATGATAAAGTTGTGGAAAATTTAAGTGCTTTGATTTGATTGGACCCAATGGAATTATTTCAGATTTAAATTGGTAAATAACCCACTTTCTGGTCATGGGTCGACAGCACTTGGGTTAATTTCCAGCTTTAGTTATGACTTTTATTCAGCAATCTGTGAAGCTAAGTATTCAAAGTTTGAAATAGCTTTAAGCTATTGTATATGATTCTGATAAAACTAATTAAGATCATCACACATCTTAGAACACTAAAAACATGGAAGCCAATTAAAGTTTGAGATGAGACACTGAGAGGAGCAACAAATTTAAAATGATTTGTGTGATTCACAGTGGCAGATGCAACATGTGGGCGAATTCCCATCTTGGTTAATGTATATCAAAAATATTATGCATCTCCTGCTACCATGGACCCTTGTGAATGTTTCTATTTTGGCTATATTGTTAATAAGAAACTAAGCATCACTATAACAGACATGTGGAAAAAAAACAGGCCTAAGTAAGCTATTGGCTCAATAAATAATTCAATAGAAATACATATAATTCTAAATGCCACTCTTACAATTATACAGAACTCTTCCATATACTAAACTGACTTATTTATTGTACCCATTTGATAGAATATAATCTCAAACTTGTTGAATAAAATAATAAATGAAATATTTCTGATTAATCTATGGTTAATTGAGGTAAAAAAATTTAATCATACAATTAATGGTTATTAATTTTTTTCATTAAACAGCAGCTCTAATTTTTACTCCTATCTCTTTAACAAAAGTTTTTTTTCTCTACTTTTTTGCATTTTAAATAGAGATCGTGTTAAATGCATTAACAGATACAGGGAAATGCTTAGGGCTGTTGAATCAAGATTTGCTCATGACATCAGGAAGGTAAAACTACATTAATTTAAGCAATAAAAAAAAATTATCTTGGGTTATTAGTTGTTTTTTTTTACATTTTTTTAAAATGTTCATGTAACATTTTAATAAATAAATATATTTTTAATAATTTTTTTTTTACATGTCACTATTTTTGTGCCTGTATGATAATTTATCTATAATCTTGATATGAAAAAAAAAGTTTGTTATATAATTTTTTTAAATCATATGAAAATATTTCTTTTTCTAATATTTTGTCTTTTCAGACTCTGGCTTTAGAACTTGCACAGCTACTTTTACGCTCAGCAAGTAGCTCTTCCTACATAGCAATTGACTTGAATGCAAAAAGTTTGAACACAAAAGCTCCTAAACCAATGGTGTACAGCCCAGAAAAGTAAATAAGCATATTGCATTTTTTTCTCATGTGTTTTCTTATACATGTATACTGATAAGCATCATAAACAGTGCACTGAAGTAAATCTTTTTTGATTTGCAGTTTGTTTGTACCAAAAACCTTGGATGAGGAAGTATTGCTATTATTGTTAATTGCAGAGGCTGTGGTAGATATTTTATTTATTATCATTATTTATTTACAATGTAACATATTGTTTACATTCTATGTAATTTATTTTGCTTTTTTTGTTATTACTATCTCTTCCCGAAATGTTACTTAAAGATGTTCCTAAGTTTATGTGTTTGTTATTAACATAGGGAACAAGAGAGGCTGTGTTAGAAAGAAATGAAGAAACTCATGAACTGACATTAACTAATATAACAGCGATATATGATTTGTTGGCTCTAGTTCTTGTCAAGAAAGCACAGTTTGGTCGGCTTACTGAAGTATGAATTTTATGAAATTATTTTTTCATTATTTTTTATAACATATCTTGAAGTATGACTTTATTGGAAGTATGACTTTATTGGAAGTAAGACTTTATTGGAAGTAAGACTTTATTGGAAGTATGACTATTGAAAGTATGACTTTATTGGAAGTAAGACTTTATTGGAAGTAAGACTTTATTGGAAGTATGACTTTATTGGAAGAATGACTTTATTGGAAGTAAGACTTTATTGGAAGTAAGACTTTGTTGGAAGAATGACTTTATTGGAATTAAGACTTTATTGGAAGTAAGACTTCGTCGGCTTACTGAAGTATGAATTTTATGAAATTATTTTTTCACACTGATGAGCTTGAGATGGAATATATTTATTTATTATTGTTATTGCTTTTATTAAGCTCAACAACAAATATTCTCATTTTATTCCCTTTTTTCAAATCCGCAATATATATGTTGAACAAAATAAGCTGAACTTAATTTTAAAATGCCTTTCTTTCATCACTACCATAGTCACTTGCTTATCAATTAATGTAGGTACCCATATTCAGCTAGGTAGTCTTGGGACTTAAGGTCTACATATCTATATTGTATACCATATAACCGTCTGTCCCCCCTCCATCATTTGTTAAATTTTGCAAGTTTTATTAAAATACGTCTTCTTTTTCCTGTATGATTTTTTTTCAACATTTGCAGAATAGATAAAGTCATTAGCTGATTTACCTTTTACTGTGTACTTTATTTATTTATGTATTGTCTTTTAAGTAGGTTTTCTTTCATTAATAACAGTTTTTAAACGATGCTAACTTGAAGTATCAAAATTTATTTTATTCAGTCGTTTGAAAAAGCCATGCGATTCTCTTTTCAAGAATTTCACATATGGTACCAGTTTGCTAACTCACTTATATCATCATCAAAGGTTTGTATATTTAATAATGCATAACGTCAAGTCTTGATATATCTGAGGGATAAGTTAGATAGAAATGGTACATAAAGAAAATCCACAAAAAATTTTTATACTTACATATAATTGAAAATACATTTCATAGTTTTTAAAATTTGCATAATTTCAAGAAAATAAGTTAAATTAACATACATTTTCTTCAAAAAGTTTTTTAGCAGACATAAAAAAGAATATGTTGGCTTAAATAATTCCCTTTGAATTCAATTTAAATCATCAAAAAAAGTTGTATTTAAGCATATTATTTGTATTAAAATGTAAAATAAATAAAAAGAATATGGCATTTCAGAAGCATTGATCACTTAGGCATTTTGTTCTTAAACTTCCGCCAATACATAAGATAAAAGAAAAATATAAAATTAACAGACTTTTCTTTAAGTACAACAAACATCTTGGCATTTTCTCATATGACAGCTTTAGATGGTTATCCATTCAGATTTTTTCTTTTCATTACTTCTAATTAATAAATGTGAAAGAATGTGGCTTTAATTCACCAAGATTTACTATTTCAATTAAACACATGGTGATTAAAACAAAGTGAGAATGTCAAACTCTATTAAAAAGTTTTCTTAAGCTAACAGGAGAGATAGTTAAGCTGTCTCTCAAACTTATGAATGGATGAGTTTGGTAAATCATCTTTTTTAGCATAAACCATCATAGTGCTATGTTAATCAATGAATTAGTCTCTCTCTTTGAACTCTCTCAGTAATCTGCGGGCTGAGACTTAGTCTCTTAGAGCCCGTGAGATCAGACTTGCTGTGTTTCTCAACATCTGGAGACTGCCATAGAGCCCGATGGCCAGCAAGCTTCCGGACTGGTCCACCCTGTGGTCCGCCAGTCTGGGGCACTCGAAAAGCAAATGATCCACGGTTTCCTCCACTTCCCTGCAGTGTCTGCAAAGGGTGTCGACATTGGGCCTCAACCTCCCAAAGTACGCGCCAATAGGACAGTGCCCAGTACGGAACTGGGCAATTAGTGCCTGCTCGACATGCCTAAGCTTCCACCACGGGTCAGTTTTGGATGGCCGCTCTAGAAACTTTCGGACGTTGACTCCGTTCACCCCATGAGCCCAGCCCGAGAACCACTTCGATTGTCCAAAGAGGCAGATCTTGGAACGTGCTGCCTCAAATGAGCTCTTTCTTGCACTCACGGGCAGCACTTGGGAATCTGTCGACTGGACTATTGCCTTGGCAATGCCGTCTGCCCTTTCATTTCCCGGCACGCCCGCATGCCCAGGAACCCATTGAAGGGTCACATGCACGTGATGTTGGGACTCAAGACCCTGTATTGCCATCAGCATGGCTTCCAGCAGAAGCGGCCATTCTCCCGTCCCTTTTACAGCTTGGAGAACAGAGAACATCAGTGAAGATGACAATGTCTGTAGCAGGCAAAGTACCCTCACCGATTAGCTCCCCTATGTGGTCCACTGCCTCAGTAATGGCTGTCATCTCTGCCTCGTAAACACAGAGCGACCCACATAGGCCAGCATGGTCTTTCACAAAGCCAGTTTGTGGGAGAGTGATGTGGACCCCAAACGAGGCGCTTGTCCGGCCGTCAATACTGGATACAGAGGTATCAGTATAGGCCAGTATAGCGTTCCCTGAATAGTTTCCAATCATCTCCATAGACACATCCGTAATGGATCGGAGATCCTTTGCGTTCCCAGCATTGGTTTCGACCAGGGTCGTGCATACCTCGGGCATGTAGAAAGCCTCGCCAGGAGGGACCCTAGAGACTGTCTCTAGCATTAGGCGGTCAGTCGGCAGCTTGATCTCGGAGGCAAGTCTTACTGCGTGGTGCATAAAAGACTGCATCGAGAGCCGCTTCCTTTCCTCCCAGCCATCGACCATCTCCCTTAGGACAGAGGTCTCCTCCTGCCGTTTAAACCGCTCATACGCGGTTATAACGGCCTGCTCTCTATGGATACCCAGAGGTGGCACATTTGCCATGATTTCCACCGCTGCTGTGAGTGCCGTTTGAAAAGCCGGAGAGCCTGGTTTTGTACAACATCTAGGGCCTCTAGAGAGGACTTTGACCCGTAGACCTGCACAACTTGGCTATAATCTATCTGAGACCTTACTGCACCCATGTACATTGACCTCAGGACATCTGCTCGAGCCCCCCAGGACGTGCTCGCCAACTTTTTGACAATATTCAGTCTATCAGAGGCGCAGCGGGCAACCTCTGAAAGATGTGTGCAGAGAGTAAGCTTTCTGTCAAGTGTAACTCCCAGGTACTTCGGCTTAGGTTCCAGAGCAAGAACCTCACCCTCTACCTCCAGTCTAAATGGCTCCTTAAGGATACTCGTGCCCATGGTAAACAGCGAGTAGACGGTCTTCGAGACGTTAATCTCTAGCCCCCACATCCTAGTATAACAGCCGACCGTAGTCAGGTCCTTCTGGAGTGCTCTCTCAAGGACTGAGGCACTCTTTCCGGTCTTCCAGACCGCTAAATCGTCGGCATACAGTAGGCTTTTACATCCCAGAAACTCAGGCAGGTCATTGATGAAAGCTAGGAACAATGTACAACTGAGGGCAGAGCCCTGTGGAAGACCCTGTTCTAGGGTCCGTTTCCTCGACACGCTGCTCCCAACGCGTGTCATGATAGTACGATTACTGAGGAAACTGCGTAACCAAATGTACATCTCAGCGGTGACACCCAACCGCTGTAGCTTCAACAATAGTCCTGGACGCCAGACTCGATCGTAAGCCTGAGATCTAGGAAAATTACCGCCTTTGACTCAGCTTTCTGAAAGCCGTCGGCTATTTCTTGGACGAGGAGCGTGACCATGTCCATCGCACTCTTACCCCGCCGAAATGGGGTAATGAGCCCTTTTTCCTCTAGGAACCACATCAACCTTTGGTTGACCATGCGTTCAGCTACTTTCCCAACACATGAAGTGAGGGAGATAGGACGGTAGCTTTCTGCTTGGTCAGTCTTTTTCCCTTTTTTAAGTACCGGCACTATGACAGCCTCCCTCCACCTCTGAGGGAGTTCTCCTGTCAACCACGTGCGATTGACAAACTGGAGAAGCTTTGCTTGTCCCGCTGCCCCGAGGTGTGTGATCATCTCATTACTGATCAAGTCACTACCTGGGGCCTTTCTCATGCGACACTTCCTGACTGCGTATGCCAATTCATTGGCAGAGAATGGGGCTCTGAACGTGTCTCGATTTTCCAAACCAAACTCAGCCTTCTCTTTGACTCGTCGGACTTTATCCAGTGTCTTGGACAGTGTACTCTTCTTACTAGACTTACTGACCTCTGCAAAGTGCCTGTTAAGCACTTCGGCCTTCTTGCTATCGCTAGCCGTCAAGCCTGTGTCCATTTGCAACGGGGCGCCAGTTCTAATCGCCCCAGCCTGGGTCAAGTCTTTCAGTAATTTCCACGTCTTTTGGCTCTCCCTTAGATCCAGCTTCTCGCATGTATCAGTCCATTTCTGCTTTTTGGCCTCAGCAGACTCCCTTTTTACTTGCTCGGTTAGTTTATTGTACTCACGGCGCGCCTCAGCCGTTTTCAATCGACAAGCTTTCTTTCAAACGGCTTGTCTTTGCCGAACTAACCTTGCAAGGGCTGTAGTCCAAAATGGTCTGAACTTACGTTTCGGTAGGCTCTTTGGGATCGTCCTACGTGCGGCACCTAAGATCGCTTCAGTGATCTCCTTGTAAGCAACGTCGACTGTTCCACACTCGGTATCTACCCTCTCCAAGGCAGCGTCAGCTGCTGCCTTGAAGGTGTCCCAATTTGCTTTCGAATAGACCCAGCACCTGTGCTTAGCTCCTGGGTTTCTCTCGGGTGGAGGAATATCCACTGAGACGAGAACGGGTTTATGATCACTACCGATGCAATCTAGCACACGGAAAGAGGTGTTACAGGCCAGATCAGCCGAGACAAGTGTTAAGTCGGGTCTCGTTTCGCTCCCACTCGCACCGTGCAGCAAGGTGGGCACAGATTCATGGTCCTGCAACCGAACTAAATTTGTATTGCTACAAATCTCCTCAATCCTCCAGCCAGCTGCATCAGTGCGTTCATAGCCCCATGCCGGAGACATGGCGTTGAAATCTCCACTTACGAAGGTGCCAAGCAGAGTATCCTCAGCTGTTATTATACTGAGCTCCGTCTTGGGGGGATTGTACACATTAACACAATGGTACTTCCTCCCATCCTTATAAACATCCACCGCAAGCGTATCCGTTTTTCCGCGCGAGCCGTGGGCGCTGCTCGGTTGAGCATTTAGCGTATTTCTGACCAGGTTCACCAATCCCCTGCAGTTCTTACACCCACAATGGAAGCACGAATAGCCAGTGATGTGGACTGTCCTAAGTCCAAGGATGCACTCTTGTAACATTGCAACATCCATGTCATTCTCATTCAAAAGCTTTGCGACTTCTAGGCTCTTGGGGATGAGACCCCGGGCATTCAGGTGGACAATCCTGAATTGAGCCTTACCAGAGCGTTTCCCAAGTCTTCGCTTGTCAGTTGTGGTGCCGGCCACCTCAGGCGGGGAGCTTTCGGCTACACCCGGAAACAGTGACCTGCTCTCCTCAACTTTCGGCTTCCCGCTGACAGAGCAATCAGCGTTTATCGCCGAGGGCTGGGCTTGACAGTTCCCAGTCTCTTTTGTCTCGCAGGGCACCATAGGCGGGGAGCTTTTGGCTACACCTGTTGGCAGTGCCCTGCCTTTGTCAGTCTTGGTGCCGACCACCTCAGGCAGGGAGCTTTCGGCTACACCCGTTAACAGTGACCTGCGGTCCATGACTTTCGACTTCCCGCTGACAGAGCAATCAGCGTTTATCGCCAAGGGCTGGGCTTGACAGTTCCCAGTCTCTTTCGTCGCGCAGGGTACCATCGGTGGGGTTCGAATAGCGTCTCCCCTCTCTGTTACCCTGCCAGAGTTGTTTTCTGTGCTGTGGGGGTGCACCTCGGGGGTGCGCACAGTGGCTAGGTTGCCCTTGGAAGGGTTCCCCAGGGGTAGAGGCCGACAACCTTCGCCCTGCATCTCATTCTCCCGCCGGGTACCAGCGGCGGAGCAAGCCATCTATCCAGCCCCGTTAGCGGTACCCTGCTGGTTGTTATGGTCGGTTGTCCGCTGGAAGAGCAGCCAGCGTTACCCGAGGACTGTGCTCGACCGGCCACAGCCACTTTTGGGGGTCTGCCTCCCCCTTGTCTCCGCGTGGTCGTACATTCTGGTTTCGTGTCGACAGAGCAATCAACACTGGCCAGGGACCGGGCTCGACCTGCCTCAGCCTCTTTTGAGGGTGTGCGAATTCCCTCGTAGCGCCGTTCAGCGGTCACTCGTGCCTGGGTCAGGTTGACAGAGCAATCAACCTTTCCCAGGGGCTTTGCCTGACCTAGCTTGGCCTTCTCCTGTGATGGGACGCGACTCCCATCTAATGCTTTTCCGGTAAACCAGGCGGTGGACAATCAGTGCCTTCGATCCGCCTTAGTGGTTCTCGAGCTGTCTATCTTAGCCTATTAAGAATAAGTGATAATAGTTTGTGATTGTCTCAAATCTCGACTAACGCTTCCTTGTCGAAATTATCAGAATCCTGGTATTCGTAAAACTTAAATATTGAAATTACCCTTTAAGGTGAATTGGACAGGTATTGATTGCCACCTCTAATAATTAGAGGGAAGAGAGTAATGAGATTTGTTCTACAATGATATAATTGGTTGAAATTTGTGATTGTTTTTACATTTGACATTATGTTAACAGTCTTATAGGACTTATTGTTTAGGTTGGGTATATAGTTCAATGAGTTTTGAAAGCTTTCTTTTAACCAATTATTCAAAAGATAAACAAGTTCATTCCCTTACTTATTTCCTTGAAATTCATGCAGAGCAAAAGGAATCTGCAAATTCTTTCCTTTGCATGTACTTTTGGCTCCTTCCATGTCAGGTTGCAATGTTTTAACTGCTGTTTTCAAAATCTTAGTGATTGGTGTTTAGACGTTTGCTTAGTAACAAAAAAGACTTATCTATCTTATTGATGTGTTAAAAATGGCTTTAATTTGGAATGTATCTGTTTGTTTGTCATTATAAATAACTTGGCTAATGGTGATTTTGCAAGTTACTGGATTAGATAAATGTATTTTTTTTGGGGCACCTTATGTAGTAGAAGCTGCCAGATGATTTCTCTGTGTCTATGATGTCAAAGACTTGTCAGAAGTAGAATTTAAGTGCACATATTAAGGACACTGCCACTCAAGAATAGTTTAGTAATAATTTTCAAGGTATCAATTTGTTACGTGCAGGACATGTCCTTCCGGAAGCCAGCTTGTCCTGGTCTGAGCTACTTATTGCAGTATGATCTGGTTCAATATTTTGTAGGGCACTTATCACATCATTAAGCCACTGATGGCATCATTAAGCCACTGATGGCATCATTAACTGTTGTTCATTTTCGGCCATTTTTTTAAGCTGATTTCAGGGTGTTTTGTAAAACTAGGCATTTTTCATTATGTTATAAGCTACCTAGTGAAGTTATACGTCGTTAAATTTGGAAATGAATAAGCTATTTAATGATATAAAACTTTTGATATAATAGAAATTTTTAATTTTGTAAAATTATAGTGTAAATGATTTTTTTAATTATTTTTTTTAACTAAAAATACAAATACATCATAAACTGTAAGAATAAAAAAAAAGGTATGAAGAATTTAAACAAAATCTTTATTATTTACATAAACATTATTCATTTGTACAAAACATAAATAAATTTGGACTTAAAATTATGATAATTTTTTTTTATTCAACTTTAAATGATACTATAGAAATTGGGGAAAAAAAATAAGGACTGATGCCTCTAGAGTGAAAAAAGACATATAATTTTCACACAATGTTAGACAAGACAAAATTGATCATTAAAATTTCTATATTATTATTATAAGTGACAGGAAACACATTTAAATGAATAAAAAAATAAAGTTTTCCACCATTTATTTGTTTTTCTAAGGATATTATACTTATTTAAAAGTTGATCACTTTTGTCACCCCTTCCATATTAAAAAAATCACCAAATTTCACTTTTCCCAAGAAATCACGCTTAGTCACCAAACAGCCCGGCCTCAAATACGCGTGAAGCACTCCCTTTTTTGACATATTGTCAAAAAAGAGAGACACAGCGACAAAGATTCCTAGTGCATTATGTCTTTTTTCAAAATAAAACTTAGAATATTTTACTAAGTACCACATTTTTACAAAAATAAAAAATCTATTTTTCTTTGCCACTGTATCCCAGGGTCGGCGTTGCACATATATAATAAAACATTTAAAAAAATTGACCAAAAGTAAAAATATAAAGAATTATAACATCCAAAAAATTGTCGCTCACCGGTGGTCGAAAAGTCAATGCTACGATGGTTGAGAGTTAAGCCACTGATGGCATCATTAAGCCACTGATAGTATCATTAAGCCACTGATGGCACCATTTAGCCACTGATAGTATCATTTAGCCACTGATGGTATCATTAAGCCACTGATGGCACCATTTAGCCACTGATGGTATCATTAAGCCACTGATGGTATCATTTAGCCACTGATGGCACCATTTAGCCACTGATGGCACCATTTAGCCACTGATGGCACCTACAAGCTGATTATGACTTGAATAAGTTCTAGTCAGTTCTTTTGCTGGAGTTTTCATGTTGTTTGCCAGCAGCAGCATTTGCTGCCAAGCATTCGTCACTATTTGGGTCCACATACATTTGTGAGCAAGCGTTTTCTTGTATGAAAATATACAATCTAAAAACAGATAGTTGTTGACTGACTGCAATGAAATGCAGTCATGAGAATCTCAACCAGTAAATTGGTTCCACAGTTCAAGAACATTATCCAAAACTGAGAGCAGTTACATACTTCTCATTAATTATAATTGTACTCTGGGATCAGCTTGGATGTTAAGTTTCTTCGTC
Source organism: Bulinus truncatus (assembly GCA_021962125.1). Lineage (NCBI taxonomy): Eukaryota > Metazoa > Mollusca > Gastropoda > Planorbidae > Bulinus > Bulinus truncatus. The sequence goes on along the minus strand of JAGDYQ010000032.1, from coordinate 2,331,094 downwards.
TTCATAATTATTATGACAGGTAACATTAAACTTCTGTTGAAACAATTATGAATAGTAAAGTCTTATTACCAAATTAGCAACTAATTTAGTTTGTATTATAAAATGTAATGTGCATGGGTAATAAAGTTTTAATTTGAAATAAAATGACTATCATTAGTTCATATTTTCATATGTTGTAATTTGTAATTGAAGTAGACAAAATATATATGTGTCCTGCCGATAACAATCAAGTTTTCAATGTGGCCCTCCATAGATAAAATTTGCCCACCCCTGGTCCAAGGGCTTCTTGTTGGATACTGTCAGGTATTTCAATTATAAGTGGTAGCAACATTGCAGTCTCAGGGCTTCTTGTTGAATACTGTCAGGTCCATCTGTTTACCTCTCTTTTAGTGCCTATGATTTATCATGTTCAATTTTTTAATCATTGTTGCCCATCAAGATTTTAATCTCCTGTAAAGAAGTTATTTCTTTAATCTTACAGGGCTTTGGACCTAGAATAGGCTCCTACCCCCTCTAGCATCTATAAATAACAAATTAAGAATAAATTCAGTATAAGATGTTATAAATATATGTAAGTAGATTTTATGAAATATTTCAATTGGTTAAATTGAAGTGGCCATCATTTAATGAAGTTTTTTGACAATGATTGAAATTAGAAATTAAATGTGGTGTAGACCTAAGTAGTCCATTAATAATATGTGTCAGTGGAGTAAATGAGCTTTGAGTGTAGTATTATTGTTGATGAATTTCTTTATGTGAGCTTCACTTAACTAGCAAATATGTACAAGTTTTAAACATTTTTCTTAATACAATATGAATTATTCTTAATTCACTTAAAAAAATAAATATTTATCAGTTATGGATTATTCTCAACCACAAACTTATTTGGTCTAATATTCGGTTTGTTGATAAACTGGCGTGTGACTAAAGCTTGTTTTCTTGGCTTATAAAAGGATAGTAAAAGTGTAGCTTCTTAAATTTCTTTTTTTTATAATACCTTTTCAGTATTCACAAGCACTTCCAGTTCTGTCAGAATGTCATCGTTTAGCGCCTCAAAATGTGACTGTCTGTTTACAGGCAGCTCAAGTATGCTATGAAAATCTTCAGTTAAACCAGCAGGGAGTGGAATGGTCCCAGGAAGCCATCAAATGCAATGTACCAAAACATTTTCTAGCAAGAGCCTATATGGCTTTAGGCATTGGACTTTGTCTGGTGGCCAAGGAATCGAGGCTAAATGCAGAAAGGCAGAATTTAAACCAGAAAGCATTAGAAGCATTCAAGACGTATGTGGACACTATATTACACTATACATCTTTACTTTTAGGTTTCACTAGCATTTACTTTAAAAAATTTGATGCAACAAATTTTTTTCGTGCTAGTCACCTGACGTTAAAATTTCTCATTATGTGAGCAGGTTTATGTCAATTAAGTTTCCCGAACCACCTGATCAGATTTTACTTCATCCATATACATGCATTTCTGTATTTTATTTTAAATGTATTTCTACACAAATTATGCAACATTTTTGATTAGCTTCAGACAGTTCTCTTTTTATTATGTATGTAATGGGTAGGGGGTGAAAATGAACTTTGTTCTCTGGTCAGACCGTCTGCTGAAATGGCCACTATTGATGTACGCTTGAGTCGCCATTCTGTGTTATAATAACCACATTTGCATGAAGGTCTATTTTTCATCTATTTGAATATCTGGGTCGTTAATGTAATTATCCCATTACGTTAAGGGTGGCCATGAGAGCTGCATTGTGTTTTTTTTTAAAAGCAACATCATAATAAATAAATCAACAAATAATGATTAAATGTAATTAAATGATTGTAAAAAATGGTACAGTGCAGCATAGAATTTAAGGAAGAGCTGCTTGTGTATCTAACAGCTGCAATTGGCCACCTCTGCATACATGATAACTAGACCGAGCGTATGAGGAATTTCTTAATCTGACTTCAGCGGGTTAATGACACAGGTGACAGGAATTGTTGAGTTCTGACAAAATGTGACTATAGGGGCCCAGTTGGCTTCCTTTCCCCCAACTTAAGACAACAGGGCCTCCAGGCTTTGGGCTCCTAACAAGTGTACCCATGAACTTCCTCATGTAATGGCCTGGGTACCATGGTTACCAGTGTGGACTTCCTCTTGTAATGGCCTGGGTACCATGGTTATCAGTGTGGATTTCCTCTTGTAATGGCCTGGGTACCATGGTTACCAGTGTGGACTTCCTCTTGTAATGGCCTAGGTACCATGGTTACCAGTGTGGACTTCCTCTTGTAATGGCCTGGGTACCATGGTTATCAGTGTGAAGTTTGAGAACTAAACATGGTTTACTAATTCTTCCCCATTTATATTCAATTAATATTATTTCACAAAAAGAAGAAAAAAAAATGGGAATATTGCATAAAACTATGATTTCAAGCATTCAGTGCTAAAAAATTATTGGTGATCTTTGGTTGTAAGATTCCAATGTCACAGCCATAGGTGGAAATAATATAAATAACAAGCTCACACAAAGACATATATAAACTCCATTTTAGAATTTGTAAAATTTTCATTTAAATAATGGTTCTTCTGAGCTAAACAATTTAAAGAAAAAAAAGAATTCAGTAAACCTACATTATAGCCTACATTTACACCATGTAGTAGGAAACAACAGAAGGTATCCATTGCTCCTTATTTTCTTACCTCTCCCCACTCAAACATGGATATTCAAGGTGTAATTATCCAATGTTTTAGACGATATTTATTATAAAGTAATGGTGCACCTATAATACAAAATCCTTCCTTTTACTGTCAGGTTTTCAAATAGTGAGGATAAAAGAGAAATATTATCTCGCTTTATCTTGGACAAAGGTGTACAATATACAATGTTTTAAAATTTCTATTTTTAAAACTCCACCCCCCCCCCCGTTTCCCCATCAAAACCTAGATGCTGAAATGGAAAATTCAGCCAGATGTGGATCAAAACATAAACAAGGTTGGCTAACACACCTGTAGTTCAAGCTTGGGCTCCATTTCCAGTCTAGATTTATGCAATGAAGTGGGAGGGTTAAACTGAAAATAAACAAATTATTGACTATGAACCCTTCATAGTCCTGTATGTTATTATGTATAGGTAGGCTTACGTTTTAGGTGTTTGGCTTCTTATGATGATGAGATTATGTTCCTATAATAGAGAGAGAGGAACACATGTATACATCTTGAAAGAAAAAATAGCAGACAAAATCAGTTCAAAAACATTTTCAAAATTTTTAAGGTGAAGTTTAAAAAAAAAATTATTTAAAAGAAAATTACAGATTACAACAAAGGGGAGGAAACTAGGATCAAACAATCGAACCTCATAAAAAAAATGTTGCTGTAATGTATTCCATTTAATGGAAATGCAAGCAATTGGGGGGGGGGGAGGGGTCAATCTGTGTGTAAGTTTGTTCTTTGTAAATTGTGGATTCTTTCCATATTTGAGCAATATGGTATTAGTGTAAAAAAAAAGCTTTTTAATATTGATTGTATCATGGACAAGTATAAATTAAATTCTGTTAATAGGCTATTTTTATATCCTGATAAAATTTTCACACTTGAAAATAAAGTTTAAAAAAATCAAAATTGAAAATTTTCTGATTTATAACTATATCTTTTTCAGAGTTAGAAAGATAATTCATTTATTTTAATTTCAAATATTCTTTTAAGAAGTATCTTTATTAATTTGAAAGTTTCAGGTGTTTTTATGTTAAATTTATTGCTCAAGCCCAAAAACCCAGTAATTGCAGCTTATTTTATTTTTTCCCTATGTAACCAGTGGCGTTTATACATCAGTGCAAATGTTTTTTTAAATTTTGTTACCGCATCTTAATGTGGGAATCTGTAATAGTAGACAATAATCTGTTTATAAATATGTGTGTATTATAGGGCACAAGAACTGGATTCTGCAGACTATTTAATTGCCTTTCACTTAGCCCTGCAGTATGCAAATCTTAGAAAGGTAAAACTGATTATTTTGAAATCAAATTCACTGCAATGTGTGTCATTGTGAGTCATCATTAATTCCATTTCCAATAAATTATACTTGGGTTTATAAAAATATACCTTTTATGGTAAAATATGGCTCTACATAAATTGTATGTACGTTACTTTGATCAAGTCAAATGCTGGTGGGTGTGGGAGTTCCGAGTAAAGTCTTTAGTTGTGTTTTATACTGTATGTTCTGTTTTAGAAAACTTGTCAATCATTGGGCTCCATTAAGTATCTTTCATTTGTTCTGCTAAACAGCTATTTTTAAGTTATTCTTTTTAAGTATAAGTAGAAGAAAATTGTACCTATAGTCACCCTTAATAAGAAAATAATTTATTTTTTAAAACAACATGATTTTTTATTTATTTTGTACACAAAAATATGATAAATTTGAAGAAAAGATTGCACATTTTATTGCTATCCAGAAATTTAGAAATTCAGAAGAATTTAGAAGATATTATTATTCAGGAGTTCACTAAAGAGACTATTCTTTTGTATTTAGCTGAAAAAAATAAAATATAGTCATATTTTCTATGGATTTTTTTTTACTTAGATCAATACAGCCATTGAATATACAAAAAAGTCTCTAGAAAACCGAAGTGACTTTATACACTCCCTCCATCTTCTCACCCTTCTCTTATCAGCTCGTAAACAACATGAGGAAGCTATGATGCTTATCCAGGCAGCTTTGGAAGAGTATCCAGACAATTTAAGGTTTGTAAACCTTTTAATTACTGGTCCAGGTAACCAAAAACCCTTGTAAAAATATTGGTAAGGAGAGTTAACTCTGCCAAGATTAATTTTTAAAATATTTTCTAAAAAGTCTTTTATAATATAACTTAAACAATTTACAGATCAGTGAAATAAAAAATATCAGATAGAGTAATTTTATACAGTGACGCCACTCGGTCGAATTCTTTCATAATTTAATCTAAAACATTTTCTGACTGGGTAATATTAACATACCCATACCACTTGTATTATTATTATTTACATGTCTTTTTTCATTCTCAGTTATTTCTTAAATCGTATGCAAAATGTCATACATTTTATCAAAATCAGCAAAAATTAATTAAAAGGCAAATCTTGTTAACTGATGATTAAATAGTCAATTAGAATAATCATTTTTGGAATTACATCTATAAATAAATTATTGGTTAATTAGAATTGAATTATTTTTTTCAGTCTCTTGATGACCAAAGCCAAACTTGAGAAAATAGTTTTAGGTTCAGAAGAAGCTTTAAGTACTTATCAGAAAATGCTGAAATTGTGGAAAGACATGCATGAACTAGATGTTGCTGATGAGTAAGTTGCTTCCCTTTGTAGCCTTAGAGTAAAACAAGTTTCAAATTTTTATGCTTTTTTTTTTGGGATTGGGGGGTAGGGGGGAAATCTCTATGTTAGTTATAGTAAATTTTTGTTACTCTGAACAAGTGGGGGGTGGGGGTGGGTGGGGATTCTACATTTTGTTAACTTGCACTATTGTAGAAAACTAAAGTCAGTCAGTTAGGTTCCAGTAAGTATCATTGATTGATTTTTCTGCAATTTACCAATTGTGTCAAGAATAATCTTTGCTAATTAGCAGGCTTGCGGAGCCGCCAAATTTTTTCCCCGCTCCCACAAATTTGACGTCTCCGGCTCCCTATTAAGATAGTATCACACGAGACAAAAAATTTTGTAATTGCGCCACGCAAAAATGCCGCTGATAAAAAGCTATGCAAATTTTGCCGCGTTCACCCCCATAGTCAGGAACTTGAAAAATATACGCATGTCGGTTTTACTAAAAACAAACCATTTCAGTGCATCCAGAATCATATCATTATTTTCGACAGAGGTTTCACTAGTCGCCATTTCAGTGATTTCAGTGTTATTTCAGTGATCAAATTAGTAAATAGTAAAATGATACATTATTTAAAATATTTCAAAGACTTTATTATTTATATTTATTATTTATAAATTCGAAGTGACTATTCTGATCCGGGTACCAATAAACTCCGATTTTTATTCGGACCCTGTCCCAATAAAGTCTGATTGTTATTCGGACCCGTGGCAAATATGCACTTAGCTTAGCTATACATAAACTTTATTATTGTTTTTTTATAATTGTTTGAATTGTATGATTTAATCGTTACTCAGTGTCTAGGGTTCCACTAAGCGGACTCTGTATTATTATTTTTTCGGGTCCCGTCTAATAAAGTTTAAATATAGCTAAGCTTAGTGCATATTTGCCTCGGGTCTGAATAACAATCGGATTTTATTGGGACCTGGGTCGGTATAGCCACAGTCTTATAAATTTATCTACTCTATTTCAGATATTCTGTTTATAATAAAATTGTTAAATACAGAAAGCGACCATTTTGTTTTTAGTCTATTACAAATTTGCGGTCAAATAATAATACGAAATGATGCGTTCTATTTGTCGTCGTAGTAAAAATTTATTTTAAATGATTGATACAATTATTCTATGAAATAAAACTGTTTTAACTTTATATATAACAAAATAACATGCCATTAAAAAAATTTCGGAGGGTAAGCAAAATTTAAAACGAACACAAAACGATTCCCCATTAAAGATTTCTTGTGGTGATGTGCGTGCACGCTATCACGCTGTTACTGTTGTGGTGTTCGTAAAAATGACAACATTTCAAATTGTAGGAGGCAAACAATCAAACAAATTTGGAATTTTAAAGCTAAAAAAAAATTCTCCTGTAAAAAAACAAACATTTGGGAGCCGTGGAGCCACCAGATTTTTCGGCTCCGGCTCCAGTAAAAAGTAGCGGCTCCGGCTCCACAAGCCTGCTAATTAGTGTAAATTGTTAAAATCCATTTTCTCTTCTTATATTTTTTCTCTAATTCATCAAAAACAATACTGATACAAAGAGTGTAACTCAATTTAAGTTCGAATATTTTGCATTACAAGAGTCAAGATTTTCTTTTCTGCTGACTTTTATAGTGTTAAAATTGTTTATTCATATTACAATATCACGGTCCAATCATTAAATATCTTTTTTAGGCCATGTATTTTGTTTAATAGAGTTTTTGACAGTTTTTTTGCGTTTTTCTCAAAATCACATTTAAAAAAAAAATCTTGTACCTTTTCGACACTTTCACAAAAACTACTTAAGATATAAGCTTACAATTTTGCATGCTTATTCTTATATCTATTATTGACAGTTCTCCAATTTTTATTTTGAAAATATTAAATAGAATTTTTTTTATAATTTTTTTTCTTACCTACAGTTTATTTATTTTCCATTTTTTCTAAAAAAAAAATTGGACGTTTGTTTGAAACACACTCATTAACAAAGTTATTTTATGATATCTACAATAGATTTTAAAAATTGGTTCTTTGAAAATATGTCTTAAAATTACACTTTTTCACCCCAAAAAGTCACATAATACATTTTTAAATCAATTTTTTTATATTTTATTTTATTTCTTTGTTCATTAATTGGTATTTTGTATGCATGTGCCAAAAATGGCTAGTGTAGTTAAAAAAATAAAAAAATAGAAAAAAAAACTTGCAGAAACCTTGCATCTGTGTATGGATCACCTTAAGATTATGATATTTCTGCATTTGTAATAGCGACATTTCACTTTAACTTTATTTTTACAAATATTTTATCCTCCATTATTGTAACCCAAGCTAAATTGTACATTTTCTATAAAATATGGCTACAAACCTTGATACCAAATTTGTCTATTTATGCAGATATAAAGCAAAGTTATTAATAATTTCTTTTCTTTTTGCAACATGTAAAAGTGCCCATTTTAGAAATATAAATTTCAAACATTTTGCTCTTATATTCACCAAAGACTATGAAAACAAGAAAAATATTTACAGGACCCAGCCAATACATCGCATATGCAGATAATATAACATTGATAGGAAAGCAAAGCAAGGATATAGCAAAAGCATTCATAGAATTAGAAACAGCAGCTCAGAAAGCAGGTTTATCAGTCAGTAAATTAATCTAAGACACAATACATGTTATTACAAAGAAATAAAAAGAAGGAAAAGAAAAAAAACATTAAAAATCAGTGATAGTGCATTTGAAAGAGTAGAAAACTTTAAATACCTGGGATCAACCATAAGTGAAAAAAAAATGATATAATGATAGAGATAAAAAACAGACTTGAAGTAGTGAATAGAATATATTACACATTGTATAAAATACTCACAGACATATCTCCAGAAAACTTGTAGTCTGTCCATCCGGCGGCGTGTGGGAAAGCTGTCGCTATAAATAATCTATGACATCATTTCCCGTTGCTACAATTTTTTTTTAGCAGAATGCACTTGATTTCACAGAAATCGGATGCACATTTGGCGAACAAAATGGCGGCGTTTAAGCACAAGCATTTAAGCCAGGCTTAATATCTAGTATACAATACAATGATCCGACCAGCAGTAAGATATGGTAGTGAAGCATGGACCATCAGCAAACAAGCAGAAAATATGGTAAACACTTGGGAAAGGAAAATATTTAGGAAAATGTAATGGACAATAACGAGTAGAGAAGTAGAAGAACTTCAGAGCTATACGAGTTATACGAAGAACCAAATATAACAGCTGAAGTTAAAATGAATAGTTTGAAGTGGGTAGGGCACATAGAGAAAATGGAAAACAACAGAGTTACAAAGCCAATATGTAAGGCAGCACCCAATGAGAAAAGGCCTAAGGGCAGACCAAGAAGCAGATGGTTATAGGAGGTGGAGAAAGACCTTCAAGCAATAGTGAGAGAGTGGAGGAAAGAAGACCTTGGATCAGGAAGAGTGGAAAAGAGTAGTATGGCAGGCCAGGGCCCTAAATGGGCAAGTATACATAAAGCAAGCTCAATTTTTTTCAAGAATGTGTGAAAAAGAAAAAGTTGTGTTTTATAGAATCAAACAATGGTCAAGACTGCATTTTGTAAGATTTATTAAGGCGGTAAAATATTGGAAAATCAATCATATATAGATGGATCCATTTTAAAAATTAAGCGATGCACATGCTAATACTTATATAAGTTAGAAGGGTAAAATTACTACAATAATAATGAAATTCAACTTTCTTATAATGATTTTTTATTCATTATAAAGATCTGTTTTTCCTGAATCCAAGCCCGGCTGAAAATGGTTGAGGGTTTGGGCGTGGGACTAGCAACCCCATCCTGTAAAAACACCCCTTGCTACAAAAACATGAACAACAAAAATATCAGACCTATGAAGCTTAGTTGTGAAAGCCTAGAGGAAGCTACAAAGCCAACAACCCTTCTGACAACCAGGAAAATCATCATCGGCACATGTCAGGGACATGTTTGAGGCAGGAAAAATGGCACAAGTAGCAGCAGATATGAGGAAAAACAACCTGATTTTCTTAAGCATCAGCGCGACAAGGTGGACACAAGCTGGACAGAGACAACTGATATCAGGAGAGCTGATGCTGTACTCTGGACATGAAGAGAATGATGCACCTCACTCACAGGGAGTGGGACTTATGCTGTCCATAGTGGCACAGGAGTCACTGAACAAAGAAGAAGAGATCAAAACAGATATAACCCAGTGTTATGCACCAACTAATTAGAGCTATGAAGAGGAAAAAGATCAGTTCTACAGCAGACTCCAATAGTTTCTAGAGAATTTCCCAGACAAGGATCTCACAATCCTCATGGGAGATAGGGACCAACAACACTGGATATGAACAAGTCATGGGGTAATGAATGAAAATGGAGAGAGATTTGCAGACTTTTGTGCACGAAACAATATGGTCATCGCATGCAGCATCTTTCCTCACAAAAGGATACACAAGAGTACATGGATATCTCTATACAACACAACTGAGAACCAGATCGATAATATCTGCATCAACAAAAAATTTAGGAGGTCATAACAAGATGTAAGAGTGAAAAGAGGGGCAGACGTAGCATCGGACCATCACCTGGTAGTAGCAAGAGTGAAGCTGAAACTAAAGAGAATTCTCAACAGCACATCAGACAGAAGAGTCAAATACAACATTAGCCTTCTGAAAGACCATAAAACAAAAGAGCAGTTCAACTTAGTGCTGAAGAATAAATATGAAGCGCTTCAAGAATTGGTGTGCTCAATTTTTGGAATAAAGTGAAAGAGACATTAAGATCATCATGACAAGAGGTAGTGGGTGCAAAGAAGCATCACCAGAAGGAGTTGATTACAACAGAAACTATGAACAAGATAGAAGACAGGAGGAAAAAGTAGGCAGCAGTCAACAACAGTAAAACCAGGGCAACAAAGGGTAAGGCCCAAGAAGAATATGCCGAAGCACACAGGGTAGTGAAGAGGAGTATTAGAAATGACAAGAAAGACTGTGTGAAGGGATTGGCAGCGGAGGCAGAACATGCAGCATATAGCAGGGACATGAAAATGTTATACAGCATAACCAAGAGACTCTCAGGGAGGATGAACAAGCCAGAAAGACCTGTCAAAGACAAGCTGGGAAAAACTTTAAACAGCCTAGATCAACAGTTAAACAGATGGACTGAACACTTTGAGGAACTCCTGAATAGACCAGCACCCCTGAACCCCCCAGACATTGAACCATCCGGAGTGGATCTCCCGATCAGCTGTGAATAGCCCACAAGAGAGGAGATCAAGAAAGCTATCACCATGATGAAGAATGAAAAAGCAGCTGGACCAGATGACATTCCAGCAGAAGCACTAAAGGGAGGCTTGAATACATCAGATGCTGAAGAAGACATACCAGCAGACTGAAAGGAAGGTTACTTTGTCAAGCTTCCAAAAAAAAGTGACCTCAGCAACTGCAACAACTACAGCGGTATCACATTACTATCTGTTCCATGCAAGGTTTTTAACAGGATTCTCTTGGAGATGATGAAAGAAACAGTCGACCCACAGCTGCGAGAAGAGCAGGCAGGCTTTCGAAAAAGCAGATAATGCACGGATCAGATAGCAACACTTCATATCATTGTTGAGCAGTCACTAGATTGAAACTCACCATTGTATGTCAACTTTCTGGACTTTGAGAAGACGTTTGACAGTATAGAGAGACCCTCTGGAACCTCCGGCACTATGGAATCCCGGGCACTATGGAATCCCACCAAAGCTATTAAAAATTATAAAGAACTCTTACAATGGTATGTTCTGCAGAGTAATCCATGGAGGACTGCTCACAAAAAGCTTTCATTTGTGAACTGGAGTTAGACAAGACTGCTTGTTGTCACCATTCCTTTTCTTTCTTTCAATTGACTGGATCATGAAGAAATCCACCAGAGAATTGAAGAAATGGAATCCAGTGGACATTATTGAGCCAGCTTGACGACCTAGACTTCACAGACGATCTTGCTCTCCTCTACCACAGCCAACAACAGATGCAGGAGAAGACATAAAGTTCGAAGTTGGCCTCAATATTAACCAAGAGAAAACCAAGTTCTTAAAAATTAACTCCACCAGCACAAATCCTGTCACCCTACAAGGAAGACAGCTGGAATAGGTGCAGTCCTTCGTTTACTTGGATAGAGTTATTGATCAACAAGTTGGCATAGAAGCAGACATCAAATAAAAAATTGGCAAAGCAAGAGCAGCCTTCATGCACTAAAGAAAGTTTGAACCTCCAGAGAGTTGTCCTCAGAAATTAAGATTCGACTTTTTAACACCAACGTCAAATCAGTCCTGCTGTGTGGAGCGGAAACGTGGAAGATGTCAAAGACCACAATAAAGAAGGTTCAAACCTTTACCAACAGCTACCTCAGAAGATTTCTCCAAATTGGCTGGCTGGACACCTTCAGCAATGTCAGCCTTTTGGAAAGGACCTGCCAACTCTCAGCTGAAGAAGAGATCAGAAAGAGGCGATGTGGCTGGATAGGACACACCTTACACAAACCAGCAGCCAGTGTCATAAGGCAGGCATTGAGGTGGAACCCCCAAGGTAAACGGAAGAGAGGCCGCCCAAGAAACTTCTGGCGTCGAGACCTGGAAGCGGACATCATAAAGATGGAACACACCTGGAATTAGCCGAAGAAGATGGCAAAGGACAGAGGACTCTGGAGATCTGTTGTTGGTGGCCCATACCCTACCATGGGTGAAGGGCAATGATGATGATCAAAATGGGCAATTTAATTAAAGAAATGATATCCCCAAAATGTATTTCATATACAAATATTAATAAAATCACAACCGGGGTTTCGTTTATTTATTTATTCAATGTTTCTTTTTAAACTGCGGTCTTATATTTTGTTTGTAGAATCTGTTTCCTTGACTAATGTTGACTAATTAATTTGATTTGATCAACTTCTTTCTTTGGAGCTAATTATTTTATTTGAGTGAGATAAAAAATGAATTATGGAACACCTATTTAGCCATGTATGAAATGCATACTTTTTATTTTTTATCAGAGTTTTGCGTGGTTTCCCATGAATCAGTTATTTGTTTATATTTTTTACTAAATCTTTTTATATTTGACCATAGTATGGTTCATTATGTAATTTATATAGTACAACACTAATACTAATTAAAAAGAACAAACATTAAAAAAGTTGGGCTAACAGGCTTGCATACATTTTCAAAGTTGCGAGATGTTTACTTGTTGTACTTTTCAGGGTCATCCAGGTGCTTTATTTTCAAGTTAGCAAAACAGTTCCTGCATCCACATTTTCTTTCATAGTTGTTTGATCAAAGATGATCATTCTCAATTTAATCTAAATCCCTTACTATAGCCTCCAGCTGCTGTTAAACTTGTTGAAAATAATCAAACTTAGCTGAATCATCTTAATATCATGACTTAACACAGGGGTTTACATCATTTTGTGTCTAGTGTCAATGTATTTAATCCTCTATGGCCAGTGTTATGCATGAGTTAACTCAAATGAGTTAAACTCACGATTTAACTCACGGGGAGTGAGTTGTGAGTTTGAGTTAACTCATCTCAACTTTAAATGATTTATGAGTTTTAATTAAACTTTTGTTTCTGCGAGTTTGAGTTTAAATTGGGTCGATAACTCAACATCTTTAAAATTATTTCAAGAAAAAAAAATTTGATGCAAGATAATTTATCTTGCTTTATTTTAATCTTTTGTTTGCTCTCTTTGTTTATGCCAGTGCTTGCTTAATTATTTTCCTGCGCCAAATTGTAAATTAGACAATCTCGATCAATGTTCCCTCTAAGGTGTGGTATGAAGTGAGCAAGAAATTTTGTCTCTGAGGGACATTTTTGTTTGAGGCCAAAATTTGTGAGCGATTTAAGCTATGTCGTCCGTCGGAGTGAGCGACCGTACGTGTAGTATGAGCGACGCTCAGCTTAGAGGGAACATTGATCTCAATCCAAAATATTATTTCCATTAGCAACAAGGTGGAATTCTACTTATGATGCAATTAGTCGTTTGATAGAATTAAAAGAAAAATTATATGACATTTGTTTGTCTATGGAGTTGCCTAAATTCAAATCAACCGACATTGATTTTTTAATGAACTTAAATGTGTTTTTCAACCTTTGGCTTCTATACTTGATTCACTGCAAGGCCAGAATGATTGCTATTATGGTATGTTTATTCCTAGGACTATACAGCTTCGTCATTCGCTTTGTCAAATTCAAAACAAGAATCTTGTTTATTGTCAACCATTGGTTTAAGCCATTCTCAATGGAGTTCAAAAAAGATTTGGTGACTTTTTAGAGTTAAGTATGCCTCAAATGAAAAGTGCAATTTTGGCAGCGGTTTCACATCCACATTATAAACTATGTTGGGTTCCACCAAGAGATAGAGACTTGATAAGAAATTTGTTTATTCAATCAGTTGGATCAGGAATGAAAACACAATCCACTTCAAGTGTTGCTTCTAAAATAGATGATGATTATGGCTATGAAGAGACTGGTGTGAATTTAGAAAAAGTCCATAATGTTGAAACAGAAGTTTCCTGTTATCTGGCTGATGCCGATATAAATTTAAATATGTTGGAAAAAGTATTTGTTCAATTCAATACAACTTTGCCATCTTCTGCAGCTGTTGAGTGTTTGTTTTTAGTGTCGGAGGACAATCTGAAACCAGCAGGCAAAACAGACTCTCTGACTAGAATATTGAAAAGCTGCTGTTATTGAAAGCAAACAATGAATTTTTAGCTAAATAAATTGAAGTGATTTAATTTTCAATAATTGTTTGATGAACATGTTTTTTTTCACACTGACATTAAAATTACATTTTAGAAACTATATTTGAAGAAAAAAATGAGTCTATGAGTTTAACTCATTTTGTTCACTGAGTTTGATTTAAACTCATTGAAAAAAAATGAATTATCTTTTTAGAATGTTTACTTTATCAGTGAAAGCAATTTTTTTTTTTCTTAACTGGCATCTTAATTAAACTGGTTAAAAAAATGAGATGTTATATGATAAAATCTAAGATTTTATTTTTAGGTGCTTGTTTTTATTTCCTCATAGTAAAAAATCTGAGATTAAATATTTAACAGTGTTACATAGTATATTTAAAAGATAGGCTTAAAATATTTTTGGTCTCAGTTTCAATGTCAATTTAATAATTTGTTTCTTTCAGTGGATCAGACATTAAATCTAAGACTAGAGAAAGAAATCCATGGGATAAAAGAAGTTTAGCACAAATAACTCTGGCAGAATTCAGTGAGAGGGGCTCAGGTCAATATTGAAATATATTTTTTTGAATGTGTTTCAGTGGTACTGATTTATTATCATTTTAGTAAAACAATAGCCTGAAACAGAATGGTTTAAATCTTTTCAGGATCCATTCGTGCAGAATCCTATGCAGCATCACGGATGGAAAAGGCCCTCTCTGATCTGGCTTCTTCAATGAACAGCAGCTTTCAACCTAGGGCTGGTCCACAAAGATCTTGGGTGATACAGGCTCAGATCTGGCTTAATCTAGGTGACTTTTTTTTCTGAATTGTATTTCAACAAATGACGTGATAAAATTTTTGCTCACTGAACCTGACGCAATTCATTAAATGTATATCATTTTAAAATTTATTACATGAATTTAAAATAATTTTGTAAATCTATTTCTTTGAAGTCAAAAAAAATATTACAAAAAAATAATACACAAATTAGTGTTTTAAGGTACATTATTTTTCTCCCTTTTTACTCCCCCCCCCTCCTTTTCAATCGGTGGTAGTATTTTTCCACAAAACCAATTGAAATTAATAAGTCATTAATATTTTGAGACTTTGATGATCATATATTAAAAATAAAGTACATTTTGAATATTCTTAAAGTTTTCAATCCAATTCATGGAGCAAAATAACTCGTCCAATTTTTAATGCATAAATAAACATAATATATCCATATTATAAATATATCCTTAGGAATTTTCCCGCCGACTGTTACAAAAACATTTTATCAACATAAAAGCCTATATGACTCTGTTGGAAAAATTTAATGCCCTACATTCTCTATTTTCAATGAATTTATCAGCAATAATATTAATAGATATTAAATAAAAACTATTAAATAGAATAGAGAGAGCAATGATTATAATAAACATACATATTGTAATAAGTTTCCCTAACAGTCAAAGAATATTTTTTTTAATATTTGAAAATATGTAAAAATTACATTTTTCTTCCCCCTATGTTTGTTAAATGGATGAAGAATTTATTCAGAGATTTAACAGGTGTAAAGAACTACTATGACAAAGCATTAAATGTCCTTCAACTCATTTCATTATTTTGCCTGTAATTCATTTATTTTTTGCACATTTTTAAAAAGTGTAATTTTTAGTATCCCTTAATTAACTAACTCGATGTAATCCTATGTTCTAGGCAAAAAAAGATTAATGTTATTTAATGTTACAATTATTTAAAAGCATTGAAAGTTGTCTGTGGGTTGCTATGTGAATGTTGCATTAGTCTTAAGTTTATGTGTGTCTCATACTTTAAAGATCATGGCATCTAAAATAGAACTATTAAAGGTGTTCCATAAAGTAATAAGATATATTATTAGCTCATAACTTTTTTTATTTTTTAAGAAATACTGATAAATTGTGTATCCACGTTCTTAGAAAAATGAGTTCTTTCTATTTATCATATGCACCCATAAACGCTTACTGGCCTAGAAATGTTTGACCATGAGTGAAATGCCATGAAACAAATCAGTAATTTTTATATTAACCCATTCAAATTTTATTGAATTGGTTCCAATTTTTTAAGATAGTAATATATTCTTATAGTTCATAAAACATTTTATTATTTTTATTTCCTATAAAAATGAAACTTCAAACAATGTAGTAATAAACATTTATATTACAAATCAAAAGAAATCATAAGCACATATGTTTTGTACCTGTGATAAAAAAACATCCCATAAAAAGTTTAGAAACTATAACATGATGATGAACATTAACACGAAGAATCACAAAGCTGTTATATTCTACCTTCCTCTCTATCTACAGTTGTAGATTGACCCTTTTAAATATTGCTACAAAGTTGTCTGCAACACCTTGCTTTCAATTTCTTTTAGCCGTGTTTTGTATAAGGCAATGGCTGAATTTACTCCTCGAGATATTTTAGCACTGCTTTCTTTGTTAAGATCATTTTGGACATGGAAAGAAGGATGTTCATTCCCTGCTCTAAATAAGGAAGTGCATTTGTTTTTATGCATTCTTTCCAAATTTTTTTCCAAACTTTGTTCATCGTGTGTTGCCATTGAATTTGTAACAAAACATTGTGAGCGGCAAATTGAAACACTATCATAATTTTAAAAGGTGTTAAAGAGCGTATGGGTGTATGTTGTGTGGATAGTAAAGTTGAAAATTATATATGAAAAATATAACGTTTTTTTTTATTTCTTTGTTTCTCTAATTCAGCTGAGCTATACCTGAGTTTGAATCAAGTTCAGGAAGCCCAAAGTTGTGTTCAAGAAACATTTCAGCTTTTCCCACATTCTGTTTATGTATTTTTTATGGTAAGATGATGAGTAATCTTAGGTTGATGATAAAGATAAATGCACATACATCTAAATTTCCCCTTTTCTTTACAGTAAAACAGTGGTTCTCATAGTGTGGGTTGTAACAAAATCTTAATTTATAATTGAAGGATTGATACACCATGTATCCATAATTACAACAGTAGTGTTGTAACAGTAGAGTAAAACACTGCAAAGTAATTGGGAAATGTCCCATATGAAAAATTCTATACAGGAGGGTGGCTAAAGCAAAAAAAGTCTTCATTGTGGATCGCGAAAACAAAACATTTGTCATAATGGGTCGCGTTGAAAACTACTGCAATAAAGTAATTTAAACTGAAATAAATTTCTATATGTTGTGTGCATTGTCAATAATAATGTTTGAAAAAATTACTTTAGTTGAACGAACAATGATGATGAAATGACAAATTTAAGTACATTCTTGGCTAAAGCAAAAAAAGTCTTCATTGTGGATCGCGAAAACAAAACATTTGTCATAATGGGTCGCGTTGAAAACTACTGCAATAAAGTAATTTAAACTGAAATAAATTTCTATATGTTGTGTGCATTGTCAATAATAATGTTTGAAAAAATTACTTTAGTTGAACGAACAATGATGATGAAATGACAAATTTAAGTACATTCTTGAATCTACAGAAGAAAGAAGTTTATTTACATGTAGATATTCTATAGTAATAAAAAGGTTAGTTGGTTACTAGATCATGTAAAACAGTCTACATCAGTGATTCTCAAATTTTGGTCGCTGACAAATATTAGGTGGTTGCGAAAAATTTAATTTAGATGATCAAGAATCCATGTGTGCATTATTATAACTCTTATTTCTCAATATTTCACACATCTATAAGCTTGCTATTCTACAAAGTCAAAGGGAAAATCACTTGATAAAATGACACAGGTTGATTTTGAAAATGAAACAACCTTGTCCTTGCTTTGCCAGAAGCTCAGATTATTTTGTTAATTGGCATGTCTACATGTGTGTTATGTTGTTTATTTCATCAATAAGAGTGAGAGTGACTAATTCAGACAATTGTTTAATGATATAAACATACAAATGAGTATCCCCCGCCTCTTAGATTTAAAGTGTATAAGAAAAAGATCTGTTAGTACAGAAAACTTAAAGACAGAAAAGGGTAGTCTGTAACGGCTGCTTATGGAAAAGTAATTTAATTTTTATTGCAGAGTTTTGAGATAAAAAGTTTGCATTTTATCATTATACAGTATATTTGCTTTTTATTTTTATAGAGAGGACTAGTTTATGAACACAAAGGCTGGTTAAGTGAAGCTAAAACATGCTATGAGAATGCGATTTCTGTCAACCCAACTCATACCAAGTCTCTGTATCATCTAGTGAGTCTGACAATTGATTCTTTTATTTAGATGCATTCATTAGTAGAACTCATTGTTTTGAAACACAACTGTTTTGTGAATAAAGGAAGTAGTTTGTAATTGAATTTAAATATTTAATTCCAGGGTATTGTGTTGCATAAACTATGTGATAACAGATTGGCAGAAAAGGTTTTGCGAGATGCAGTAAATTTAGATCCATGTTTTCATAAAGCATGGTAATTGGCATTTTTTTTTAATTTAGAAAAAGTGTGTCTAATAATTTGTTATAAGAACTTATTGTTTTTTAATTAGGTGTATATTCAGCTTTGAAATAACTTTTGGTAATTTATGTTCAGGTTTGTACTGGGAATAGTATTAGAAGCCATAGGTCATCCTGAAGATGCCAGCCATTGTCACATGATGGGCACCAGCTTGGAAGCCACTTGTCCAGTGGCCCCATTCAATGTCATCCAGAGAGTTATGACATGAAGGAGCTAGTTCTGGATGGTCTGCTTGAGTGTTATATCAGACAGCATATACATTCCATATTTAGAATAAATTCAGGTGCTGTTTACTGTTTTTTGTGCTAAAGTTTACTTGCCCATATAAACTGACAACAAATTTTTTTTGATGCCATTTGTAAATGAGTACTTGTACTTTTACCCATTCAAATATTAAATGATTCTGTATAGACTGGTCACCTGTATAACACTTACTATATTTTTTAAGATTCTGCCATTAGATAAAAAAAATTAGGTCTATATGGTCCTGTCATACATTTTTTAAAAATATACATGTAATTCTTCAATCAAAGTTGTTTTTTTTACCAACTCATTTCATTTTGCTAGCTGACATAAAAAAACCTAACTTAACTGTTCTAACCATTTTGTCACCTTGCATTAACTACAGTCACTTGAAAATTATGCATTCAGCATTCTTAAAGATACCTTTAATTTATATACATGTATATTCTATATACATTTATTCTATACTAACTAATTGTGCAATGGTAATTTCTGTGATATTACTAACTTATGCATTTGTAAGTATCTTTTTTTTTTTTTAAATGACAAGCAAAAAATAAATATTTTAGTATGGGTTTCAGAAGAGCTACCATACAAAAATATTATTTCAACTAACCCAACTGATCCATTAACTTAATTTGCTGAATAGAGGCTGCAGGCAAAATTTTGTATGTGTAAAAATATGTTTAAATGTTATGAAAATATCTTCATGTTGGCTAGTGTGCTTTTGAAGATAGTAAATGGACTGGATAGCGAAGTAAATAGTGAACTCGACTCAGATGCTAAGGGTACAGGGTTCAATCCCTGGTAAAGCCAAAAATATTTGCCACTGACTTGGAGATGAGATGGATGCCACCAAGTCTATAAGCCCACAGAAAGGACGTTTGAAAACACATATGTTAATGTGTCAATTCATCCCCAAAAGACCATGTTGGTTAAGGGAATTAAAAAAAAAAATGGTACATGTATTAGAATACTTGTATCACTTCCCAGATATTTTTCAGATTTGAACCATGTTCCAAGGTTTCTTTAGTGAAAAACTTTCAGAACTATTAAATATTTTTGGTTTGGGTCATTTTTTTATTCCTTTCACTCAACTTTCTCTTAGTTAAGTATTCCTTCCCTTGTTTTCACTTTTACATTAAAAGTTAACAATCAACAAAAGTTTTATTATTTAAAAAACAAAAACCTAACATGTTTCTCTAAATAATTCAACTAGGCCACAAATATTTTTGTCATTTTCTATCTCTTTTTTTTAACATTCTTTATTTGTTAAATTTTTTTTACAATGAAATAACTTTTTTTAAAATGCATTACTAATAATTACTATGTATTGAAATATTTCAATTTTATAATAACTGCATCTTTTTATGGTGAAGTAGACTATATTTGCTATATTCTGAAAATTATATTATGAATTCATTCTTTTGTGTTACTTTTGTGACTGATTACACTGATGACTGATTACACTGATATACACATTTTTATTTTGTGAAAACTGCAGACATGTAAATAGGTGTTTCTTACACAACTTTTCTTGTTGATACCAAATATATAATCCAAATTTTTATACCATGTCAAGATTGTTTGCAGTTCGAGATTTGATAATATATAGGAAAAAGCAATACAAAATATATGATGGATTAAGTTCAGTCATGCAGAAAACTATTGGAAGTAACAAAATTATTAACCAAAGCGCAATATATAAGCAGACTTACATTTATTAATTATCTATCACTGTGAATTGTCTTTTCAGTTTTTTCGTTTATGAGCAGCTCCAGGATTATGAGGTTTCAACGACCAGCAATAGTTGGCCATCATATTCACATTCCATTGACCTTGGTATCAACTCTCAATTGCAGAAATGTCCTGATGGAACCTTTCACCCTGCTCTTCATTGTATGCACCAAGATTTGCAGGAAAGTATTCAACATGGGAGTCCAAAAAGTGCAACTTGACACTCATGCACAACCCAAAGCCTGAAATTCGGCTACTATGTTCTTAACAAGACTTTTGTAACTGTCTGACTTGAAGTTACCTAAGAAATTGTTGACAACATCTTTGAAAGCATTCCAGGCTTGCAGTTCAACTGTGGTAAAATTAGATGTAAACTCCTAATCTTTTACTACTTCTCGGATATGCGGTCCAACAAAGATACCTACAATCAACTTTGCTTCACTTATATGTGGAAATTTGTCTGGCAAATATAGAAATCCAGAGCCAGTATGGTCCATATTCTTGACAAAAGCTTTCATTAACCCCAATTTTATATGGAGTGGTGGAAGGAGAACTCGATGTGCTTCTACTAAAGGCAGTAACTTGACACTGTAACTTCCTGGGGTGAATTCTCTTGGTGGCCACACATTCTTGGCATAATGCTCTGAGTTCTCAGCTATCCCAGAGTTAAAAATATATATTAAACAGAATGGAGTGAGTATCCTCATTTGGATTGGTACTTCCAACTGCCAACAAATTGATTAACAAAATCATTGGACTAATAACACAGCTCAACAAAAAAAATTTTTTTTCGACTTGCCGAGAATATTTGAATGAATTTATAGCAATTCATGGGTGCTGATTTCAAAACTGCCACTGCTTTTGCTGAATTGGCTCTAGTTTCTGAGATATTGGACAATCTTGAAAATATGATTGTACCCTTTGTGTAAAACAAATGTAATACGTTTGGTGTCTGTTGTTTTATTTAACTATACCAAGTTATAACTTGGTTTATTTTTTTCTCTTTTATAGCTGCTTTCTAAAGACATCATGAGTTCATCATGAAGATGCTGCAAAAATAATCCGAATGTATTCTGTTACATCTGTGGAGAATACATGATTGAAAAGCAAAGAAGAAATATAACTGACTTTGTGTAGCAGGCATATTTGGCTTATTTTGGTGTGAAGCTGGAAGACCAAGACAAGTCTTGGGTTCCCCATAAGGTCTGCAAAAACTGCGTGGAGAGCCTACGGCAGTGGACAAATAGTGAGAAGAAAAGTCAAAGTTTCGGTGTATAAATGATATGGCAAGAGCCGAAAGACCATTTTGGTGATTGTTATTTTTGTATTGTGAATGTTAAAGGCTTCAATCGCCACAAGAAATCTAAGTGGGGTTATCCTGATCTTGAATCTGCAATGAGACCAATTCCACATAGCAGTGAAGTTCATATACCAGTGTTTACTGGATTATTAGAGCTTTCACCATCAGACTCCGACGAGGGGCAAGATCTGGAGTTTTTGGGAGGTGAAGACAGTGGAAGCGATTATGAAGGAAGTTCTTCAACACCTCAACCATTCAGCCAAGAACTCAATAACCTAATACGAGACCTAAATCTGTCCAAGCAAGCATCTTTTAGTGTCCAGGCTCAATGAAAGAAATTTTCTCAAACCAGAAGTTAAAATAACATTTTATCGGAAAAGAGAAGATTTTCTTCTTCAACATTTAAGTTTACTGTAATGACATCCCTGGACTTCCGCTCCAAATGGGACTACAAGACTACCATTCCGAAGACTGGCGTCTTTTTATAGACAGTTCCATCACAAGCTTGAAATGTGTTCTGTTACACAATGGTAATATGCATCTCTTCCCATTGCTCACTCAACAACACTTATCAAAACAATATTGCAGAAAGTCCGTTATTATGAGCATCAGTGGTCAATTTGTGTTGATCTAAAAATGGTAAACTTCTTGCTTGGGCAGCAGTCAGGATACACAAAATACCCATGCTTCATGTGCCTTTGGGATAGCAGGGCAAAGCAAGATCATTGGACAAGAGTAACATGGCCTGCAAGGGAAACCATGACTGTAGACAAAAATAAGATCACTCTCCCACCGCTTTATATCAAATTAAGTTTAATGAAACAATTTGTTAAGGCTTTGGACAAATCTGGCAAATGCTTCAAGTATATTTGCAGATCATTCCCCGGATTGAGCATGGAGAAGCTGAAAGCTGGGATTTTTGACGGTCCTCAGATTCTGAAACTCATCAACGATCGACATTATACTAATTTCATGGATCACCTTGAAGCTTCTTCATGGAACAGTTTTGTTTCAGTTGTCATGAACTTCTTAGGTAATAACAGAGCATAGAATTACGAAGAACTGGTGCAAGATATGCTCGCTAACTTCAGAAACATTGGAGCAAATATGAGCATCAAGGTATATTACCTGCACAGTCATTTAGACAAATTTCCAGGTAACCTTGGGGACTTCAGTGAGGAACAAGGCGAGAGGTTCCATCAGGATATGATGGTGATGGAGGAGAGATATCAAGGAAGATGGGACATACATATGATGGCTGACTACTGTTGGAGCCTCCAGCGCAATTGCACCAACGACACATACAAAAGGAAGTCGAGCAAATAGCGATTTGCTAATGCATTACTATAGACAATTAACATATTAATTAATTAATTAATTAGACATAATTAGTTTTTCAAATGAAAATGTTTTCTTCTATAACACTATTACACATATTTTTGAACAAATTTCTGCATGACTATTAACAGTTTCACTACTCTTTTTTAGTATACTATTATACTTCATGCAATTCTTGACAAATTCCAAACACGGTGCATACATTATTTAATTTATTTTAATTATCTCGTAAAATAGAGCCAATCTAGCAAAAGCACTTACATATTCTAAATCAGCATGGTTGACTTTGTATAAAATGATTCAAATATCACTGGCAACGAAATCACTGTTTACCAGTGTAATTCAAACATTCTTTTAAACATAACTGAGCTTTTCCTTAATGTACATCATTAAAGGTATTTGATGTTTTAAATACATGTATCAGGTGAAGTGAATAAACAATGATATTGTAAAGTGTATGACTAGTGGAGCGAGTTTGTAATTGTATAACAGTAAATACATAGACGGAGGTATGCAAGGTCAATTGAATATAAGGCACTCAGCAGTGGCAAGGCCTGACTTGTATAGAGGTGTTACTGTTTAAAGCTGATATATATTATATATATATACATGTGAAGGAAATTAAATACATGTATTAAAATCTTGCTACATTAAATAAATAAGCACAATTATAATATTTTTATTGAACTTGTTTACTATCTAACAATAAAGGCTCAATACTACTAAAAGGGTAAAGAATAAGAACAATGAACCGCCCTTATTCACTTGTCTACATTTCAAGCTGTTCATTGTCAGTTAAAATACATGAAGTCAACAGAAAGGGTGAAGTAAGATGTAATGTATACATTGTCACCATTTTTGAATGGAGCTAACTGGGATATGTTGAATAAAGAATTTGTTAGATTACATAACCAATCTCCTACTGTTTTTATGAAGAAGGATATGTTGAATAAACAATGTATTAGATTACTACTAATCTCCTACAGTTTTTACGGAGAAGGATATGTTGAATAAAGAATTTGTTAGATTGCATCACCAAATCAACTGTTTTTATGAAGAAGGATATGTTGAATAAAAAATGTATTAGATTACTACTAATCTCCTACTGTTTTTACGAAGAAGGATATGTTGAATAAACAATGTATTAGATTACATTACCAAATCTCGGATTTGCCAGAATATCTTCATCAACAGTGTTTGATAGTCTCCAAAGATTCCAAATTAGATACCTTATTTAGCCTGACCTACGTTTTAATTAGCCATCAATCATTCAGTTTTAAATGCTGTCTTTTTTAAACTTAAAGTTAACTACAAAACAGCAACATATTTGTTTAATGCAAAGAGTATTAGTATTTTAAATTATTCATATCTACTGATATATTTCTAAAAGACAAATATATGAAACTGGTTTTACTATGTGGCATAATATGTGCTCTTAAGACAGGAAAACTGATAAGTAATGATTGGTGGAATCTTTAGCTATAAGTGAATGACTTTATGAACGCTCATTCTGTTAATTGTATACTTTGTAGAGCAGGGGTGGGCAAAACTTTTCTACGGAGGGCCACATTGAAAGCTTGATTGTTATTAGCGGACCGCATATATATGTTGTCTACTTCAGTTATAATTTACAACGTATGAAAATATGAGTTAATGATAATAACCATGTACTTGTCATTTTATTTCACATTCACACTCTATTACACATGCACATTACATTTTAAAATACAAACTAAATCAGTTGGTAATAAGACTTTACAGGTGGCCCTCGACTTTCGCACAATTCGCTATTTCGAACATTTTTAATTAAATAAATTTTTTTAAATGTGTTTCTAGAATCGTCCATAAAAGCGCTAGTGAAGCACTTTCAGTAATTTCCGACTGTTGCCGTATACCCGGTCTACAGAATTTCCGGTCTATACCCGGTCTTTCTCCGCCCTTGTTGTTCCCGAAGCAAGGGGCCATCCATAAAAGACGTCCACCAATTTTTTGCTATTTTTTACCCCCCCCCTACCCCCCCTCCCACTTGTGGACGTCCAAAACATAAAATTTACCGAACATGAATTAATGAATATTTCGAATTTTTAAATTGGGAGAATGTAAACAATATAAAGAGTACATATTTACAAACATTTTTTTTTCAGAAATTCAAAATTCTCAATATGAAAAAAATTACTGTTTAAAAACAGTTTATTGAATTATAATTTAAAAATGCAAAGCATTAAACCACAATTATTCAGCGGGATTGAAATTACGATTGCAGCCGTTCAAACATATTTCGTATGATGACTACATCTGTTGGTGAATTTTCAATTTCTGGTTCAATCTCCTTGTCTGATACTTCTGCCTCATCATGTTCACAAACAGGAATATTGTAATGGACGACCTTATGTTTTTTTATTGCCACCTGTGATGGGAAGTATTTGCCGCAGAAACACATTCGCTTGGGAATTTTTCCAGCCACTGATGGACAATAGAGATCAAAAGGCATGCTACTGTAACTGTGATCGGGCTCCAGACCTATCAGTGCAAGCCTCTGAAACAGTGATCCATAAGTACCACTACTACTCCCAATAGCTGCAGCCATGACGCCTGCTTCAGGTACAGGAGCTGGAATGAAACGTTTGGGAAATAGTTCATTATAGTTGGTTCGTCTTGCTCCACAGCACGTTATCATTACATTTGATAATCTGCAGAAAATATTGAAACTGTTGGACATGATTCCAACACCAATTCACAGAGGGAGATGGAAGAGATGTGCTTGTGCTGCTTGGTTCAACATACTGTGCATGCACATCATAGCCATCAATGACAGCCTGACTCCAAACTTCAGCGAGTATTTCTCCAGCCTTTTTAAAGTTTGCTTTTTCCAGGTTTTGGTCTATAGTTTTACCATTTGCATCTAAATGGGACCCAAAATGATCATGAGGAAGAATGAGGCCTGACAGGTCATGAGACAATGGGGCCATTCGTCGTTCTACCGCGTTGTAGGCACTGTGACTCGGGGCATGACAGGCTATAAAAAAAAGCATCAAGATTGTGCTTGGTAAACAATTTATATGCAGCGTTCAATGTTTTTGAATAACGTGGGTTCTCGTCTGGGCCTCCGTCAACAGTAATAATAACTATAGGCTTTACTATTCCACCATTTGTACATGCCACATTCTTGAAAATATCCTGAGAGACAAGTACATCAAAATCCGCAACATGTGAGGCAGCAGTACTGGAGTCATGTTTACCATTCCTTATTGATATAGATGTTGGTCCAGAATAGGTCACACTGCCATCCTTGATAATACATGCAGCATAAACTGAAGGTATTAGTTTATGCCTATCTGCCACAACCCAATCATGGTCAGGCAAATGGATACGATATTCCAGATGCATTAGAAGTGGTGCCTGTTTTGATGCAGCTGGAAGGCCCAAAGGAACTCTAGCCTTGTCGTCCTGGCTAAGAAAGAATGTGCACTGACTGCCCATCAATACTGCCAAATCTTTCAAAAAAGCTATAGCTGATGCTGCAAAATGGGCATCTATGTGCTCTTTGCGCAAATTGTTGGCAGCTTTGATAAGTTTTACTGGAACGGTGGTTATGTGGCGCTTACCTTCAGCAGTCATATAGTTGCGTGGTAGAAGACGAAGATAAGTTGCAGATCGGCTTAGGTTAAAACCAAGACTTAACAGCTCTGAATGTAGATCATCAAGCGTTTTACATGAACGGATCAATTCGCTGCGTCGACGGTCATCAGCAGCTCCACTCGCAGACACAATGTCGACTATTGACTTCAGCAAGTCAGATTGATCGCTTTCAATACAAGGTCGGCCAAGCTTCTTCCTAGTGAACTTTTTGAGCTTTTTTGCCGCAGTGGGATTTTCTGAAACAAGTAATAGCAATGCTTCTTTCATGTCTGCTCGGGCTGAACGTTTTCGTTTCCGGTCAAATGAAAGGCGATGCAACTTCTTTTGTCATTAAACTGGAATTTTTTGCAGTAAATGTATGCAAAAACAATACATTGTGGACATCCACTCTGTCCCCATCCCCATGTCCACTTTTTGCTGAACCCCCCCCTCCCCCCCTTTGTTTGGACGTCTTTTATGGATGGCCCCCAATCGTTTTTGTAATGTCATGACCGCTATTTTGAAAGTGATTTAGTTGGTTATGAACTGTTTGTTATTTCCCTCTACTTTCGAACATTCAACATTCGCACACACTTTCAGGAACCAATTATGTGCGAAAGTCGATGGCCGCCTATACTATTCATAGTCTTTTAAACAAACGTTTATTGTTAAATGGCATAATTATTATGAAGACGAAGGAACTTAATTTACATATAAGCTGACTACAGAGTACAATTATATTTAATGAGAAGTATATAACTGCCCACAAATTTGGAGAATGTTCTTGAACTTTGGAACCAGTTTACTGGTTGTGATTCTCGTGATTGCATTTAAATTGCATTCAGCCAACATCGATCTGTTCTTAGACTTGTTTATTTTCACACAAGAAAACGTTTGATCACAAATGTGTGTGGACCCAAATTTCGACAGGTCATAATCAGCTTGTGGGTCAAGCAGCTCTAATATTCGGGAGCCATCATACTGATTTAATATCCCTAGATTTGAATCAAATAGAATAAAATTTAAAAATCTAGCGAAAACTCTAAAAGAAAATGAACATTGATATGGGATCGTAACAGTACATGCATACGGGCCGCATAATATAATCTGATACGCCACATTCGGCCCCCGGCCGTAGTTTGCCATAATGTTCATTTGCCATAATGTTCATTTGCAGGCAATATGCAGGCCCGTTGCGTGCCCGGGGGGGCAGAAGGGCCGGGCCCCCCTGCGTTTTGTTCCACTTTGTAAAATGTATTACCTGCCCCCCCCCCCCCCAGCATTCCAAAATCCTGAAATAATCCACATTTTTATTTATTTAATCAATACAATCACATTTTTTTTAATTTATGGAAAGTTTGTACATGTATTTGAGCTGGTAAAGGACAGCAACAGACGGAAAGAAGGAAAAAATTCGAGTTATAGGAACAACAGAACATAAATCAGGAATACAAATACACTGATTGAGGTGGGTTGGACACATAAAGAGAAAAGACCAGAGGCACAAAGCAAAATCTAAAAATGTGTTCTGCAAATTTGGTTTTTCAGATGCATGTGGCTTTTTTGTGGCCGGTGGAAAGCCTCTTGGGTTGATGAAAGAGGCTGCATGCAGGTGATGCTGCGTTGGAAACAAATTTCACATCCTAATAATTATACAGAATTGTAGTTTGAAAAAATGATGATTCCAAAAAATTTCACATCCTAATAATTATACAGAATTGTAGTTTGAAAAAATGATGATTCCAAAAATATATTTTCCAGGGTACTAATTGACTACCAAGTAGAGCAAATTAGAAGAAAATCATCAATAGATTCCAGATAGGGCGGAGGAAGTTCAAATTTTAAGAACAATGAAAAGGATATGTTTGTCTTCCCAGTCTTTTATTGTTATCATTTATATAATAACTTATAATAAATTGATAGAATTCTCTCTCTTAAATCAGGACCACATTGAAAACTTGATTGTTATCGGCGGGCCGCATATATATTTTGTGTACTTTAATTACAATTTACAACGTATGAAAATATGAATTAAGGATAATAACCATTTATTTGTCATTTTATTTCACATTCACACTCTATTACACATGCACACTACGGTACATTTTAAAATACGAACTAAATCAAATCAATGCTAATTTGGTAATAAGACTTTACTATTCATAATTATTTCAACAAACGTTTTTTGTTACCGGTCATAAATTTATGAAAACGATGGAACTTAATTTACATACAAGCTGACCACAGAGTACAAATATAATTAATTAGAAGTTTGTAACTGTTCACAATTTCGGATAAATGTTTTTTAACTTTGGAACCAGTTTACTTGTTGTGATTCGAATGATTGCATTTAAATTGCAGTCAGTCAACATCGATCTGTTATTAGACTTGTTTAATTTCATATAAGAAAACGTTTGCTCACAAATGTATTGGACCCAGATAGTGACAAAAGCTTGGCAGCAGAATGTTTTAGGTGTGGAAATGCCGCTGAAATGATTTAACATGCACATACATTTCATGTGCAAACAAGCTATTGCCCTGAAGTTTGACACTCAGTTAATTCAACTTTTTATAATGCCAATGGCAAACATGAAGTCTGACTTTCACCCTTCATTAACAATGTTAGTAACAAAGTCACAAACAAAACCCTTCATCTCCAGGAACATAAATATTTCTTCCCGGGGGCCGTCCATAAACTACGTCCAAGGGGGGGGGGGGGAAGGGAGGGGGGGTCAGGTCAAGTGTGACGTCACATTTTAAAAATATATTTTTAATTTTCTTTCTAATTAAAATTTTTATTTTTTTTAGTAAAACTTAATAGTTTTAAGAATAATTTTCAAAAAATTGTGTGAAACACTTGAATTAGTTTTATGTCAAAATAGCATGAAATGCATATCTTTTCAATGTGTTGTTCACAATTCCTCATGCTAGTTAGGAGCGCTAATATACTGTTGCGAAGCCTTATTTTATGTGTAGCCTTACCGGAGGTGTTATTATTTCTTTGTTGTCTGCTGCATAATTATATCACTGATCAAAAAATTTTGAAATTTGTATTTTAATCCAAAAAAGTAATTGAAGATGGCAATCCATAATTTCGTTAAAATAATCTTGATGCCTTATTCCTTGCAACCAGTGCAACCAGGAAGAAATGCTTATAATCGCGTGGAACGTAGAATGGCTCCATTTAGCAGAGAACTGTCTGGTGTCATATTGCCAGCCCCGTAGCGTGAAAATTCTACAGCAGGGGCCAGGCAATAGCGTGGTGGGGGGGGGGGGGGCAGGTAATACATTTTACAAAGTGGAACAAATAAGCAGAGGGTGCCAGACAAAACGCAGGGGGGCCCGGCCCTTCTGCCCCCCCCGGGCACGCTACGGGCCTGCAAATGAACATTATGGCAGTCACTTTGATTCGCATGGCAGAACAATACATGAGGATTTGGAAAGAACAAACTTCAAGTTTGCAGGTAAAACTTTAGCTGAAATATTGGTCGCATGCAGGGGTTTTTTTGCTCAATAAGAGGTGGTGGGTCTCTTCAATAAGAGGTGGTGGGTCTCTGAAGTTTTTAACTTTTTACCAAATGAAGAAAACTATAAGAGGTGCCGGGTTGCATTTCAGAGGTGCCGGATCGCAGATCCGGCGCGCTACATGGCAAAAAAACCCCTGGTTGCATGTGATTGTTGACCAATTTCCAATTGTTGCAAAATATTTCAACACTGAGAAATCTGAATTGGATGCAGCTGGACTAGAGAGCTGCACGGGATCGGAAGTCCCGTGGGTTTGGGTTTTGTTTGAGTGGGATTCTCCCGGACTTGAATATGATTGCTATTGAAATTTCTTTAAAAAGCCTGTAAAAAAAGTCGTTAAAATATTTTAATTTACTTTTTTAAGGTGGTTATAGTTTATACTAAAAATGAACAAGTGATTCCTTATTTATAATCTACGCTTTGACCCTGTGTTTTTAAATTCGTTAATGCGCATGAGCAGTTTATTATATTTTGAAGTGATTTTCCATTCGTTAAATTTAAATGTAAATCTGAATGTTTTTTACTTCTCTAATTCTATTTTTTAATTTTCAAATAATGGATAATATAAAGCAAATATTCAAAAGTTAGTTTACGCAAAAAGCGAGCGTATTCAGTTTTACGTAAATAAAGGTGGTAAGAGCAATATTTGGGAAAGTTTCAATTGTTTGCGCTTGGATGGTGAGGATGTGCCGTTCGCGGTATGTACAAGATGCGATACCATTATAACGTGGAAGGCACGCGATGGTACGAATGGTCTGTGGACGTATCTCGAATTTTGTAAAAACAGATCACCAGTTCCAAAACTTACATCAATGACTTGTTTCATTCCAAGTCAAGAGAAGATTGTTAAACAGGTTCCAGTTCGGGTTAAAACAGAAATCACAAACACCATTGTTTCAATAAGCGCTAAAGACAACAGGCCCTTTTCATTTGTTGAAGGCTGTGGTTTCCTAAAATTGGCTGCAAAGTTGATAAACATTGGTGCAAAATATGGGAATGTTCCTGTTAATGAGATTTTGCCTTGTGCCACAACTGTTTCAAGGCATTTGGGTAATGTTGTGGGGAAAGAAAAATATCTCCAGAAAGTGTTAATGGCCTCTTATTTTTACAAGAACTTAAACTGTAGAACTGTTTATTTTACTTATTATCATAAATGTTTTTCATGTATGTTTTTCGAGAGGATTTCTACAAACAAATTTTTAAACCATTTTTTAAGAGTTATAATAGAATATTTTTTAACGGGAGCGGGTGGGGTTGGGAAAAATTTTCGCGGGAGCGGGTGGGACTGGGTGTGATTTTGACTCCCGTGCAGCTCTCTAAGCTGGACTGATGTCGAAAGATAAGGAATGGTTTGACCATCATGTTCGCACCAGCCAATACTTCACTCAAATTTTGAAATGTCAGGACATAAAATGTTGCGACAAAGTACGGAGCTCATTTTTCAACGTTTTACCTTCGAGATTATTTCCTCCTCCAAATCCAATCCCAATCAACCAAACAACTGATGGACTCAGAGCTTCAGAAAGAGCAGATGCAGATGCTCATAAATTTCCTTCATTGTTCGTGACACAAGCTCTCAAATTTGATGACATTATGCCAAGATCAACAGGAGTTTTTAAAGTGCAACATATGATCTTTATTGTCCATCTTTGCAGACCAGCTTACATGATCGAATTTGCAAAGTGTGTCACTTATACTTTGCCTCATAAAAACAATGTTGAAGAAACAAACAGAATAACACAGAGCTCGGGCGCAGGAGAATGTAAATAAGTAAAGTTCCCTTGGCAGATGAAGTGTAGCAATCATCTGTTTCTATAACCTAGGCATATGAAGGGATTGTGTGGTTTGCACAACGCCCAGCCGCCTTTACTCCCCCAACATAAAGTCAGGTACCCATTTAAAGCTGGGTGGACTTGGGGACTTTCACCAGGACCTGAAAAAAGTCCTAAGGTTCTCACTGAGATTCGAACCCGGGACCCTCCGGTCGACAGTCAAGCGCTCTTCACCACTCGACCAACCCCAAATTTTCCAGAATCAACTCAAATAAAACGCATCCGTCCTTTGAGAATCGCTGCTAGAAGGCAAAGAGAACTCATGGCAATTATTGGCAGAATGGAAAATGCACATTCAGAGGATGTTGAGTGGCTAGATGAGATTGATTCAATCAGAAATATCCAATGAAATCCCAGTGCACAGAGATAGTGATCTTGAAATTTCCAAGAAGCATTGCTCACATAATATTCCAAAGCAGTTTCTCACTAGTCCAAAATATTTGCGGGTGAGGTTGAATACATGGAGACGGCGTCTGCTATCAGTTGATACCAAGCGGCTGAATCCAGTGGGCGCAGCCTATCGCCGCCATGTTCGACTCAAAACATTCCACCAGCTATCATTACGATACCAGTTTTCTCATTCTAGAAACCACTCCAATGAGCTTTGTATTTTGTCATCCATTTTTTTTCTAAAGTCTGCTAAGGCCCTAGTTAATTTCTAGTGGACTAGTTATTCTAATGTGTCAATTACAAAGCGCTGTAGTCTATGTAAAGCTATGTATACTATCAGCTGATAGAGGCCTATAAAACTTATATTATTCGCTATATCGAAATTATCGTCCATTATTTATGTCAACAAATTTTTGGCGATTTTTACCCCCCCCTTGTCAACAACTTGTCAAACTTCCAGAGACCCCCCCCCTATAAAATTACGTCAACATTTGATTACCCCCCCCCTAAAAAAGGTGGCTTCCAAAATGTTAATGTGACAAAATTAGTATAAATATAGTTAGTTTAATTAAAATACTGACTGTTAAGCGAGTGTGTAATACAGGACTATAAACGCTGCTTAATTTTCCTTTATTTAAGTAATTATATTAAATTAAAAAAAAGTAACATTGTTGACGTCAACTTTTCTTGACCTTTTCTTGTGAAACGTTGTTGAAATCGTGGGGATATTGTGTTACATTGTAGTACATTATGGATTATGTGGTACATTGTGAGACATTGTGGTACATTCTGTTACAATGTGAAACGTTGTTGAAATCGTGGGATATTCTGTTACATTGTATAGTACAGTGTGCGACATTGTGGTACATTCTGTTTCATTGCGGTACATTCTGATTCATTGTGGTACATTCTGTTTCATTGTGGTACATTCTGTTTCATTGTGGTACATTGTGGGACATTCTAGTACATTCCGTTTCATTGTGGTACATTGTGGGACATTGTGGTACATTCTGTTTCATTGTGGTACATTCTGTTTCATTGTGGTACATTGTGGGACAATCTGGTAATTCCTTTTAATTGTGGTACATTGTGGGACATTGTGGTATTTTCTGTTTCATTCTCTCAATGCCACCTAATCCATCGATTAAAGCATAGCCAACAGGCAACTTAAATGAACCATTGACGGCAACAATCATAAACGTTAGGCTCTCTTTTTGCCAACGGCATTGTGTCATCATCTAGATGTTTATTGCATATCACAATAGCACTGCTTTACAGCAACAGTATTAAGCACAAACAAATTAACTAATTAGCATTATTATTATAGTGACTAACTGATGAAGCAATATCCCGTTTTCTTGTCGTCGTTGTGTACAACCGTACACCAAACAAGAGGGCATTTATTACTTTTAAAAAAATTACAACACAGTGTTTTATAACGTTCAAAATAGTACAATAATATAACATACACACTACACAGCTACCAATGTTTTGAGTCGAACATGGCGGTTTCAGCCTAGTGACGTCATGCAGCCTCCAGTAATCCAATCTCATTGATCCATACCTTAAGCCTAAGGTGTCAGTAAGTTTGGTGAACACTGATCAAATACAACCCCTGACGAGAAAAGACTGCAGGTACACATAAAAGATGGACAGATGAGGTCGGGAAAGACTTAAAACCCTGGGAGTGAAAGAATGGATGAAAGTGACCATGGATACGGATATGTGGAGAGAAGTATTGACCCCTATAGGGCTATAAAGCTAAAGGAAGTTTTGAAGTTATTTTTTGTTCTTTTGTTAAATAGATAATGTAGTGTAAAACTTCTGTGAGATAGAATATAAAATTATTTAGCGGACCAAAAATGTTATATATTTATCAAGACCTGATACATTCATTTTTTTTTTTGCTGTAAACATTCTTTCTTTACTTGATTCATTTCAGCAATGGAAAAATGGAAATAAAATAAAATAAATTGTTCAATAAATCCAGTCTTTGATTCATAATATAGTATCTTGTTATTATTTATATAATAACTAATTATAAATAAAAAGAAAGATGCAAACTGTATTAAGGCTACTTTGTTTAGATTTAAATAAAAATGTATTTATCCTTTGTAAAAGAAATTAGATACCTCTCAGGCATAATTCCTTAAGTTTATTTTTTAAAAATTTAAATAAGTGCAAATATATATATCAGCTTGCTAGTGAATTAAAGAAACTAAGTGAGCGTGTTCATGTTTGATTTAAAACATGGCATCAAAAATGTTTTGTTCTGATTAGGTTTAAAGAATACACCACAATAAAACATATCAACACCAAACAATACATATTTTGCTTTATGTTCTTTTTGTTTACACTTCTATTAATTCAAGAAAATGTTATTTAAGATATCTGCTAAATACAAAATAATACTGAAATCATATCACAGAATTATGAGCTTACAAAACAAGAAAATGTAATACATATTGTCAATGGGAATAAAACAAATATCAAAAAGGGATGAAACTTCAGGCAAGTTCTGAAATTTTGCAGTTGAAAGTGAAGCAGATTTAAGCAGTGTCACATGAGACCATAATGAGTACAGCATTAGAGTAAAAACTGAAGTGGGTAGTATAGTTTATTGAAAATATTTACCTTAAACTGAAAAAGAAAAAAAAATTGATAGAATTCTCTCTCTTAAATAGTTCTTACAAAAAAAAAGATACTGCGAAAAATTTACTGTGTACACTAAAATTATTATAGAAATTATGTTGACCTTGTAGAAACAGATTAGAAAGGTAAGTTTAATTTGTTTTTTTTTGAATAAATTCTTTAAATTAATGTAAAGGATTTTTCTAAAAATCACATCTTTTTTTGGGAATGTCAATCAATTTAGCCTTCTGAATATGAATATAGTTCAACAACCATTTCCTATGTGTAGATATGTGGTCAAATTTTTGTATAAACTGTCTAAAATTGCCATGTCTCACTAATATCATCCAGTAAAAAAAGTATTTATAATTATTCTACAACCTTTAAAAAATAAACATAAATAATTTATTTGTGTCTGTGTTGATAGGATTTTTTAAAGATATTGATCTTCCAAAATGAAACTTAGCTATCATCAAAATACAAAAAAAAAAAACAACACACTCAAAAAATCAGTAATTCGTAAAATTAATATATAACAACAAATTTGGTATCAACATTTATGTAGTGAACAATTCTTTAAAATTCTTTTTTTTTATTAATTCAAAAGATCCATGATTCATTTTATTTTTGGACTGAATTTTGCTTTTTCGGATTATAAATCTACTTCAACATGATACTTTTTTTTTTTATTAATACAACAGTATTCCAGTTTATAATACAATCATGAAAAAATCGGATCTGCCCGAAACCAAAAATAACTTAGCCTACTGATCAAACCTAAGGGGATATAACTCTATGCAAAGGTATAGCTGGGTGCAGCTAGTAACTTGTATTTTTAATAAAAATTCAACGAAAAAACTGTCACTGATGAGTATCAGCACCAATGAAATGTATTAAGTCAGTTGCTATATACATGGCATCTTACTATCAAAAAGTTGAGGTTAAATATATTTACCAAAATATTAACATGCACAATTTTTCCAATTACAATTACTGTTTATTCTTGTACATAATTATGTAAATTTTAAAAAAGAAATTGTAAAAAAAGAAAGTAAAGTAAAGTTCCCTGAAGCCCCTAAGCAGCTCATCGGAGCAGATGAAGTGCAGAATTCATCTGTTTCAGTAACCTCGGCATATAAAGAGATTGTGTGGTTTGCACAACGGCAAGCGGCCTTTAATCCCCCAACTTAAGGTACGAATCCACCAAGACGAAACACTTTTGCACGGAAAGTTCCGCACTTAGCGAAACTCTTGTATATACACTGGAACGAAACGGTGAGCACCGAAATAACTCACCGGAAAGAAGATTTATTGATTACTTAGCACTGTCTTCCTGCAAGTAAAAAAAAACGATACTTTAAAAAGCAGAAAATGCTGCATCCTGTGTGCCTTTTTGTTCTTATTACAAATAAATTGTCTAGCTGGAAATGGAAAACTGTTTTTTTTTTTACTTTTTATTTGATCGGTAGTTGTTCATTTTTTTCGTTTTCATGATCAGCCAAACATTTATTTAATAGCATCTATGTTTTCAGACAGCGCTTTGATCGAAAGAAATTTCATTTGTAGAATATGTAGGTAGACGATGTCCTTTCAGACATTCATATACAAAGACTGTTGCCGGCCAAAACTTATAGTAATTCATGTTTTTCTGTCAAAATTCACTTTGTTGTTGTTGTTTTTTAATGAATATACACTAATTTGAATCATTTTTACTATTCGAATCGACATTTCTAAGCAGCCATTTTGTTTGTTTATCCTGACGGAAAATGTAGCTCTCCGGAAAAAACTCTACATGCAGCGAAACTTTTGCTGCTCCGCAGAAGAAATCCTGACTGGTGTACATGTTCTCATTAGAATACCATAGCAGCGAAACAGAGACGGAATCCACAAAACCCTTGGATACCGGAATTTCGTCTTGGTGGATTCGTACCTTTAAAGTCAGGTATCCAGTTAAAGCTGGGTGGGCTTGGGGGCTTAACAAGAACCTGAAAAAATCCTAAGGTTCTTACTGTGGTTTGAACCCAGGACTCTCTGGTTGACAGTTGAGCGCTCTACAACGCATAACCACCCATCCCGTAGAAAAAGAAAACAATAACTTTTTTTTTTTTACAAAAAAAAGTTGATTAACAGCTAGAAAAAATAGTTATAGAAAATACAAACATATAGAAAAATATGCAAAAGCACACATTTTAAAAATTCTAAAATGATTAAAAATGTGATAATACTGTGGGTAAATACTCTAGGTCTGCAGCTGATTAAATAATTATTATATCTGAAACTCACTAGTAAAGAACAGACCATGCTGACATCCCAGCTTTGAAATTGTAGCTGGCATTGGGTGTTGGAATGTCCTTGCATACAGCCCTGGGTCTGGAACTTTCTGCAGATAAGTAATTAATTAATTTAATTTGTTTATACATATCTAGAATAAAAAATGTTCAATACACTTACAAGTACAAATATGAATCAGTCATGACCAAAAACAGCAACAAAGTTTAAATGTAGTAGCAATTTGAATACTTGGTTTATGTATCATTTATATAGTCTTTTATTTTGATTTTTTAAATTAATAAGTCTTTTACAAATTAATATATTTATCAAGTATTGCACAATTAATAAAAATGAAACAATTTTCTATTTTAAAAGTAATTTTCTATGCTTACTTTTATAAAGTTTTTACGGGTTAGTGCCATTCATTGAAAATTATTTTTTAGTAAATAAACACAACAAAACGTCCCAAAACGTAAAATTAGAATCTATAAGATTTTAAAAAATCATACATGTATTAATATTATTTTTTTTTATAAAACTACACAGGGCGATTTTAAAAATAATTTATATGGTGTTAAATCAGAATAAAACAATCTCAGTAAAATCAAGCTATCTAAAGGAGCCTGCAATAAAAAAAATTGTGTAAAAAAAAAAAAGGCGGAAACAAACTAAACAATATGAAAATGTATCAAAAAACAACGAAAATAATTTTATTGATTGCAATTTAGCAATGTATCTAGTTTGATAACATTAAAGGTTATGAATAATTTTGTTGAAATTAAACAATGAATCATTGAATGTGGTTTGAAGAAATTTTAAGTTTGGTGAAAAAAAATTTTCTTTCAATTCAGCAATTTTCGTTATCTAATATTCTAAAATTGGTATATTTCATTGACATAAAATCATCAAGACATAATTTAAAAAAGGTATTCGTTTTTTTTATAATATAATATATATATATTTTTCATTTTTTTTACTTTTAGTGTCATATTTGATCTCTATATAGCACTTCATGAGTAGGAAGTGAAAATTTAGCATTAGTCAAATTTATGAGGTTGTTTTTTCTCAATGAATCAAATATTAAAGTGTGTGATGCGATAAGATTTTATCACACATCTGCATTCATTTAGCCACCATAATCTTCTACCATATTTTTCCCCATTACTAAAATACTAAAAAATGTAAACGTTTAGGAGTCTAGAAGATGTTCATTAGCTGACTCAACAATATGAATATGGTATATTGTCTTCAATATTTTGAGACTACCAAGTGAATTAGAATAGGTCAAAGATCAAAATTACAAGATTTGGGGATAAAACAAACAAGAAAGTGAAGTTAAATAAAAGCGTATAAAAATTTATATTAAATTAAAAATTTTTTTTAAACTTTCAAAAGCTGTTTTGAAGTAACTAGTTAGTCAAACTATTGTACAACAGGAATTAAATACTGTGAAATACTAACGAAGTCCAAAGGAAAGAAAAACATGCACAAAATAAAAACTAACAAATACACAGCATAAAATAAATGATGCTGAGTGGATCATCTTGAAGAGCTAATTCCAATATTTATGAAGGTAGTTATTTTTGCATTTCTATGTAATATTATAAAGGAAAAAATGTGCAGCAGTGAGTATTCATGCACGAGTGTGCTTTTGTTTTATCCTAAAACGTAAGTGCCAAGCAACAGTTTTATTAATGTGCCTGTTAGACAACTATTGATACAATCTGGCAATACTAGCCCTTTGCTGTGTCTCATGAATATTTTGATTACACATGTCCCAGTTTAATAAACAGCTTTTCAAAATGATCTTTGAAAAATTGATAAACATTTCAAAACTGAGAATTAATTTGTTATAAAATAAAATAATTCAAAATTTCATTGTTATTTAATTTAATCATGATGTTCTCTTATTTATATTTAGTAATTCAAGGTGAAAAACTTAAATTGGTGTTAATACAAATGAAGCAAATCCAACCATTAGTTGACAAATGTTGGCACAAAATGTAATGTTCATGCGATAATTATTAGTCTTCAAAGCTGTCTGATCAGTTGTATACCGAATTAGCAGATTGAAATCTTGGCGTTTTTGACCTAAAGCAAGATGTAACCGGTGGTAACTTTGGTGCTGTATCTTTAACATTATAAGCATCGGGAGAAGGGCCTTCTTTCTGTACAGTGGAATGAGCAAGTTACATTTTTCAATAAAAAGAGAAAAAAGATTTTAATACTTCTGACAAACAGTAAGGTTCTTGGTTATGGATTGTATCAAACTTCAATATTTAATATCTAAAAAATAATCAGCAATAAAAAAAATGGTTATTGAGAAATGGACCGAATTCCAGACATTAGAGATATACAATTTAACTATAATATGTGATTTTTTTCCCAGACATAATTTACTGGAGATTTTGTTGTAAATTATTTTGGATTTTTCATAATAAGATATTTTAAATGCAAGAATTTAATTATTTACACTCAAGGAGTAAGATTTGAAAATGTTAATACTCTAAGGTAGTCGCGCAACCAGCAAAAAGTGCTGGGGGGGGGGGGGCTCACATATTGAAAAAAGACAGTTTGACAGTCTTTTTAGTAACTTTATATAGTAAAATATGTATTGATGATTTGGTCGGGGGAGGGGAAGGCTCAAGCCCCGGTTGCGCCACTGCTCTAAGTGTAGTGTAGTGTATTCTTAATTAGTGAAGTGTATTCTTAATTAGTGTAGTATATTCAAGTGCATTCTCACTACTGAGGCTCATCAGATATGTAGCAGAATAAGAACACACAATGACAATACCATATTAGTATATAATATTATGTAGACTGTAATGATAAGCTTCACAACACTAACTTTTAAACTAACTTAGAACTATTTATATACAACAGATATTTAGAATGGTACTAAGAAATTATGATAATATCTTTTTCACTAATGTCTACACTAAATGAGTGCTCCACCCCAACTAATTTTATCTTGGGTATATGAGCCATGTGTTCCCCATCATACACCCCATGCTGTCAGGCTCTACCTTCTTTGTCTCAAATTCTCACAATCTCTGCAAGGTGTGTCCACCAACATCCCTACCCAAACCACATCAAGTCATGCATCACACTGGCCATTGCTAGATGTTGGTTGTATAATTATAAGTTTTCTAAGCTGTGCCATTCATAAATATACTAGAAAAAAAAGTTATAATAGCTGAAAGATTCCTAAGGTGTCAGGGGACTAAACAGAAATACAAAACATGTGTCGGGGGACTAAACAGAAATACAAAACTTGTGTCGGGGGACTAAACAGAAATGCAAAACATGTGTCGGGGGACTAAACAGAAATGCAAAACATGTGTCAGGGGACTAAACAGAATTACAAAACATTTGTTGAAAGGTGTAGAAGTGTTGTTGATGGACCTGAATATTAGCAATAAAATAACTCAATAGTAAAAGGATGAGAAAAATGGGCCCTATAGGGATGGACAATTTTCATGGATGACTGGTATTCCACTATGGACCATAGCTGGTAGTATGTCAAAAAGTATTAAACAAATTTTAAAGTGTAATTTATTGTAATCTACAAACTTACTGGTCTGAAGATATGAGTTGGAAATCTTTTTGTCTGAGATTTAAACATGTAATTCCTAAAAATAAAAATATTTATAGCATTAAAAAATATGAGGACTCAAGATGCTGGAAATGGCGATTATACTTTTCTTTTTTAAAATAAAAAGTTTTGAGCATATAATTTTATAATTTGAGAGAAGACTTGCACTCAGTCTAACTTTACAATTTACAAGATTTCATAAACTAAATAAATAAACACTTTATTCTTGCAAAATAATAATCTCATTTGGAATAAGCATTTTACTAAGCCAAAAGCATTTTACTGAACAAATAGCATTTTTAAAAAATATGTAAAACTGAAAAAAAAGAGCATGATCAAAGAGGCGAATTCATGAATTTGAAGAAAATGATGAATGAAAAGTTAACCCACTGGTTCCTATAGGAAAAATACTAGACATACTCTGCAAATTTTGGGTTTGAGCCAAAATTTGGTGAAACATAAGGTGGGGAAAAAAAACAACCTATAAGTTTTAAATAGAGAGACTGACTTAAAAGTGTGAATTTTATTCACAAGAAATAAATTATCTTACTATTTGCATAAGAATTAAAGTTATAAATGTGATAGAAAAAAAAGTTATTAATCTAAAATTAATGTTAATTTTTTTTCCATTTTGATTTTTTAAACCCTATTTTCAACTTTAGGTAGATCATGATAAAATAAATAGCATTCAAATTACTTTACAACAGGTCTGGTTTCTGCCCCATCATTATGACATAGTTAGGCAAATGACCTAGATATTCCAATAGAAGAAAAGCACACCTACACAATGTGTGTAAAATATGTGTACATTTATGATATAATTTCGTCTTGAAGCATCAACTGGAGAAAAACTGTATCATTCTTACCCCCTTCTCACTATATTCATAATACAAAAAAAAACTTTTTAGAAACTGGAAAATTTGCAGAGATGATTATTCTACAAAAAAATATAGGTTTCTTTGAGATACTTTAAGAGTGTGGTATAAAATTCTAGAGTTGAAGTGAAATGTAAAAAATCAGCTCCTGTAGTTTTGGACACTTAATGAGTATTGTTTATTATCCTCTCCCGGAATTAACTAGTAAATACATGAACAATTTATGAAACAATATCAATTTATTCAACATATACTGAAGTACTTACTTTACCATTGCTTTTTCTCCATCAACAGCCAGATAGTTTTCTACAATGTATGCGTTTGGAGGCACATTGATAGTCTGTATAAATAAATTCCTTATGAGCATTAAAAACTCACAAAATATGAATGGCTGAAAAATTACATAGTTGCAATGGTAAAGAAAAATTAAAATTTACCTTGTCCTTAATACCAAAATTAAGATAATCCTTTGCATCTCTTGGCTCTGATTTAAACTGATAAGTAGCTGGTTTTTTTGAAAGGCTAAAAACAATTAAAAAATTTTTAAAGTTTTTCAGCAGCAGACATAGTCAGTTTCAGTTGATTTAAATCATGCAAGAAAAAAAAAAGAAAATTGCTTATAAAAAAATTAATGACACAATAAAAGAAATATGAGTAGACAAAAGAATACACAATGGGTGTGACATATTTGATTTGACCGGAACACCTAATCTACTTCTATTGTGAGTGTGTGAGTCGAGGTAAATATTTGCTAGCTGCATCTATAAGGGCATTTAAGGGGCTAAACCAAGAAAAAAGATTAATATTCAATGTTTGGTCTACACATGTTCTCAAGTCGTAATATAAAATATATATGTATACACACACACATATATGTATGTCTATCTTTCTAATATATAATTAAACATAATGGGCAGTTAAGAATTTTATACAGGCATGTGCTTTTTTTCTTTAAAATGTTAAGAAGCAAAATACTTCAAAACTTTACTTCTCAGATCTGAATAGTGAATTCAACAAACTATAAGAAAACAGCTTATTTTTCTGCAAAAATCTTGATTTATAGCAAATAATGTGCATATTAATGTAATTTATTGCAAGTTCTCAATATTGTGCCTTTAGGTACAAAAATGTACCACCACAAATTGAACTATTGCTGGATATTGATTTTTTTCAAATGACCAAAAACAGCCCAATTCATAAAAAGTTACTGATACACTTTTATTTTTTTTAGCAAATAAGAAATTAAAAAAAAAATTGTTTGTCTTAGTTTATATTCTTCTACATATTATCAATGTATGTGATTTTAAAAAGTATAAATGTTTTGTAGCAAGGAACTTTTTTGCAAGCTGCTACTTACTCTTCCAAAAAATCTTTATGATTATAAGCTCCAGGCAGAAGAAGTGCCCCCTTCCCAGAATGTGCAGTGTTAAATCCTTTTCTTCCTTGGTCTTTAAAAGAATAAGTCTTATGTTTCTTTAGTAGCTCTGAAATGAAATCTGATGTCTCATATGCACCTGGAGTGGGCGTGACCTATTGAAAAAAAAATAATTCAGGGAATTTAACTTATCATTAAAAATTGATTTAGTGGAGTAATAGTGTTTGGGAGACTAGATAATAGTGGTGTAATTAGAAGAGGGTAAAGGTGGTGGTTTGCCCTGGGCGGAAGCTACTTTGCAGCAAGCCAAGACATTATCAGCTGTACTATAGTATTTTTTTTTGCCTTTATTGGTATTACGAATTTGAGA
This sequence comes from Bulinus truncatus, assembly GCA_021962125.1. Lineage (NCBI taxonomy): Eukaryota > Metazoa > Mollusca > Gastropoda > Planorbidae > Bulinus > Bulinus truncatus. The sequence goes on along the minus strand of JAGDYQ010000032.1, from coordinate 2,287,457 downwards.
AAAGAGCTTCATTTTTAGAGTTTGACTTGGGTTTTACAAAAGCTAGTTACGCCTCTTCAGGCATATATGACTTGTGCTAAAGTTTTCTTTATCTTGGTTTATGAATTGAATCGTAAAGCATTTGAATAGATATCATTATAGGTATGGATTAGGGTGGAGCTTAAAGATAAAAATATTGAATTTTTGCTGTCTTACCCTCTGAAAGTGTTTCTGTCCGTGTAAAAACATTATTAAAAAAATTTGACCTTCTTATCTCATCATTTAGAGGTAGCTCAATGATGTGAAAGTTGATTTACTCATTTACCAAGCAGTGTTAGTGTGTGTAACTTGTATTAATTGCATTTAGTTGAATCAATAATCAAATAATAATAAAAGTCCACGTGTTTCGTTTTTCGCAATAACTTGACTTTTTTATCAACTTTCACATCATTGAGCTACCTCTAAATGATGAGATAAGAAGGTCAAATTTTTTTAATAATGTTTTTACACGGACAGAAACACTTTCAGAGGGTAAGACAGCAAAAATTCAATATTTTTATCTTTAAGCTCCACCCTAGTAAGGATAAAAAAAAATTGTAGTAATGTGTTAATTAATGCCTTTCAGATATTTACCTTTAGTTCCGCTCTCCACCAATTTTCTCTTTCTGTTAGAGGACTTTCATAAACATCACTGAGTACAGTTCGCTCCTTTAAATAAAAAAAATAATAAAATGTGATTACATAATACAAATTTAGAATGTAAAAAAAAATGATTGTAGTATCATCTCAAGTATGTGAAATGAAGTGAACAACTTACTACTGTTGTGTATAAGAAAACAAAAATTAATGGGTCAATGAATTTGGTCTGCTCTAATGAGCCTAATTATTAATTTATTTGTTGCCGTTTTCTTTTTTAAGTCTGTCATTACTGTGTATAAGTTACTCAATATGTTCAACTTTACTAATATGTAATGTTAACATGAAATTTACTTCTTCGTTAAATATTTAATAATAATAAGAATTTATGTAAAAAGTTTTAGAGTTTACCTCCCATGGATGATGGAAATTTTTTGTTTGTGCAGAAGATGCACCACTATCGTAAGTCACTTTAGATGTTGAAATGTGTGGTTTAGAAACAACCTTTTTCTGATTGATGGCACGAGCAGAAAACAACGACTGTTTGAAATGTTCATTATTTGGTGTTTTTGAATTTATGTTACTATTTAAGAGAGAAGTCATTTTAATTTTATATTTGTTTCCATGTACAAAACCCTAAGCGTACATGGAAACATACCTGTTCTTTTCAACTTCCGGTATAATGTATAACTCTAATTGACTTTTCGTTATTTAATTTTTTTGTTTACTGCCATAACATGTACTCAGTCCGGGCTTTATACCGAATAAACTAGAGCAGAGGTTTTCAACCTGTTGTCCGCGGACCCCCAGGGTTAGTGATAAAGTATTTATAGGTTTTTATAGGTTTGGTTGAAAAAACAATAGAGCATTTTTTTCGAAAACGCTCTATAAATACAAGCGATGCCAATGCTTCAAGTACAGACAACAATGTGCAGAATTTAAAACTCCGCTAGTATTTGCTTTTGCTACGTCTGAAATATGAACTAGAGTGCATACTACATATACTTGTGTAGTGAGTTTTCGAGTAATGTCATCTTGGCAATACTTCTTACTTGCTGGCGTCACTGTTAAAACATCCGCAAGTGCGCCAGCGTGTGTATTGTTGATAAATAGTCTGGTTGATCATGCTGTAATGTTTATATAACATACTTTGGGAGGGCGGAAATTCGCCATAGATACTATGAGGTTACAATGTCGGTCATGTTTAGAGAGAGTTTGTATTTTTAGGTGACACATACCTGGGAAAAAGATGAACTGGTTAGGCTGGAATTAAAAGCAAGGCTTAGCGCCCTTGTGTTTTCAAGAGATAAATGTTGTGATAAGCTTAATTATATACTGTCTGGTATCGTATGTATGGCGCCGAACTTCTACATGGGTTTTATTAATGTTACAAAGAATCAGTGTCCCAAAGTTTCTAGGTTGAGAATTGTATTTACAAGAATATGGATCATTGGGTCAAGGATGAGAGTTAATTAATTTATTTGTCACTAAATTGCAAAAGTTCAGGGTTACTGCTGTTTCGACTGAAATAACAGAATATCCCCAATGAGACACGGACCAATCAGAGACAACAACATTGGTGAGAAGACGCAGATCTTTTGATAGGTATAGACTAGTATAGAGATTGGAAGAGAGAAAGAGAAGGGAGTAGGAGAACAGACTGTTACAGACATACAGTTCGAAAAAAAAAAAGGCAGCCCACAGGATAGAGTAGTGATGTTCCAGTGAATATGTATCTTTGAGTGAATACTTTCATGCTACTTAAATCGCTACCAGAGAAGTGAAGACAGACACTTAACATCACAATAACGCACAATGTATAACTAATAATACGAATAGTTATGACACCTAGTAGCATGGATAAATTTCTGAAGAGGAAAACTGACCAGAACCTGGAAGATTCTGATGATCAAGCAGCCAAAGACGAAAGAAAAAGAAAACGGCGCAAGTATAATCCAGAATATATATCATTCGGCTTCACTGCAGTGGGGACCGATGCTGACCAACCTCTTTGTGTCGTGTGCTTGCAAACATTATCGAACGATGCAATGAAGCCTGCCAAATTGAGGCGCCATTTGACCACAATGCATTTGGAACTTGCCAGTAAACCGAAGGAATACTTTGAGAGGCAGAAAGAGCTTTATTTGAAACAGAAAGGCAAACTGGTGGCCTGCACAACTGTGAATGAGAAAGCTCTTCGAGCATCATATTTCGTAGCATTACGAATAGCGCGTTCCAAAAAACCTCACACAATTACAGAAGAGCTAATTCTACCGGCAGCAGTCGACATGTGCGAAGTCGTTCTTGGAAAGGAATACAGTCAAAAACTGAAAGCCATTCCACTGTCAGATAACACGGTGAGCAGACGAATTGCCGACATGTCTGAAAATGTTCGCTGCCAATTTATTGCACGCCTTCAGCATGTCAAATTCGCAATTCAGCTTGACGAAAGTACGGACATAGCGAATGCAGCCCAATTGTTGGTTTACGTTCGATACTGCTGGGGAGGTGAAGTCATTGAAGACTTTTTGTTCTGCAAGTCACTGCCGGGGCGGACAACCGGTGAAGAACTTTTCCGTGTACTTGATGCATTTTTTTTAGAATCTGGACTGGCCTGGACACTATGTGTTGGCGTGTGCACGGACGGCGCTGCTGCGATGACTGGTCGTAAGTCTGGTTTAGTAGCTCGAGTAAAACTAGCAGCGCCTCACATAGTATCAACCCACTGCGTGATTCACCGCGAGGCCTTGGCGGCAAAGAACGTGAATGAAGATCTTGCTGACACGTTTTCCACATGTATTAAAATTGTTAACTTCATCAAAGCCAGGCCACTCAATCAACGTTTGTTTGAAAGTATGTGCTACACACGGAAGTCCGGTGGCTATCACGCGGTCGCGTTGTTCAGCGTGTTTATGAATAACGAGACGAGCTGCTAATTTTTCTAAACCAGCATAACGAATCGATGGCACACTTCTTTACAGATGAGACATGGGTTGCCAGACTAGCTTATCTTGCAGACATTTTTAACATTTTAAATAGTTTAAATCTGTCATTGCAAGGACCTGACACAAACGTTCTGAAAACGCATGACAAAGTCGATGCCTTCCAGAAGAAACTTCGCATATGGAGGGGAAGATGTGAAGAAGGCACATATGATATGTTTCCGTTGTTGGCTGACTTTTTTTACTGTGAACAATATTTCGACAGGCGTCATTGCAGGCACCGTTTTGAACCACCTACAGCAGTTGTCATATTACTTTCATCAGTATTTTGGTGACGACGATGTCAGCGCATTTGATTGGATTCGAAATCCCTTTGAATGCGGGCTAACCGATTTAACTGGTCTTGAACAAGAACAATTGGTCGAATTGTCGTCCGACAGGACACTGCGCTTGCAGTTCAGCAGACTGCCACTGTTGTCGTTCTGGCTAGCATGTTTCCAGGAGTACTCACTGCTGTCAGACAAAGCCATCAATGTCCTGCTACCATTTTCCACGACCTACTTGTGCGAAACTGCATTCTCTGCTGTTACTGCGATGAAGACCAAGTACAGGTCCAGACTGGACATTGAACATGAAATACGCATATGTTTATCACGCATACCACCATGTTTGGACAAACTCTGTCGTGCAAAACAGGCACAGCCTTCCCACTGAACAGAAAACTATGTAACGAACATACCAGTGGAATAAATACTCGGTGAGTGTTTCATTATTTGGATAGCTTTTTCCGAATGTAAAATGACTTTTACATGACGTGCGCGTAACCTAGGCTAGGCCTACCGTTTAATAAGACATATTAGGACCCAACCTGAGGTACGAAAAGTTAAGGCCAGGACGCCTTGGGCTCTGGGGGTCCGCCACCCGAGCTTGGTATGTCTGTGGGGTCCGCAGGGTAAAAAAGGTTGAAAACCTCTGAACTAGAGCAGCAATTGGCTTTGCTCCCCATCGGACTAGCGAGTAATTTACAAGAACGTTAACACATTTGCACAACAAATAGCTATTGATTAAACTTTATTTCTTCTATACATGTGTTTATTAATGTAACATTTTCCCGACTCAATGGGCCCACTACGAATGCACGTCTCGTTGTCCTAACACTTAGCTCTATATTTAAATATAGAGCACATTGCGTCCTAGACCAGCACGTTTCTGGTATCGACTACTATCCAGAATACATGTATGTAATTATAATAAACTAATTTTTAATATTTACAAAATATTAATACAATTCATTACAGTTATAAAATACACTATAAGCAAAGAAAAACAAACAACAAAAGCTCATTATACAAATACATAATACAAATATTTATATAAATTACGTAAAGCATTGGGGGGAAGGGTGGGTGCGAAATGTGACACTTTTAAGAAATGGTAATATAAAATGAAAGTGTAGTGGGTGGGGGGCAGACCCCCCCCCCTCCCAGCCGGCGCCGCGAGCCGAATACGTCGCCGAATTTTCTTCCGCCGTAAATCCGCCGAAAAATATGGGGCGCGCCGCATTAGCCGCCGTATTTTGTCCGCCGTTAGATTAACCGTCGCATTACTTAATCGTGCTGCACATGACCTTGCTGACCATATCAGCTATGTCTTGAAAAGCTTTTCTGTTGATCACCAAATAGTTCATAACTAGCTGCCATGATGGGGCTGCAAATATGATAAAGACTTCAAAGCTTTGGAAGGTTGACTCTCATCAGCACTGTACAGCACACGCATTGCACCTTCTGCTTACTGCCGACAGCATCAATAAAGATGAAGACGTTCTGCAGATACTGCAAAAGTGCCGCAACATCGTAACTGCATTTCATTTCAAGACCGCAATCATAGAAGACGAGGAGCAGCATTCACAGAGGTTAAACCAATGATAAAGACCCTGAAGGAAGGCATGTCTTCAATTAGTGAATTGCTTCTTGTAGAAGATCAATTCAGTGCATCAATAGTGGATGCCTCTGAGAGCAGCACTAACGCCCTCGTTGACAGTCATAGTAACAATCATAAGTCAGTGAAGGCATCATGTCCAACGCGTTGGAATTCTACACTGATGATGATTCAGTCTATACTTGACTTGAAAAGAGAGGTTCAAAATACTCTCAGGCGTATTGATCGAGTTGATATTTTGTCTCCAAGAAGATGAAATTGACCTTTTAAGTGAACTCATTACCTTTCTGAAACCATTTCAAGACCTAACTGATCTCTTCAGCTTTTCAATGCCAACCTTATCATCTATTCCACTAGTGAAAATGCACATAAGAAAGATCTGCACTGCATGAAATGCTGATGATGACAAGATACGAAAGATCAAGTTGTCAGTTGTCAACCAGCTTGAACATCGATTTCCTGTAAATGATCACATCAAGCTGCATCCTCGCTTTCTGGCGTAGCAGTGTTGCATCATCATCGTATTCACAACTTACTCAACTGGCTCGCCTTCACCTATCATCATCATCTGTACCAGTGCATGTTTTCGGTTACTGGTTTGATAATAAACAGCAAACGATCAAGTCTTAACAGCTGATAAACTACATCGCATTTGTTTTATTCATGACAAGTATCTATCTATCTATCTATCTATCTATCTATCTATCTATCTATCTATCTATCTATCTATCTATCTATCTATCTATCTATCTATCTATCTATCTATCTATCTATCTATCTATCTATCTATCTATCTATCTATCTATCTATCTATCTATCTATCTATCTATCTATCTATCTATCTATCTATCTATCTATCTATCTATCTATCTATCTATCTATCTATCTATCTATCTATCTATCTATCTATCTATCTATCTATCTATCTATCTATCTATCTATCTATCTATCTATCTATCTATCTATCTATCTATCTATCTATCTATCTATCTATCTATCTATCTATCTATCTATCTATCTATCTATCTATCTATCTATCTATCTATCTATCTATCTATCTATCTATCTATCTATATATATATATATATATATATATATATATCATTCTCTCCTCGCCCAACCTTGCGAGGAAAATCTATACATATAATTCTCTTCTTCGCCCAACCTTGCGAGGCAACGGCCTGCGAGAATTCCCTAATACGTCACAGAAAGCAAGACGCGTTCAACAACGTTCGACAACTCGCGTTGTTTTCTGATTGCTGAAGTTATATCAATTCATTATTGTCTAGGCTTCAGCCGAATTTTAGCTGAATTTTTCGTAATCAACCGAAAATCAGCTGGAAATATCAATTGACTCAATTTACAGAGAAATCCGGCTAATCCGGATATCAGCCGAAAAATTGTGTCAGCCAGCCGAAATTAAAAATAAAATTCGGCTGGCAGGTCTAGTGGGGAGATAAAAAGCAAGGAAATAAAAGCATTAAGTAACTTTTTCTAATCGCACGTTTCTCCGGGGGGGGGGGGGGGGGGGTTAAATACTGATGTGACATGAATTTAAATGATTTATAGCAGACAAAAAAGAGATGAATTATAGCAGACAAAACAGTGATGCAGAGCAGAGCAACTAATGGGTCACTGAGCTTGACCCATGACCCATCAAGTTCTTGACCCAGACCCATCATGACCCATTGAATGCTGTTATTTTCAAGATGGCGGTTGTCGCCATAGAAACCATTTTGAAATTGTAAAAAATCGCGCGGCCCATCCAATTTTGCGATTCATTTGACCCATTACTTGCTCTGATGCAGAGGCGTAACTAGGGGAAGGGGTGTCCTAATTCGAAAGTCCCTCAGGGCCCCAACTTGAGTGGTGCCCCATATTTTAAAAAAATTAAATATTAAGTATATTATCTCTTGTCATGATGTCGAATGTCAAAATGCAGGGTTCCCCAAAGTATTCCTACCCATACTACTATAGGTCGGCACTAATGATAAGTATTCCTACCAATACTACTATAGGTCGGCACTAATGATAAGTATTCCTACCCATACTACTATAGGTCGGAACTAATGATAAGTATTCCTACCGATACTACTATAGGTCGGCACTAATGATATGTATTCCTACCGATACTACTATAGGTCGGCACTAATGATACGTATTCCTACCGATACTACTATAGGTCGGAACTAATGATAAGTATTCCTACCGATACTACTATAGGTCGGCACTAATGATAAGTATTCCTACCCATACTACTATATGTCGGCACTAATGATAAGTATTCCTGCCGATACTATTATAGGTCGGCACTAATGATAAGTATTCCTACCGATACTACTATAGGTCGGCACTAATGATAAGTATTCCTACCGATACTACTATAGGTCGGCACTAATGCACCCTTGGAGCGATATTTATCCTTTAATTTTTTTTATTTGAATATTGTGGAACTTATTAATCATATTATATATATATATATATATATATACTGATATGTATTTACGGATATTTTTTGCTGTCTACATTTTGATAATTTATATTTTGATTAAAAATTAGTCCGAGAACCAATCTACTGCTATCGCCATTAGACCAGCGGCGTAGCGTGGGTATCGGCCGCCCGGGGCGGAAGACAATTTCGCCGTCCTCTTATTTGGATATTTCAATTTAATGTATACTATACATTACATGCATTAATTCCAGAGAACTTTTCGGCAAGAATAAAGTCATCATTATTTTGCCCCGGGCGGGTCTTTTAGGGGCCGGCAAAATTTCACAATAAATATTGTAGTGGTTAATGCTTGGATAAACAGAATACAACCGTACATAATACAACCGTACATAATACAAGCGTACATAGTATAACCGTACATAATACAACCGTACATAATACAACCGTACATAATATAACCATGGGTGTATTCAAGGGGGCAAGGAGGGGCATTTGCCCCCGCCCCCTACATTTTGAAAAAATGTCATATAAGAGGGAGCATTTGCCCCCCCCCCCCTACATTTTGAAAAATGTCATGAAGTTGTTGCAATAAAACCGAAATAAATTTCTTGAAAATTTATTACACTGAAGTATAATAACTAAACAAACAACAAATGTAGCCCAGACCTCTAACAGCAGAAAGTAACTAATGTGCAACTTGCTTGCTTTTTCCAGATTGTTCTAAATATTCCAGTTGTTTAACAATTTCTGTCACATTTTCAGCGAAAATCCGCAACCTTTTATATTTATGTGTCCATCTAGTTTCACACAGCAAAGGACCATTTGGAATTAGTTTCGCTGATTAATTTCTCAGAAAAACACTATAATTTACTTAACTTTTCCTATTGTGTTTCGTACAGCATTCACATTATTTAAATCGTTCACGACAAGATTTAATTTATGTGAACTGCAATGTACAATTGCTGCTTTTGGGTCTTTTTTTCGAATTATTGCTTGGACTGCTCCTTCTTTACTTGCCATTGTAGAACATCCGTCTTATCCTTGACCAGCAATATTTGTCATATCTAATCAGGCCCGTAGCGTGCGGGGGGGGGGGAGAGGCCAGGGTGGCCTGGCCTTCCCTGCGTTTTGTCTGGCCCCTTCTGCTTGTTTGCTCTACTTAGTAAAATTAATTTCCTGCCCCCCCCCCCCCCGCTATTGCTTGGCCCCTGCTGTAGAATGACTGGCCACTGCTGTAGAATGTTCACGTTACGGGGCTGTATCTAAGCCAAATTCTTATGAATTTATAATTATGGTGTTCTTTGACAAATCTAACACCAAGTGACATCTGCTCAATGCCTGAAATTATATTGTCTCGTCGGCAAGTATATAAATTGCAACTGTATTATTTGCTTTACAAACAATGTCTTCACGCAAGAGAGACCCACAAATTTCGATCATAGTGTTTTAAGTAGTTTCCGACAGGCCCAACGACAGAAATTTCGAGACCCTGGGCAGGGCTGTCACGGACTCCCGTGCTGATGATAATATTTTCAAAAGTTGATTGGCCAGCTCAGTCTGGGCCCCTAAACTCGCCCTAAAACTCGCCGGGCCCCTGGGCATTTGCCCCCATGCCCCCTCTCGGCGGCACTGGTTGCCGAGATATACTTAGCACTACAAGAACCAATCGACAAATGATTACTTAGAGCTTTATCTCCAGATTCAACACGAAACTCTAACAGGTCGTAAAAATTCATTTACACGAAGTGCCAAATCATGCATGCCGCAAAAAAAAAAAAAGATTGTAGAAATGGAGGGATCAAGTTTGTTGCAATTTTCTTGAATTTTCTTGAATTTGTCTTTTAAATGATGAGTTCAACTGCTCATCTATAGAAACTGCTTTGGCTACCAATAGTGCCAAAAAATAGCTTGGATCCTTAATAAGAGTCTTTGTGCCATGTGCTTTGCATGTGGCTACGTGCATCTTCGTTGAAATCTTTTAATTTTGTGCATGATTTGATGACAGATGCTCCCTGAACTCCTGGAATTACTTTTTGCGAAAACAAAACAACACGCACAATTTGAAAAAGCCACCTTTTAACATTTGCAAGTATACAACCCACGATGAATAGTTTGATAACCAAGCATATGTAAAACCTCTTTTTCCACCACTGTCAGCTCTAAAAAGCTTATTTTTATCAGGGGTCCAACAATCAAGGATCAGCAGCAATTTCAACTAATTTGAAAGGTCGTATGTCAAGACATGCCTTCCAATATCCAATTTAGGACATGAAGAAGTGACAGCGACAATCAAATTAGAAATAGTTTCTTCAGTTGTGTCTGGCTGTTGAACTTGTACTGTTATCCTCAATGGATATGATAATTCAGATGCTGCAGAAGCCCTAAAATCTTCTAATAACGGCTTTTCGGAATCCCGCGATTGCTCTACTTTTCGTTTTATTGAGCCTGTACAATTTTTTTCTGATATCCATCTTTTCATATTAATTTAGGATAAATTTAAAAATTCACTCAGAAGCAGACGATTATAAACTAGCAAGAGTTGTCAGATTAAAAAAAAAAAAACAACTGAATGCCAAAAACATTTTCGAAGGTCAAATCAAGCTACAGAAGGCCAAATTAAAAAAAAAAAAATTAAAATAGGAACATGCTTGTTGTAAAAATGCTTGAATTTTCAAATACATTTATTTATGTCAATATAAATAAATATTATACTTAAATTGGATTTAGTTGAGAAATAAACCTGCATGGCATTGTCAGTAAAAAAAACAACGTATTTTTTTGCCCACCTCTGGAAAAATTCCTAGCGACACCCATGAATATAACCGTACATAATACAACCGTACATAATACAACCGTACATAATACAAACGTACATAATAAAACAGTACATAATACAAACGTACATAATATAACCGTAGACCAGTGGCCTCACTATGGTTGAAAATGGGGAAAATTCGTGTGTATACGATGGTATTACTGACTGTATTCCAGAAAGATGTATATTACTTTCATTAAATTGAGTTTGTAAACTAAGCCTTCAATTTCAGGAAACCACGTGACTATATTCGTTTTTTATTTTTAGAACGTTTGCAAAAAAAAAACCTAGATTGATCCGATCAGCTTTGAACTGTATTCATTTACATAAGCTCCAGACTGTGCTACTGCTCTGCATGGTGGCACCCTATGCTACTGCTCTGCATGGTGGCATCATATGCTACTGCTCTGTATAATAGAAGAATGATCGTGCGCTAAAGTGCTCGACTGTCGACCTGAGAGGAGTGAGTGTGCATGGTTCGATCTCCGGTGAGGAGCTAGGAAATTTTTCAGTTCCGTCCATGTCTCCCGTGGTGCCTCCTTGGCCATTACACTCCCGGCTGTGGTGGGGATGAAAGAACAGCACTACAAAACCTAAAAATTTAGGTGGGCGATTTTCTTAAATGGAACAGACGGTCGTGCGGTAAAGTGCTCGACTGTCGATCTGAGGGTCCCTGGTTCAAACTCCGGTGTGGACCAATGGATATTTCAGGTCATGGTGAAAGTCCCCACTGTACCTCCCGTGGTGCTTCCATCGCCATTGCACTATCGGCTATGGTGGAGGTGAAAGAAGCGCACCATAAAACCGTTCCATTAGTGGTTTATAGGATCTAAGAGATTTCATCTCATCCTTACAGGGACTTCACACACATCTTTGTATGGTGACCAGGCTTGCGGAGCCAAAGCCGAGGAGCTGGGAGCCGCTACTTTTTGCTGGAGCCGGAGCCGAAAAAATCTGGCGGCTCCACGGCTCCCAAATTTTTTTTTTACAGCAGATTTTTTTTTTTAGCTTTAAAATTACAAATTTGTTTGATTGTTTGACACGTTGTCATTTTTACGAACGCCATTTAAATGATAGCGTGCACGCACATCACCACAGGAAATCTTTAATGGGGAATCGTTTTGTGTTCGTTTTAAATCTTGTTTACCCTCCGAAATTTGTTTAATGGCATGTTATTTTGTTATATATAAAGTTAAAACAGTTTTATTTCATAGCATAATTGTATCAATCATTTAAAATAATTTTTTACAACGACGACAAATAGAACGAGTCATTTCGTATTATTATTTGACCGCGAATTTGTAATAGACTAAAAGCAAAATGGTCGCTTTCTGTAATTAACAATTTTATTATAAACAGAATATCTGAAATAGAGTAGATAAATTTATAAGGCTGTGGCAATTCGGACCCGGGTCCCAATAAAATCCGATTGTTATTCGGACCCGTGGCAAATATACACTAAGCTTAGCTATATTTAAACTTGGTTTGGCCTCCATGTGTGCAGCAAAAGTTCATTTCGCGATCTGATCTATGAGGGCTGAAAAAAGGGGCGTATTAAGTACTATTTTTTACTATACAAGCTATATTAACAAAGTAGCGCCCTATATCTCAGAAACCATAAGTCCTAGACCCATGATGTATATATTATTTTGTAGGTCTTGGCCTGCCAAGTGTACATCAAAAGTCCATTTCGCGATAGCACCTCTCAGAGCTGAATATAAGAGTTTCTTAGGTACCGTTTTTGCTTATATTTAAAATATAAATAATAAAAGCTAATCAAAGGGGCGTAATCATTATTTATTTTTGTAGCAGTTATTCAACATGATTACTTCCCTCTCTATTTATCAAAACCCATACGTAGCGACTGCGTACACGAAAATGCTCTAAAATGTCCTTTGTCCGAAACGGAAAAGACTTAAATTGCTTGTTAAATATGATCGGTTATAAAACCGAACATACCGGGTTTTTTCTGCTCTAAATTAAGAACTGTTCAATTTATTGTCACCCCTAAATTGGTTCAGCCGGTGCAACCCGCCCCGGACCCCCCTAATGACGCCACTTCTGTACATAATACAACAGTAAAAAGTACCACAGTAAATAATACAATCGTACAAATTCTTATAACACCAGGATTCATTTAAGACTGAAAACAGTGTGAACAGTTTCGAATTACATGGTTGTATTGTACAGAACTAAGTTAAGTTCTCGCCCAGTAACAATCATTCAGGGTGCTAATAATAAACCTTTGTTGTCTGCTCAGTTGTTGCGGAAATATAACGGAAGAAAGGTTGAGTAAGATGGCTGTCAGCTTACATGACGGAAGAAAGGTTGAGTCAAGAAAGATGAATGTCAGCTTACATGACGGAAGAAAGGTTGAGTCAAGAAAGATGAATGTTAGCTTACATGACGGAATAAAGGTTGAGTGAAATAAGATGGCTGTCAGCTTACATGACGGAAGAAAGGTTGAGTCAAGTAAGAAGGATGTCAGCCTACATGACGGAGGAAAGGTTGAGTCAAGAAAGACGGCTGTCAGCTTACATGACGGAAGAAAGGTTGAGTCAAGATAGATGGCTGTCAGATTACATGACGGAAGAGAGGTTGAGTCAAGAAAGACGGCCCCAACTTACATGACGGAAGAAAGGTTGAGTCAAGAAAGATGGCTGTCAACTTACATGACGGATGAAAGGTTGAGTGAAATAAGATGTCTGTCAGCTTACATGACGGAAGAAAGGTTGAGTCAAGAAAGACGGCTGCCAAATTACATGACGGAAGAAAGGTTGAGTCAAGTAAGATGGCTGTCAACTTACATGACGGAAGAAAGGTTGAGTGAAATAAGATGGCTGTCAGCTTACATGACGGAAGAAAGGTTGAGTCAAGAAAGATGGCTGTCAGCTTACATGACGGAAGAAAGGTTGAGTCAATAAAGACGGCTGTTAGCTTACATGACGGAAAAAAGATTGAGTGAAATAAGATGGCTGTCAGCTTACATGACGGAGGAAAGTTGAGTCAAGTAAGAAGGATGTCAGCTTACATGAAAGAGGAAAGGTTGAGACAAGAAAGATGGCTGTCAGCTTACATGACGGAAGAAAGGTTGAGTCAAGAAAGATAGCTGTCAGCTTACATGACGGAAGAAAGGTTGAGTCAAGAAAGATGTCTGTCAGCTGACATCACGGAAGAAAGGTTGGCTCAAGAAAGATGGCTGTCAGCTTACATGACGGAAGAAAGGTTGAGTCAAGAAAGACGGCTGCCAACTTACATGACGGAAGAAGGGTTGAGTCAAGAAAGATGTCTGTCAGCTTACATGACGGAAGAAATGTTGAAACAAGTAAGATGGCTGTCAGCTTACATGACGAAAGAAAGGTTGAGTGAAATAAGATGTCTGTCAGCTTACATGACGGAGGAAAGGTTGAGAAAAGTAAGATGGCTGTCAACTTACATGACGGAAGAAAGGTTAAGTCAATAAAGATGGCTGTTAGCTTACATGACGGATGAAAGGTTGAGAGAAATAAGATGGCTGTAAGCTTACATGACGGAAGAAAGTTGAGTCAAGTAAGAAGGATGTCAGGTTACAATGCGGAGGAAAGGTTGAGTTAAGAAAGAAGGCCGTCAGCTTACATGACGGAAGAAAGGTTGAGTCAAGAAAAATGGCTGTCAGCTTAAATGACGGAAGAAACGTTGAGTCAAGTAAGAAAGCTGTCAGCTTACATGACGGAAGAAAGATTGAGTCAAGAAAGATGGCTGTCAGCTTACATGACGGAATAAAGATTGAGTCAAGTAAGATGTCTGTAAGCTTACAAGACGGAAGAAAGGTTGAATTGAGAAAGATGTCTGTCAGCTTACATGACGGAAGAAAGGTTGAGTTAAGAAAGACGGCTGCCAACTTACATGACGGAAGAAAGGTTGAGTCAAGTAAGATGGCTGTCAACTTACATGACGTAAGAAAGGTTGAATCAAGAAAGATGGCTGTCAGCGTTCATGACAGAAGAAAGGTTGAGTCAAGAAAGATGGCTGTCAGCTTACATGACGAAAGAAAGGTTGAGTCAAGAAAGATGTCTGTCAGCTTACATGACGGAAGAAAGGTTGAGTCAAGTAAATTGGCTGTCAGCTTACATGACGGAAGAAAGGTTGAGTCAAAAAAGATGGCTGTCAGCTTACATGACGGAAGAAAGGTTGAGTCAAGAAAGATAGCTGTCAGCTTACATGACGGAAGAAAGGTTGAGTCAAGAAAGATGTCTGTCAGCTGACATCACGGAAGAAAGGTTGGCTCAAGAAAGATGGCTGTCAGCTTACATGACGGAAGAAAGGTTGAGTCAAGAAAGACGGCTGCCAACTTACATGACGGAAGAAGGGTTGAGTCAAGAAAGATGTCTGTCAGCTTACATGACGGAAGAAATGTTGAAACAAGTAAGATGGCTGTCAGCTTACATGACGAAAGAAAGGTTGAGTGAAATAAGATGTCTGTCAGCTTACATGACGGAGGAAAGGTTGAGAAAAGTAAGATGGCTGTCAACTTACATGACGGAAGAAAGGTTAAGTCAATAAAGATGGCTGTTAGCTTACATGACGGATGAAAGGTTGAGAGAAATAAGATGGCTGTAAGCTTACATGACGGAAGAAAGTTGAGTCAAGTAAGAAGGATGTCAGGTTACAATGCGGAGGAAAGGTTGAGTTAAGAAAGAAGGCCGTCAGCTTACATGACGGAAGAAAGGTTGAGTCAAGAAAAATGGCTGTCAGCTTAAATGACGGAAGAAACGTTGAGTCAAGTAAGAAAGCTGTCAGCTTACATGACGGAAGAAAGATTGAGTCAAGAAAGATGGCTGTCAGCTTACATGACGGAATAAAGATTGAGTCAAGTAAGATGTCTGTAAGCTTACAAGACGGAAGAAAGGTTGAATTGAGAAAGATGTCTGTCAGCTTACATGACGGAAGAAAGGTTGAGTTAAGAAAGACGGCTGCCAACTTACATGACGGAAGAAAGGTTGAGTCAAGTAAGATGGCTGTCAACTTACATGACGTAAGAAAGGTTGAATCAAGAAAGATGGCTGTCAGCGTTCATGACAGAAGAAAGGTTGAGTCAAGAAAGATGGCTGTCAGCTTACATGACGAAAGAAAGGTTGAGTCAAGAAAGATGTCTGTCAGCTTACATGACGGAAGAAAGGTTGAGTCAAGTAAATTGGCTGTCAGCTTACATGACGGAAGAAAGGTTGAGTCAAAAAAGATGGCTGTCAGCTTACATGACGGAAGAAAGGTTGAGTCAAGAAAGACGGCTGGCAACTTACATGACGGAAGAAAGGTTGAGTCAAGTAAGATGGCTGTCTGCTTACAAGACGGAAGAAAGGTTGAGTCAAGAAAGATGGCTGACAGCTTACATGACGGAAGAAGGGTTGAGTCAAGCAAGACGGCTGCCAGCTTACATGACGGAAGAAAGAATGAGTCAAGAAAAATGGATGTCAGCTTACATGACGGAAGAAAGGTTGAGTCAAGAAAGATGGCAATAAGCTTACATGACGGAAGAAAGGTCGAGTGAAATAAGATGGCTGTCAGCTTACATGACAGAAGAAAGTTAAGTCAAGTAAGAAGGATGTCAGCTTACATGACGGAAGTAAGGTTGAGTCAAGAAAGATGTCTGTCAGCTTACATGACGGAAGAAAGGTTGAGTCAAGTAAATTGGCTGTCAGCTTACATGACGGAAGAAAGGTTGAGTCAAAAAACATGGCTGTCATCTTACATGACGGAAGAAAGGTTGAGTCAAGAAAGACGGCTGGCAACTTACATGACTGAAGAAGGGTTGAGTCAAGTAAGACGGCTGCCAGCTTACATGACGGTAGAAAGAATGAGTCAAGAAAAATGGATGTCAGCTTACATGACGGAAGAAAGGTTGAGTCAAGAAAGATGGCAATAAGCTTACGTGACGGAAGAAAGGTCGAGTGAAATAAGATGGCTGTCAGCTTACATGACAGAAGAAAGTTAAGTCAAGTAAGAAGGATGTCAGCTTACATGACGGAAGTAAGGTTCAGTCAAGAAAGATGGCTGTCAGCTTACATGACGGAAGAAAGGTTAAGTCAAATAAGATGGCTGTCAGATTACATGACGGAAGAAAGGTTGAGTCAAGAAAGATGGCTGTCAGCTTACATGACAGAAGAAAGGTTGAGTCAAGAAAGACGGCTGCCAACTTACAAGACGGAAGAAAGGTTGAGTCAAGAAAGATGTCTGTCAGCTTACATGACGGAAGAAAGGTAAAGTCAAGTAAGATGGCTGTCAGATTACATGATGGAAGAAAGGTTGAGTCAAGAAAGATGGCTGTTAGCTTACATGACGGAAGAAAGGTAGAGTGAAATAAGATGGCTGTCAGCTTACATGACAGAAGAAAGTTAAGTCAAATAAGAAGGATGTTAGCTTACATGACGGAAGAAAGGTTGAGTCAAGAAAAATGTCTGTCAGCTTACATGACGGAAGAAAGGTTGAGTCAAGAAATACGGCTGCCAACTTACAAGACGGAAGAAAGGTTGAGTCAAGAAAGATGTCTGTCAGCTTACATGACGGAAGAAAGGTTGAGTCAAGAAAGATGGTTGTCATCTTAAATGACGGAAGAAAGGTTGAGTCAAGTAAGATGGCTGCCAGCTTACATGACGGAAGAAAGGTTGAGTGAAATAAGATGGCTGTCAACTGACATGACGGAAGAAAGGTTGAGTCAAGTAAGATGGCTGTCAGCTTACATGACGGAAGAAAGGTTGAGTCAAGAAAGATGTCTGTCAGCTTACATGACGGAAGAAAGGTTGAGTCAAGAAAGACGGCTGGCAACTTACATGACGGAAGAAAGGTTGAGTCAAGTAAGATGGCTGCCAGCTTACATGACGAAAGAAAGTTTGAGTCAAGAAAGATGGCTTTCAGCTTACAAGAAGGAAGAAAGGTTGAGTGAAATAAGATGTGTGTCAGCTTACATGACGGAAGAAAGGTTGAGTCAAGTAAGATGGCTGTCAAATTACATGACGGAAGAAATGTTGAGTCAAGAAAGATGGCTGTCAGCTTACATGACGGAAGAATAGTTGTGTCAAGTAAGATGGCTGTCAGCTTACATGACGGAAGAAAGGTTGAGTCAAGATAGATGTCAGTCCGCTTACATGACTGAAGAAGAGTTGAGTCAAGTAAGACGTCCGTCAGCTTACATGACGGAAGAAAGGTTAAGTCAAGTAAGATGGCTGTCAGATTACATGACGGAAGAAAGGTTGAGTCAAGAAAGATGGCTGTCAGCTTACATGACGGAAGAATGGTCGAGTGAAATAAGATGGCTGTCATCTAACATGACGGAAGAAAGGTTGAGTCAAGTAAAATGGCTGTCAGCTTACAAGACGGAAGAAAGGTTGAGTCAAGTAAGATGGCTGTCAGATTACAATTCGGAAAAAAGGTTGAGTCAAGAAAGATGGCTGCCAGCATACATGACGGAAGAAAGGTTGAGTCAATTAAGATGGCTGCGAGCTTACATGACGGAAGAAGGGTTAAGTCAAGAAAGATGGCTGGCAACTTACATGACGGAAGAAAGATTGAGTCAAGTAAGATGGCTGTCAGATTACAATTCGGAAGAAATTTTGAGTCAAGAAAGATAGCTGTCAGCTTATATGACGGAAGAAAGTTGAGTCAAGTAAGATGGCTGCCAGCATACATGACGGAAGAAAGGTTGAGTCAAGTAAGATGGCTGCGAGCTTACATGACGGAAGAAGGGTTAAGTCAAGAAAGATGGCTGGCAACTTACATGACGAAAGAAAGGTTGAGTCAAGTAAGATGGCTGTCAGATTACAATTCGGAAGAAATTTTGAGTCAAGAAAGATAGCTGTCAGCTTATATGACGGAAGAAAGGTTGAGTCAAGAAAGACGGCTGCCAACTTACATGTCGGAAGAAAGGTTGAGTCAAGTAAGATGGCTGTCAACATACATGACGTAAGAAAGTTTGAATCAAGAAAGATGGCTGTCAGCGTTCATGACAGAAGAAAGGATGAGTCAAGAAAGATGGCTGTCAGCTTACATGACGGAAGAAAGGTTGAGTCAAGAAAGACGGCTGGCAACTTACATGACGGAAGTAAGGTTGAGTCAAGTAAGATGGCTGTCAAATTACATGACGGAAGAAATGTTGAGTCAAGAAAGATGGCTGTCAGCTTACATGACGGAAGAATGGTTGATTGAAATTAGATGTCTGTCAGCTTACATGACGGAAGAAAGTTAAGTCAAGTAAGAAGGATGTCAGCTTACATGACGGAAGAAAGGTTGAGTCAAGAAAGATGGCTGTTAGCTAACATGACGGAAGAAAGGTTGATTGAAATTAGATGTCTGTCAGCTTACATGACGGAAGAAAGTTAAGTCAAGAAAGAAGGATGTCAGCTTACATGACGGAAGAATGGTTGAGTGAAATAAGATGGCTGTCAGCTTACATCAGAGAAGAAAGTTAAGTCAAGTAAGAAGGATGTCAGCTTACATGACGGAAGAAAGGTTAAGTCAAGAAAAATGGCTGTCAGCTTACATGACGGAAGAAAGGTTGAGTGAAATAAGATGGCTTTCAGCTTAGATGACGGAAGAAAGGTTGAGTCAAGAAAGACGGCTGCCAACTTAAATACGGAAGAAAGTTTTAGTCAAGAAAGATGTCTTTCAGCTTACATGACTGAAGAAAGATTAAGTCAAGAAATATGGCTGTCAGCTTACATGACGGAAGAAAGTTTCAGTCAAGAACGATGGCTCTCAGCTTACATGACGGCAGAAAGGTTGAGTCAAGAAAGACGGCTGCCAACTTACATGACGGAAGAAAGGTTAAGTCAAGAAAGATGGCTGTCATCTTACATGACGGAGGAAAGGGTGAGTCAAGAAAGATGGCTGTTAGCTTACATGACGGAAGAAAGGTTAAGTCAAGTAAGAATGATGTCAGCTTACATGACGGAGGAAACGTTGAGTCAAGAAAGATGGCTGTCAGCTTACATGACGGAAGAAAGGTTGAGTCAAGAAAGACGGCTGCCAACTTAAATAAGGAAGAAAGTTTTATTCAAGAAAGATGTCTTTCAGCTTACATGACTGAAGAAAGATTAAGTCAAGAAATATGGCTGTCAGCTTACATGACGGAAGAAAGTTTCAGTCAAGAACGATGGCTCTCAGCATACACAACGAAAGAAAATTTGAGTCAAGAAAGATGGCTGCCAACTTACATGACGGAAGAAAGGTTAAGTCAAGAAAGATGGCTGTCATCTTACATGACGGAGGAAAGGGTGAGTCAAGAAAGATGGCTGTCAGCCTACATGACGGAAGAAAGGTTAAGTCAAGAAAGATGGCTTTCATCTTACATGACGGAGGAAAGGGTGAGTCAAGAAAGATGGCTGTCAGCTTACATGACGGAAGAAGGGTTTAGTCAAGAAGGACGGCTGCAAACATACATGACGAAGAAAGTTTGAGTCAAGAAAGATGTCTGTGAGCTTACATGACGGAAGAAAGGTTGAGTCAAGAAAGATGGCTGTTAGTTTACATGACGGTAGAAAGGTTGAGTGAAAGATTGAGTCAAAAAATTTTCTGCCAACTTATATGACGGAAGAAAGGTTGAGTTAAGAAAGATGGCTGTCAGCTTACCTGACGAAAGAAAGTTTGAGTCAAGAAAGATGGCTTTTAGCTTACAAGAAGGAAGAAAGGTTGAGTGAAATAAGATGTGTGTTAGCTTACATGACGGAAGAAAGGCTGAGTCAAGAAAGATGGCTATCAGCTTACATGACGGAAGAAAGGTGTAGTCAATAAAGATGGCTGTTAGCTTACATGACTGAAGAAAGGTTGAGTGAAATAAGATGGCTGTCAGCTTAGATGACGGAAGAAAGGTTAAGTCAAGTAAGAATGATGTCAGCTTACATGAAGGAGAAAAGGTTGAGTCAAGAAAGATGGCTGTCAGCTTACATGACGGAAGAAAGTTTGAGTCAAGAAAGACGGCTGCCAACTGAAAGACGGAAGAAAGTTTGAGTCAAGAAAGATGTCTTTCAGATTACATGACTGAAGAAAGGGTGAGTCAAGAAAGATGGCTGTCAGTTTACAAGACGGAAGAAAGGTTGAGTCAAGAACGATGTCTGTCAGCTTACATGACGGAAGAAAGGTTAAGTCAAGTAAGATGGCTGTGAGATTACATGACGGAAGAAAGGTTGAGTCAAGAAAGATGGCTGTGAGCTTACATGACGGAAGAATGGTCAAGTGAAATAAGATTGCTGTCTTCTAACATTACGGAAGAAAGGTTGAGTCAAGTAAGATGGCTGTCAGCTTACAAGACGGAAGAAAGGTTGAGTCAAGTAAGATGGCTGTCAGATTACAATTCGGAAGAAATTTTGAGTCAAGAAAGATAGCTGTCAGCTTATATGACGGAAGAAAGGTTGAGTCAAGAAAGACGGCTGCCAACTTACATGTCGGAAGAAAGGTTGAGTCAAGTAAGATGGCTGTCAACTTACATGACGTAAGAAAGTTTGAATCAAGAAAGATGGCTGTCAGCGTTCATGACAGAAGAAAGGATGAGTCAAGAAAGATGGCTGTCAGCTTACATGACGGAAGAAAGGTTGAGTCAAGAAAGACGGCTGGCAACTTACATGACGGAAGTAAGGTTGAGTCAAGTAAGATGGCTGTCAAATTACATGACGGAAGAAATGTTGAGTCAAGAAAGATGGCTGTCAGCTTACATGACGGAAGAATGGTTGTGTCAAGTAAGATGGCTATCAGCTTACATGACGGAAGAAAGGATGAGTCAAGATAGATGTCTGTCAGCTTACATGACTGAAGAAGAGTTGAGTCAAGTAAGATGGCTGCGAGTTTACATGACGGAAGAAGGGTTGAGTCAAGTAAGACGGCTGCCAGCTTATATGACGGAAGAAAGATTGAGTCAAGAAAGATGGGTGTCAGCTTACATGACGGAAGAAAGTTTGAGTCAAGATAGATGGCTGTTAGCTTACATGACGGAAGAAAGGTTGAGTGAAATAAGATGGCTGTCAGCTTACATGACGGAAGAAAGGTTGAGTCAAGAAAGATGGCTGTCAGCTTACATGACGGAAGAAAGGTTGAGTCAATAAAGACGGCTGTTAGCTTACATGACGGAAGAAAGATTGAGTGAAATAAGATGGCTGTCAGCTTACATGACGGAGGAAAGTTGAGTCAAGTAAGAAGGATGTCAGCTTACATGAAAGAGGAAAGGTTGAGACAAGAAAGATGGCTGTCAGCTTACATGACGGAAGAAAGGTTGAGTCAAGAAAGATAGCTGTCAGCTTACATGACGGAAGAAAGGTTGAGTCAAGAAAGATGTCTGTCAGCTGACATCACGGAAGAAAGGTTGGCTCAAGAAAGATGGCTGTCAGCTTACATGACGGAAGAAAGGTTGAGTCAAGAAAGACGGCTGCCAACTTACATGACGGAAGAAGGGTTGAGTCAAGAAAGATGTCTGTCAGCTTACATGACGGAAGAAATGTTGAAACAAGTAAGATGGCTGTCAGCTTACATGACGAAAGAAAGGTTGAGTGAAATAAGATGTCTGTCAGCTTACACTGACGGAGGAAAGGTTGAGAAAAGTAAGATGGCTGTCAACTTACATGACGGAAGAAAGGTTAAGTCAATAAAGATGGCTGTTAGCTTACATGACGGATGAAAGGTTGAGAGAAATAAGATGGCTGTAAGCTTACATGACGGAAGAAATTTGAGTCAAGTAAGAAGGATGTCAGGTTACAATGCGGAGGAAAGGTTGAGTTAAGAAAGAAGGCTGTCAGCTTACATGACGGAAGAAAGGTTGAGTCAAGAAAAATGGCTGTCAGCTTAAATGACGGAAGAAACGTTGAGTCAAGTAAGAAAGCTGTCAGCTTACATGACGGAAGAAAGATTGAGTCAAGTAAGATGTCTGTAAGCTTACAAAACGGAAGAAAGGTTGAGTCAAGAAAGACGGCTGTAAGCTTACAAGACGGAAGAAAGGTTGAATTGAGAAAGATGTCTGTCAGCTTACATGACGGAAGAAAGGTTGAGTCAAGAAAGACGGCTGCCAACTTACATGACGGAAGAAAGGTTGAGTCAAGTAAGATGGCTGTCAACTTACATGACGTAAGAAAGGTTGAATCAAGAAAGATGGCTGTCAGCGTTCATGACAGAAGAAAGGTTGAGTCAAGAAAGATGGCTGTCAGCTTACATGACGAAAGAAAGGTTGAGTCAAGAAAGATGTCTGTCAGCTTACATGACGGAAGAAAGGTTGAGTCAAGTAAATTGGCTGTCAGCTTACATGACGGAAGAAAGGTTGAGTCAAAAAAGATGGCTGTCAGCTTACATGACGGAAGAAAGGTTGAGTCAAGAAAGACGGCTGGCAACTTACATGACGGAAGAAAGGTTGAGTCAAGTAAGATGGCTGTCTGCTTACAAGACGGAAGAAAGGTTGAGTCAAGAAAGATGGCTGACAGCTTACATGACGGAAGAAGGGTTGAGTCAAGCAAGACGGCTGCCAGCTTACATGACGGAAGAAAGAATGAGTCAAGAAAAATGGATGTCAGCTTACATGATGGAAGAAAGGTTGAGTCAAGAAAGATGGCAATAAGCTTACATGACGGAACAAAGGTCGAGTGAAATAAGATGGCTGTCAGCTTACATGACAGAAGAAAGTTAAGTCAAGTAAGAAGGATGTCAGCTTACATGACGGAAGTAAGGTTGAGTCAAGAAAGATGTCTGTCAGCTTACATGACGGAAGAAAGGTTGAGTCAAGTAAAATTGGCTGTCAGCTTACATGACGGAAGAAAGGTTGAGTCAAAAAACATGGCTTGTCATCTTACATGACGGAAGAAAGGTTGAGTCAAGAAAGACGGCTGGCAACTTACATGACTGAAGAAGGGTTGAGTCAAGTAAGACGGCTGCCTGCTTACATGACGGTAGAAAGAATGAGTCAAGAAAAATGGATGTCAGCTTACATGACGGAAGAAAGGTTGAGTCAAGAAAGATGGCAATAAGCTTACGTGACGGAAGAAAGGTCGAGTGAAATAAGATGGCTGTCAGCTTACATGACAGAAGAAAGTTAAGTCAAGTAAGAAGGATGTCAGCTTACATGACGGAAGTAAGGTTGAGTCAAGAAAGATGGCTGTCAGCTTACATGACGGAAGAAAGGTTAAGTCAAATAAGATGGCTGTCAGATTACATGACGGAAGAAAGGTTGAGTCAAGAAAGATGTCTTTCAGCACATGACAGAAGAAAGGTTGAGTCAAGAAAGACGGCTGCCAACTTACAAGACGGAAGAAAGGTTGAGTCAAGAAAGATGTCTGTCAGCTTACATGACGGAAGAAAGGTAAAGTCAAGTAAGATGGCTGTCAGATTACATGATGGAAGAAAGGTTGAGTCAAGAAAGATGGCTGTTAGCTTACATGACGGAAGAAAGAGTAGAGTGAAATAAGATGGCTGTCAGCTTACATGACAGAAGAAAGTTAAGTCAAATAAGAAGGATGTTAGGCTTACATGACGGAAGAAAGGTTGAGTCAAGAAAAATGTCTGTCAGCTTACATGACGGAAGAAAGGTTGAGTCAAGAAATACGGCTGCCAACTTACAAGACGGAAGAAAGGTTGAGTCAAGAAAGATGTCTGTCAGCTTACATGACGGAAGAAAGGTTGAGTCAAGAAAGATGGTTGTCATCTTAAATGACGGAAGAAAGGTTGAGTCAAGTAAGATGGCTGCCAGCTTACATGACGGAAGAAGGGTTGAGTGAAATAAGATGGCTGTCAACTGACATGACGGAAGAAAGGTTGAGGTCAAGTAAGATGGCTGTCAGCTTACATGACGGAAGAAAGGTTGAGTCAAGAAAGATGTCTGTCAGCTTACATGACGGAAGAAAGGTTGAGTCAAGAAAGATGGTTGTCATCTTACATGACGGAAGAAAGGTTGAGTCAAGTAAGATGGCTGCCAGCTTACATGACGAAAGAAAGTTTGAGTCAAGAAAGATGGCTTTCAGCTTACAAGAAGGAAGAAAGGTTGAGTGAAATAAGATGTGTGTCAGCTTACATGACGGAAGAAAGGTTGAGTCAAGTAAGATGGCTGTCAAATTACATGACGGAAGAAATGTTGAGTCAAGAAAGATGGCTGTCAGCTTACATGACGGAAGAATGGTTGTGTCAAGTAAGATGGCTGTCAGCTTACATGACGGAAGAAAGGTTGAGTCAAGATAGATGTCAGTCCGCTTACATGACTGAAGAAGAGTTGAGTCAAGTAAGACGTCCGTCAGCTTACATGACGGAAGAAAGGTTAAGTCAAGTAAGATGGCTGTCAGATTACATGACGGAAGAAAGGTTGAGTCAAGAAAGATGGCTGTCAGCTTACATGACGGAAGAATGGTCGAGTGAAATAAGATGGCTGTCATCTAACATGACGGAAGAAAGGTTGAGTCAAGTAAAATGGCTGTCAGCTTACAAGACGGAAGAAAGGTTGAGTCAAGTAAGATGGCTGTCAGATTACAATTCGGAAAAAAGGTTGAGTCAAGAAAGATGGCTGCCAGCATACATGACGGAAGAAAGGTTGAGTCAATTAAGATGGCTGCGAGCTTACATGACGGAAGAAGGGTTAAGTCAAGAAAGATGGCTGGCAACTTACATGACGGAAGAAAGATTGAGTCAAGTAAGATGGCTGTCAGATTACAATTCGGAAGAAATTTTGAGTCAAGAAAGATAGCTGTCAGCTTATATGACGGAAGAAAGTTGAGTCAAGTAAGATGGCTGCCAGCATACATGACGGAAGAAGGGTTGAGTCAAGCAAGACGGCTGCCAGCTTACATGACGGAAGAAAGAATGAGTCAAGAAAAATGGATGTCAGCTTACATGATGGAAGAAAGGTTGAGTCAAGAAAGATGGCAATAAGCTTACATGACGGAAGAAAGGTCGAGTGAAATAAGATGGCTGTCAGCTTACATGACAGAAGAAAGTTAAGTCAAGTAAGAAGGATGTCAGCTTACATGACGGAAGTAAGGTTGAGTCAAGAAAGATGTCTGTCAGCTTACATGACGGAAGAAAGGTTGAGTCAAGTAAATTGGCTGTCAGCTTACATGACGGAAGAAAGGTTGAGTCAAAAAACATGGCTGTCATCTTACATGACGGAAGAAAGGTTGAGTCAAGAAAGACGGCTGGCAACTTACATGACTGAAGAAGGGTTGAGTCAAGTAAGACGGCTGCCAGCTTACATGACGGTAGAAAGAATGAGTCAAGAAAAATGGATGTCAGCTTACATGACGGAAGAAAGGTTGAGTCAAGAAAGATGGCAATAAGCTTACGTGACGGAAGAAAGGTCGAGTGAAATAAGATGGCTGTCAGCTTACATGACAGAAGAAAGTTAAGTCAAGTAAGAAGGATGTCAGCTTACATGACGGAAGTAAGGTTGAGTCAAGAAAGATGGCTGTCAGCTTACATGACGGAAGAAAGGTTAAGTCAAATAAGATGGCTGTCAGATTACATGACGGAAGAAAGGTTGAGTCAAGAAAGATGGCTGTCAGCTTACATGACAGAAGAAAGGTTGAGTCAAGAAAGACGGCTGCCAACTTACAAGACGGAAGAAAGGTTGAGTCAAGAAAGATGTCTGTCAGCTTACATGACGGAAGAAAGGTAAAGTCAAGTAAGATGGCTGTCAGATTACATGATGGAAGAAAGGTTGAGTCAAGAAAGATGGCTGTTAGCTTACATGACGGAAGAAAGGTAGAGTGAAATAAGATGGCTGTCAGCTTACATGACAGAAGAAAGTTAAGTCAAATAAGAAGGATGTTAGCTTACATGACGGAAGAAAGGTTGAGTCAAGAAAAATGTCTGTCAGCTTACATGACGGAAGAAAGGTTGAGTCAAGAAATACGGCTGCCAACTTACAAGACGGAAGAAAGGTTGAGTCAAGAAAGATGTCTGTCAGCTTACATGACGGAAGAAAGGTTGAGTCAAGAAAGATGGTTGTCATCTTAAATGACGGAAGAAAGGTTGAGTCAAGTAAGATGGCTGCCAGCTTACATGACGGAAGAAAGGTTGAGTGAAATAAGATGGCTGTCAACTGACATGACGGAAGAAAGGTTGAGTCAAGTAAGATGGCTGTCAGCTTACATGACGGAAGAAAGGTTGAGTCAAGAAAGATGTCTGTCAGCTTACATGACGGAAGAAAGGTTGAGTCAAGAAAGATGGTTGTCATCTTACATGACGGAAGAAAGGTTGAGTCAAGTAAGATGGCTGCCAGCTTACATGACGAAAGAAAGTTTGAGTCAAGAAAGATGGCTTTCAGCTTACAAGAAGGAAGAAAGGTTGAGTGAAATAAGATGTGTGTCAGCTTACATGACGGAAGAAAGGTTGAGTCAAGTAAGATGGCTGTCAAATTACATGACGGAAGAAATGTTGAGTCAAGAAAGATGGCTGTCAGCTTACATGACGGAAGAATGGTTGTGTCAAGTAAGATGGCTGTCAGCTTACATGACGGAAGAAAGGTTGAGTCAAGATAGATGTCAGTCCGCTTACATGACTGAAGAAGAAGTTGAGTCAAGTAAGACGTCCGTCAGCTTACATGACGGAAGAAAGGTTAAGTCAAGTAAGGATGGCTGTCAGATTACATGACTGAAAAAAGGGTGAGTAAAGAAAGATGGCTGTCAGTTTACAAGACGGAAGAATGGTCGAGTGAAATAAGATGGCTGTCTTCTAACATTACGGAAGAAAGGTTGAGTCAAGTAAAATGGCTGTCAGCTTACAAGACGGAAGAAAGGTTGAGTCAAGTAAGATGGCTGTCAGATTACAATTCGGAAAAAAGGTTGAGTCAAGAAAGATGGCTGCCAGCATACATGACGGAAGAAAGGTTGAGTCAATTAAGATGGCTGCGAGCTTACATGACGGAAGAAGGGTTAAGTCAAGAAAGATGGCTGGCAACTTACATGACGGAAGAAAGATTGAGTCAAGTAAGATGGCTGTCAGATTACAATTCGGAAGAAATTTTGAGTCAAGAAAGATAACTGTCTGCTTACATGACGGAAGAAAAGTTGAGTCAAGTAAGATGGCTGCCAGCATACATGACGGAAGAAAAGTTGAGTCAAGTAAGATGGCTGCGAGCTTACATGACGGAAGAAGGGTTAAGTCAAGAAAGATGGCTGGCAACTTACATGACGAAAGAAAGGTTGAGTCAAGTAAGATGGCTGTCAGATTACAATTCGGAAGAAATTTTGAGTCAAGAAAGATAGCTGTCAGCTTATATGACGGAAGAAAGGTTGAGTCAAGAAAGACGGCTGCCAACTTACATGTCGGAAGAAAGGTTGAGTCAAGTAAGATGGCTGTCAACATACATGACGTAAGAAAGTTTGAATCAAGAAAGATGGCTGTCAGCGTTCATGACAGAAGAAAGGATGAGTCAAGAAAGATGGCTTTCAGCTTACATGACGGAAGAAAGGTTGAGTCAAGAAAGACGGCTGGCAACTTACATGACGGAAGTAAGGTTGAGTCAAGTAAGATGGCTGTCAAATTACATGACGGAAGAAATGTTGAGTCAAGAAAGATGGCTGTTAGCTAACATGACGGAAGAAAGGTTGATTGAAATTAGATGTCTGTCAGCTTACATGACGGAAGAAAGTTAAGTCAAGAAAGAAGGATGTCAGCTTACATGACGGAAGAATGGTTGAGTGAAATAAGATGGCTGTCAGCTTACATCAGAGAAGAAAGTTAAGTCAAGTAAGAAGGATGTCAGCTTACATGACGGAAGAAAGGTTAAGTCAAGAAAAATGGCTGTCAGCTTACATGACGGAAGAAAGGTTGAGTCAAAAAAGATGGCTGTTAGCTTACACGACTGAAGAAAGGTTGAGTGAAATAAGATGGCTTTCAGCTTAGATGACGGAAGAAAGGTTGAGTCAAGAAAGACGGCTGCCAACTTAAATACGGAAGAAAGTTTTAGTCAAGAAAGATGTCTTTCAGCTTACATGACTGAAGAAAGATTAAGTCAAGAAATATGGCTGTCAGCTTACATGACGGAAGAAAGTTTCAGTCAAGAACGATGGCTCTCAGCTTACATGACGGCAGAAAGGTTGAGTCAAGAAAGACGGCTGCCAACTTACATGACGGAAGAAAGGTTAAGTCAAGAAAGATGGCTGTCATCTTACATGACGGAGGAAAGGGTGAGTCAAGAAAGATGGCTGTTAGCTTACATGACGGAAGAAAGGTTAAGTCAAGTAAGAATGATGTCAGCTTACATGACGGAGGAAACGTTGAGTCAAGAAAGATGGCTGTCAGCTTACATGACGGAAGAAAGGTTGAGTCAAGAAAGACGGCTGCCAACTTAAATAAGGAAGAAAGTTTTAGTCAAGAAAGATGTCTTTCAGCTTACATGACTGAAGAAAGATTAAGTCAAGAAATATGGCTGTCAGCTTACATGACGGTAGAAAGTTTCAGTCAAGAACGATGGCTCTCAGCTTACACAACGAAAGAAAATTTGAGTCAAGAAAGATGGCTGCCAACTTACATGACGGAAGAAAGGTTAAGTCAAGAAAGATGGCTGTCATCTTACATGACGGAGGAAAGGGTGAGTCAAGAAAGATGGCTGTCAGCCTACATGACGGAAGAAAGGTTAAGTCAAGAAAGATGGCTTTCATCTTACATGACGGAGGAAAGGGTGAGTCAAGAAAGATGGCTGTCAGCTTACATGACGGAAGAAGGGTTGAGTCAAGAAGGACGGCTGCAAACATACATGACGAAGAAAGTTTGAGTCAAGAAAGATGTCTGTCAGCTTACATGACGGAAGAAAGGTTGAGTCAAGAAAGATGGCTGTTAGTTTACATGACGGTAGAAAGGTTGAGTGAAAGATTGAGTCAAAAAATTTTCTGCCAACTTATATGACGGAAGAAAGGTTGAGTTAAGAAAGATGGCTGTCAGCTTACCTGACGAAAGAAAGTTTGAGTCAAGAAAGATGGCTTTTTGCTTACAAGAAGGAAGAAAGGTTGAGTGAAATAAGATGTGTGTTAGCTTACATGACGGAAGAAAGGCTGAGTCAAGAAAGATGGCAATCAGCTTACATGACGGAAGAAAGGTGTAGTCAATAAAGATGGCTGTTAGCTTACATGACTGAAGAAAGGTTGAGTGAAATAAGATGGCTGTCAGCTTAGATGACGGAAGAAAGGTTAAGTCAAGTAAGAATGATGTCAGCTTACATGAAGGAGAAAAGGTTGAGTCAAGAAAGATGGCTGTCAGCTTACATGACGGAAGAAAGTTTGAGTCAAGAAAGACGGCTGCCAACTGAAAGACGGAAGAAAGTTTGAGTCAAGAAAGATGTCTTTTAGATTACATGACTGAAGAAAGGGTGAGTCAAGAAAGATGGCTGTCAGTTTACAAGACGGAAGAAAGGTTAAGTCAAGTAAGATGGCTGTGAGATTACATGACGGAAGAAAGGTTGAGTCAAGAAAGATGGCTGTCAGCTTACATGACGGAAGAATGGTCGAGTGAAATAAGATGGCTGTCTTCTAACATTACGGAAGAAAGGTTGAGTCAAGTAAGATGGCTGTCAGCTTACAAGACGGAAGAAAGGTTGAGTCAAGTAAGATGGCTGTCAACTTACATGACGTAAGAAAGTTTGAATCAAGAAAGATGGCTGTCAGCGTTCATGAGAGAAGAAAGGATGAGTCAAGAAAGATGGCTGTCAGCTTACATGACGGAAGAAAGGTTGAGTCAAGAAAGACGGCTGGCAACTTACATGACGGAAGTAAGGTTGAGTCAAGTAAGATGGCTGTCAAATTACATGACGGAAGAAATGTTGAGTCAAGAAAGATGGCTGTAAACTTACATGACGGAAGAATGGTTGTGTCAAGGAAGATGGCTATCAGCTTACATGACGGAAGAAAGGATGAGACAATAAAGATGTCTGTCAGCTTACATGACTGAAGAAGAGTTGAGTCAAGTAAGATGGCTGCGAGTTTACATGACGGAAGAAGGGTTGAGTCAAGTAAGACGGCTGCCAGCTTATATGACGGAAGAAAGATTGAGTCAAGAAAGATGGGTGTCAGCTTACATGACGGAAGAAAGTTTGAGTCAAGATAGATGGCTGTTAGCTTACATGACGGAAGAAAGGTTGATTGAAATCAGATGTCTGTCAGCTTACATGACGGAAGAAAGTTAAGTCAAGTAAGAAGGATGTCAGCTTACATGACGGAAGAAAGGTTGAGTCAAGAAAGATGGCTGTTAGCTTACATGACGGAAGAAAGGTTGATTGAAATTAGATGTCTGTCAGCTTACATGACGGAAGAAAGTTAAGTCAAGAAAGAAGGATGTCAGCTTACATGACGGAAGAATGGTTGAGTGAAATAAGATGGCTGTCAGCTTACATCAGAGAAGAAAGTTAAGTCAAGTAAGAAGGATGCCAGCTTACATGACGGAAGAAAGGTTAAGTCAAGAAAAATAGCTGTCAGCTTACATGACGGAAGAAAGGTTGAGTCAAAAAAGATGGCTGTTAGCTAACATGACTGAAAAAAGGTTGAGTGAAATAAGATGGCTTTCAGCTTAGATGACGGAAGAAAGGTTGAGTCAAGAAAGACGGCTGCCAACTTAAATACGGAAGAAAGTTTTAGTCAAGAAAGATGTCTTTCAGCTTACATGACTGAAGAAAGATTAAGTCAAGAAATATGGCTGTCAGCTTAAATGACGGAAGATAGTTTCAGTCAAGAACGATGGCTCTCAGCTTACATGACGGCAGAAAGGTTGAGTCAAGAAAGACGGCTGCCAACTTACATGACGGAAAAAAGGTTAAGTCAAGAAAGATGGCTGTCATCTTACATGACGGAGGAAAGGGTGAGTCAAGAAAGATGGCTGTTAGCTTACATGACAGAAGAAAGGTTAAGTCAAGTAAGAATGATGTCAGCTTACATGACGGAGGAAACGTTGAGTCAAGAAAGATGGCTGTCAGCTTACATGACGGAAGAAAGGTTGAGTCAAGAAAGACGGCTGCCAACTTAAATAAGGAAGAAAGTTTTAGTCAAGAAAGATGTCTTTCAGCTTACATGACTGAAGAAAGATTAAGTCAAGAAATATGGCTGTCAGCTTACATGACGGAAGAAAGTTTCAGTCAAGAACGATGGCTCTCAGCTTACACAACGAAAGAAAATTTGAGTCAAGAAAGATGGCTGCCAACTTACATGACGGAAGAAAGGTTAAGTCAAGAAAGATGGCTGTCATCTTACATGACGGAGGAAAGGGTGAGTCAAGAAAGATGGCTGTCAGCTTACATGACGGAAGAAGGGTTGAGTCAAGAAGGACGGCTGCAAACATACATGACTGAAGAAAGTTTGAGTCAAGAAAGATGGCTGTTAGTTTACATGACGGTAGAAAGGTTGAGTGAAAGATTGAGTCAAAAAATTTTCTGCCAACTTATATGACGGAAGAAAGGTTGAGTTAAGAAAGATGGCTGTCAGCTTACCTGACGAAAGAAAGTTTGAGTCAAGAAAGATGGCTTTTAGCTTACAAGAAGGAAGAAAGGTTGAGTGAAATAAGATGTGTGTCAGCTTACATGACGGAAGAAAGGCTGAGTCAAGAAAGATGGCTATCAGCTTACATGACGGAAGAAAGGTTGAGTCAATAAAGACGGCTGCCAACTGAAAGACGGAAGAAAGTTTGAGTCAAGAAAGATGTCTTTCAGATTACATGACTGAAGAAAGGGTGAGTCAAGAAAGATGGCTGTCAGTTTACATGACGAAAGAAAGTTTGAGTCAAGAAAGATGGCTGTCATCTTACATGACGGAAAAAAGTTTGAGTCAAGTATGATGGCTTTCAGCTTTCAAGATGGAAGAAAGGTTGAGTCAAGAGAAATGTCTGTCAGCTTACATGACGGAAGCAAGGTTAAGTCAAGAAAGATGGCTACCAGCTTACATGACGGAAGAAAGTTTGAGTGAAATAAGATGTCTGTCAGCTTACATGACGGAAGAAAGGCTGAGTCAAGAAAGATTGCTTTCAGCTTACATGACGGAAGAAATGTTGAGTCAAAAAAGATGGCTGTTAGCTTACATGACTGAAGAAAGGTTGAGTAAAATAAGATGGCTGTCAGCTTACATGACGGAAGAAAGGTTTATTTAGTGTATGATGGCTGTCTCCTTTCATGACGGAAGAAAGTTTGAGTCAAATAAGATGGCTGTCAGCTTACATGACGGAAGAAAGGTTTATTTAGTGTATGATGGCTGTCAACTTACATGACGGAAGAAAGTTTGAGTCAAGAAAGATGGCTGTCAACTTACATGACGGAAGAAAGGTTGAGTCAAGAAAGATGGCTGTTAGCTTACATGACGGAAGAAAGGTAGAGTGAAATAAGATGGCTGTCAGCTTACATGACAGAAGAAAGTTAAGTCAAATATGAAGGATGTTAGCTTACATGACGGAAGAAAGGTTGAGTCAAGAAAAATGTCTGTCAGCTTACATGACGGAAGAAAGGTTGAGTCAAGAAATACGGCTGCCAACTTACAAGACGGAAGAAAGGTTGAGTCAAGAAAGATGTCTGTCAGCTTACATGACGGAAGAAAGGTTGAGTCAAGTAAGATGGTTGTCATCTTAAATGACGGAAGAAAGGTAAAGTCAAGTAAGATGGCTGTCAGATTACATGACGGAAGAAAGGTTGAGTCAAGAAAGATGGCTGTCAGCTTACATGACGGAAGAAAGGTAGAGTGAAATAAGATGGCTGTCAGCTTACATGACGGAAGAAAGGTTAAGTCAAATAAGATGGCTGTCAGATTACATGACGGAAGAAAGGTTGAGTCAAGAAAGATGTCTGTCAGCTTACATGACGGAAGAAAGGTTGAGTCAAGAAAGATGGTTGTCATCTTACATGACGGAAGAAAGGTTGAGTCAAGTAAGATGGCTGCCAGCTTACATGACGAAAGAAAGTTTGAGTCAAGAAAGATGGCTTTCAGCTTACAAGAAGGAAGAAATGTTGAGTGAAATAAGATGTGTGTCAGCTTACATGACGGAAGAAAGGTTGAGTCAAGTAAGATGGCTGTCAAATTACATGACGGAAGAAAGGTTGAGTCAAGAAAGATGGCTGTCAGCTTACATGACGGAAGAATGGTTGTGTCAAATAAGATGGCTGTCAGCTTAAAAGACGGAAGAAAGGTTGAGTCAACAAAGACTGCTGGCAAATTACATGACGGAAGAAAGGTTGAGTCAAGTAAGATGGCTGTCAAATTACATGACGGAAGAAATGTTGAGTCAAGAAAGATGGCTGTCAGCTTACATGACGGAAGATTGTTTGTGTCAAGATAGATGTCTGTCAGCTTACATGACTGAAGAAGAGTTGAGTCAAGTAAGATGTCTGCGAGTTTACATGACGGAAGAAGGTTTGAGTCAAGTAAGACGGCTGCCAGCTTACATGACGGAAGAAACGTTGAGTCAAGAAAGAAGGCTGTCAGCTTACATGACGGAAGAAAGATTGAGTCAAGAAAGATGGATGTCAGCTTACATGACGGAAGAAAGTTTGAGTCAAGAAAGATAACTGTCAGCTTACATGACGGAAGAAAGGTTGAGTCAAGAAAGACGGCTGTCAGCTTACATGACGGAAGAAAGGTTGAGTTAAGAAAGATGGCTGTCAGCTTACATGACGAAAGAAAGTTTGAGTCAAGAAAGATGGCTTTCAGCTTACAAGAAGGAAGAAAGGTTGAGTGAAATAAGATGTGTGTCAGCTTACATGACGGAAGAAAGGTTGGAGTCAAGTAAAATGGCTGTCAAATTACATGACGGAAGAAATGTTGAGTCAAGAAAGATGGCTGTCAGCTTACATGACGGAAGAATGGTTGTGTCAAGTAAGATGGCTGTCAGCTTACATGACGGAAGAAAGGTTGAGTCAAGATAGATGTCATTCCGCTTACATGACTGAAGAAGAGTTGTGTCAAGTAAGACGTCCGTCAGCTTACATGACGGAAGAAAGGTTAAGTCAAGTAAGATGGCTGTCAGATTACATGACGGAAGAAAGGTTGAGTCTAGAACGATGGCTGTCAGCTTACATGACGGAAGAATGGTCGAGTGAAATAAGATG
This sequence comes from Bulinus truncatus, assembly GCA_021962125.1. Taxonomy (NCBI): domain Eukaryota; kingdom Metazoa; phylum Mollusca; class Gastropoda; family Planorbidae; genus Bulinus; species Bulinus truncatus. Next base: position 2,252,700 of record JAGDYQ010000032.1, on the reverse strand, counting down.
GCTGTCATCTAACATGACGGAAGAAAGGTTGAGTCAAGTAAAATGGCTGTCAGCTTACAAGACGGAAGAAAGGTTGAGTCAAGTAAGATGGCTGTCAGATTACAATTCGGAAAAAAGGTTGAGTCAAGAAAGATGGCTGCCAGCATACATGACGGAAGAAAGGTTGAGTCAATTAAGATGGCTGCGAGCTTACATGACGGAAGAAGGGTTAAGTCAAGAAAGATGGCTGGCAACTTAAATGACGGAAGAAAGATTGAGTCAAGTAAGATGGCTGTCAGATTACAATTCGGAAGAAATTTTGAGTCAAGAAAGATAGCTGTCAGCTTATATGACGGAAGAAAGGTTGAGTCAAGTAAGATGGCTGCCAGCATACATGACGGAAGAAAGGTTGAGTCAAGTAAGATGGCTGCGAGCTTACATGACGGAAGAAGGGTTAAGTCAAGAAAGATGGCTGGCAACTTACATGACGAAAGAAAGGTTGAGTCAAGTAAGATGGCTGTCAGATTACAATTCGGAAGAAATTTTGAGTCAAGAAAGATAGCTGTCAGCTTATATGACGGATAAAAGGTTGAGTCAAGAAAGACGGCTGCCAACTTACATGTCGGAAGAAAGGTTGAGTCAAGTAAGATGGCTGTCAACATACATGACGTTAGAAAGTTTGAATCAAGAAAGATGGCTGTCAGCGTTCATGACAGAAGAAAGGATGAGTCAAGAAAGATGGCTGTCAGCTTACATGACGGAAGAAAGGTTGAGTCAAGAAAGACGGCTGGCAACTTACATGACGGAAGTAAGGTTGAGTCAAGTAAGATGGCTGTCAAATTACATGACGGAAGAAATGTTGAGTCAAGATAGATGGCTGTAAGCTTACATGACGGAAGAATGGTTGATTGAAATTAGATGTCTGTCAGCTTACATGACGGAGGAAAGTTAAGTCAAGTAAGAAGGATGTCAGCTTACATGACGGAAGAAAGGTTGAGTCAAGAAAGATGGCTGTTAGCTAACATGACGGAAGAAAGGTGGATTAAAATTAGATGTCTGTCAGCTTACATGACGGTAGAAAGTTAAGTCAAGAAAGAAGGATGTCAGCTTACATGACGGAAGAATGGTTGAGTGAAATAAGATGGCTGTCAGCTTACATGACGGAAGAAAGGTTAAGTCAAGTAAGAAGGATGTCAGCTTACATGACGGAAGAAAGGTTGAGTCAAAAAAGATGGCTGTTAGCTTACATGACTGAAGAAAGGTTGAGTGAAATAAGATGGCTTTCAGCTTAGATGACGGAAGAAAGGTTGAGTCAAGAAAGACGGCTGCCAACTTAAATACGGAAGAAAGTTTTAGTCAAGAAAGATGTCTTTCAGCTTACATGACTGAAGAAAGATTAAGTCAAGAAATATGGCTGTCAGCTTACATGACGGAAGAAAGTTTCAGTCAAGAACGATGGCTCTCAGCTTACATGACGGCAGAAAGGTTGAGTCAAGAAAGACGGCTGCCAACTTACATGACGGAAGAAAGGTTAAGTCAAGAAAGATGGCTGTCATCTTACATGACGGAGGAAAGGGTGAGTCAAGAAAGATGGCTGTTAGCTTACATGACGGAAGAAAGGTTAAGTCAAGTAAGAATGATGTCAGCTTACATGACGGAGGAAACGTTGAGTCAAGAAAGATGGCTGTCAGCTTACATGACGGAAGAAAGGTTGAGTCAAGAAAGACGGCTGCCAACTTAAATAAGGAAGAAAGTTTTAGTCAAGAAAGATGTCTTTCAGCTTACATGACTGAAGAAAGATTAAGTCAAGAAATATGGCTGTCAGCTTACATGACGGAAGAAAGGTTGAGTTAAGAAAGATGGCTGTCAGCTTACATGACGAAAGAAAGTTTGAGTCAAGAAAGATGGCTTTCAGCTTACAAGAAGGAAGAAAGGTTGAGTGAAATAAGATGTGTGTCAGCTTACATGACGGAAGAAAGGTTGGGGTCAAGTAAGATGGCTGTCAAATTACATGACGGAAGAAATGTTGAGTCAAGAAAGATGGCTGTCAGCTTACATGACGGAAGAATGGTTGTGTCAAGTAAGATGGCTGTCAGCTTACATGACGGAAGAAAGGTTGAGTCAAGATAGATGTCATTCCGCTTACATGACTGAAGAAGAGTTGTGTCAAGTAAGACGTCCGTCAGCTTACATGACGGAAGAAAGGTTAAGTCAAGTAAGATGGCTGTCAGATTACATGACGGAAGAAAGGTTGAGTCAAGAACGATGGCTGTCAGCTTACATGACGGAAGAATGGTCGAGTGAAATAAGATGGCTGTCATCTAACATGACGGAAGAAAGGTTGAGTCAAGTAAAATGGCTGTCAGCTTACAAGACGGAAGAAAGGTTGAGTCAAGTAAGATGGCTGTCAGATTACAATTCGGAAAAAAGGTTGAGTCAAGAAAGATGGCTGCCAGCATACATGACGGAAGAAAGGTTGAGTCAATTAAGATGGCTGCGAGCTTACATGACGGAAGAAGGGTTAAGTCAAGAAAGATGGCTGGCAACTTAAATGACGGAAGAAAGATTGAGTCAAGTAAGATGGCTGTCAGATTACAATTCGGAAGAAATTTTGAGTCAAGAAAGATAGCTGTCAGCTTATATGACGGAAGAAAGGTTGAGTCAAGTAAGATGGCTGCCAGCATACATGACGGAAGAAAGGTTGAGTCAAGTAAGATGGCTGCGAGCTTACATGACGGAAGAAGGGTTAAGTCAAGAAAGATGGCTGGCAACTTACATGACGAAAGAAAGGTTGAGTCAAGTAAGATGGCTGTCAGATTACAATTCGGAAGAAATTTTGAGTCAAGAAAGATAGCTGTCAGCTTATATGACGGATAAAAGGTTGAGTCAAGAAAGACGGCTGCCAACTTACATGTCGGAAGAAAGGTTGAGTCAAGTAAGATGGCTGTCAACATACATGACGTTAGAAAGTTTGAATCAAGAAAGATGGCTGTCAGCGTTCATGACAGAAGAAAGGATGAGTCAAGAAAGATGGCTGTCAGCTTACATGACGGAAGAAAGGTTGAGTCAAGAAAGACGGCTGGCAACTTACATGACGGAAGTAAGGTTGAGTCAAGTAAGATGGCTGTCAAATTACATGACGGAAGAAATGTTGAGTCAAGAAAGATGGCTGTCAGCTTACATGACGGAAGAATGGTTGATTGAAATTAGATGTCTGTCAGCTTACATGACGGAGGAAAGTTAAGTCAAGTAAGAAGGATGTCAGCTTACATGACGGAAGAAAGGTTGAGTCAAGAAAGATGGCTGTTAGCTAACATGACGGAAGAAAGGTTGATTGAAATTAGATGTCTGTCAGCTTACATGACGGTAGAAAGTTAAGTCAAGAAAGAAGGATGTCAGCTTACATGACGGAAGAATGGTTGAGTGAAATAAGATGGCTGTCAGCTTACATCAGAGAAGAAAGTTAAGTCAAGTAAGAAGGATGTCAGCTTACATGACGGAAGAAAGGTTGAGTCAAAAAAGATGGCTGTTAGCTTACATGACTGAAGAAAGGTTGAGTGAAATAAGATGGCTTTCAGCTTAGATGACGGAAGAAAGGTTGAGTCAAGAAAGACGGCTGCCAACTTAAATACGGAAGAAAGTTTTAGTCAAGAAAGATGTCTTTCAGCTTACATGACTGAAGAAAGATTAAGTCAAGAAATATGGCTGTCAGCTTACATGACGGAAGAAAGTTTCAGTCAAGAACGATGGCTCTCAGCTTACATGACGGCAGAAAGGTTGAGTCAAGAAAGACGGCTGCCAACTTACATGACGGAAGAAAGGTTAAGTCAAGAAAGATGGCTGTCATCTTACATGACGGAGGAAAGGGTGAGTCAAGAAAGATGGCTGTTAGCTTACATGACGGAAGAAAGGTTAAGTCAAGTAAGAATGATGTCAGCTTACATGACGGAGGAAACGTTGAGTCAAGAAAGATGGCTGTCAGCTTACATGACGGAAGAAAGGTTGAGTCAAGAAAGACGGCTGCCAACTTAAATAAGGAAGAAAATTTTAGTCAAGAAAGATGTCTTTCAGCTTACATGACTGAAGAAAGATTAAGTCAAGAAATATGGCTGTCAGCTTACATGACGGAAGAAAGTTTCAGTCAAGAACGATGGCTCTCAGCTTACACAACGAAAGAAAATTTGAGTCAAGAAAGATGGCTTCCAACTTACATGACGGAACAAAGGTTAAATCAAGAAAGATGGCTGTCATCTTACATGACGGAGGAAAGGGTGAGTCAAGAAAGATGGCTGTCAGCCTACATGACGGAAGAAAGGTTAAGTCAAGAAAGATGGCTTTCATCTTACATGACGGAGGAAAGGGTGAGTCAAGAAAGATGGCTGTCAGCTTACATGACGGAAGAAGGGTTGAGTCAAGAAGGACGGCTGCAAACATACATGACGAAGAAAGTTTGAGTCAAGAAAGATGTCTGTCAGCTTACATGACGGAAGAAAGGTTGAGTCAAGAAAGATGGCTGTTAGTTTACATGACGGTAGAAAGGTTGAGTGAAAGATTGAGTCAAAAAATTTTCTGCCAACTTATATGACGGAAGAAAGGTTGAGTTAAGAAAGATGGCTGTCAGCTTACCTGACGAAAGAAAGTTTGAGTCAAGAAAGATGGCTTTTAGCTTACAAGAAGGAAGAAAGGTTGAGTGAAATAAGATGTGTGTTAGCTTACATGACGGAAGAAAGGCTGAGTCAAGAAAGATGGCAATCAGCTTACATGACGGAAGAAAGGTGTAGTCAATAAAGATGGCTGTTAGCTTACATGACTGAAGAAAGGTTGAGTGAAATAAGATGGCTGTCAGCTTAGATGACGGAAGAAAGGTTAATTCAAGTAAGAATGATGTCAGCTTACATGAAGGAGAAAAGGTTGAGTCAAGAAAGATGGCTGTCAGCTTACATGACGGAAGAAAGTTTGAGTCAAGAAAGACGGCTGCCAACTGAAAGACGGAAGAAAGTTTGAGTCAAGAAAGATGTCTTTCAGATTACATGACTGAAGAAAGGGTGAGTCAAGAAAGATGGCTGTCAGTTTACAAGACGGAAGAAAGGTTAAGTCAAGTAAGATGGCTGTGAGATTACATGACGGAAGAAAGGTTGAGTCAAGAAAGATGGCTGTCAGCTTACATGACGGAAGAATGGTCGAGTGAAATAAGATGGCTGTCTTCTAACATTACGGAAGAAAGGTTGAGTCAAGTAAGATGGCTGTCAGCTTACAAGACGGAAGAAAGGTTGAGTCAAGTAAGATGGCTGTCAACTTACATGACGTAAGAAAGTTTGAATCAAGAAAGATGGCTGTCAGCGTTCATGAGAGAAGAAAGGATGAGTCAAGAAAGATGGCTGTCAGCTTACATGACGGAAGAAAGGTTGAGTCAAGAAAGACGGCTGGCAACTTACATGACGGAAGTAAGGTTGAGTCAAGTAAGATGGCTGTCAAATTACATGACGGAAGAAATGTTGAGTCAAGAAAGATGGCTGTCAACTTACATGACGGAAGAATGGTTGTGTCAAGTAAGATGGCTATCAGCTTACATGACGGAAGAAAGGATGAGTCAATATAGATGTCTGTCAGCTTACATGACTGAAGAAGAGTTGAGTCAAGTAAGATGGCTGCGAGTTTACATGACGGAAGAAGGGTTGAGTCAAGTAAGACGGCTGCCAGCTTATATGACGGAAGAAAGATTGAGTCAAGAAAGATGGGTGTCAGCTTACATGACGGAAGAAAGTTTGAGTCAAGATAGATGGCTGTTAGCTTACATGACGGAAGAAAGGTTGATTGAAATCAGATGTCTGTCAGATTACATGACGGAAGAAAGTTAAGTCAAGTAAGAAGGATGTCAGCTTACATGACGGAAGAAAGGTTGAGTCAAGAAAGATGGCTGTTAGCTTACATGACGGAAGAAAGGTTGATTGAAATTAGATGTCTGTCAGCTTACATGACGGAAGAAAGTTAAGTCAAGAAAGAAGGAAGTCAGCTTACATGACGGAAGAATGGTTGAGTGAAATAAGATGGTTGTCAGCTTACATCAGAGAAGAAAGTTAAGTCAAGTAAGAAGGATGCCAGCTTACATGACGGAAGAAAGGTTAAGTCAAGAAAAATGGCTGTCAGCTTACATGACGGAAGAAAGGTTGAGTCAAAAAAGATGGCTGTTAGCTAACATGACTGAAAAAAGGTTGAGTGAAATAAGATGGCTTTCAGCTTAGATGACGGAAGAAAGGTTGAGTCAAGAAAGACGGCTGCCAACTTAAATACGGAAGAAAGTTTTAGTCAAGAAAGATGTCTTTCAGCTTACATGACTGAAGAAAGATTAAGTCAAGAAATATGGCTGTCAGCTTAAATGACGGAAGATAGTTTCAGTCAAGAACGATGGCTCTCAGCTTACATGACGGCAGAAAGGTTGAGTCAAGAAAGACGGCTGCCAACTTACATGACGGAAAAAAGGTTAAGTCAAGAAAGATGGCATCTTACATGACGGAGGAAAGGGTGAGTCAAGAAAGATGGCTGTTAGCTTACATGACAGAAGAAAGGTTAAGTCAAGTAAGAATGATGTCAGCTTACATGACGGAGGAAACGTTGAGTCAAGAAAGATGGCTGTCAGCTTACATGACGGAAGAAAGGTTGAGTCAAGAAAGACGGCTGCCAACTTAAATAAGGAAGAAAGTTTTAGTCAAGAAAGATGTCTTTCAGCTTACATGACTGAAGAAAGATCAAGTCAAGAAATATGGCTGTCAGCTTACATGACGGAAGAAAGTTTCAGTCAAGAACGATGGCTCTCAGCTTACACAACGAAAGAACATTTGAGTCAAGAAAGATGGCTGCCAACTTACATGATGGAAGAAAGGTTAAGTCAAGAAAGATGGCTGTCATCTTACATGACGGAGGAAAGGGTGAGTCAAGAAAGATGGCTGTCAGCCTACATGACGGAAGAAAGGTTAAAACAAGAAAGATGGCTGTCATCTTACATGACGGAGGAAAGGGTGAGTCAAGAAAGATGGCTGTCAGCTTACATGACGGAAGAAGGGTTGAGTCAAGAAGGACGGCTGCAAACATACATGACTGAAGAAAGTTTGAGTCAAGAAAGATGTCTGTCAGCTTACATGACGGTAGAAAGGTTGAGTGAAAGATTGAGTCAAAAAATTTTCTGCCAACTTATATGACGGAAGCAAGGTTGAGTTAAGAAAGATGGCTGTCAGCTTACCTGACGAAAGAAAGTTTGAGTCAAGAAAGATGGCTTTTAGCTTACAAGAAGGAAGAAAGGTTGAGTGAAATAAGATGTGTGTCAGCTTACATGACGGAAGAAAGGCTGAGTCAAGAAAGATGGCTATCAGCTTACATGACGGAAGAAAGGTTGAGTCAATAAAGACGGCTGCCAACTGAAAGACGGAAGAAAGTTTGAGTCAAGAAAGATGTCTTTCAGATTACATGACTGAAGAAAGGGTGAGTCAAGAAAGATGGCTGTCAGCTTACATGACGGAAGAAAGATTGCGTCAAGAAAGATGGATGTCAGCTTACATGACGGAAGAAAGTTTGAGTTAAGAAAGATAACTGTCAGATTACATGACGGAAGAAATGGTGAGTCAAGAAAGACGGCTGTCAGCTTACATGACGGAAGAAAGGTTGAGTCAAGAAAGACGGCTGCCAACTTAAATAAGGAAGAAAGGTTGAGTGAAATAAGATTTGTGTCAGCTTACATGACGGAAGAAAGGTTGAGTCAAGTAAGATAGCTGTCAAATTACATGACGGAAGAAATGTTGAGTCAAGAAAGATGGCTGTCAGCTTACATGACGGAAGAATGGTTGTGTCAAGTAAGATGGCTGTCAGCTTAAAAGACGGAAGAAAGGTTGAGTCAAGATAGATGTCAGTCCGCTTACATGACTGAAGAAGAGTTGAGTCAAGTAAGACGTCCGTCAGCTTACATGACGGAAGAAAGGTTGAGTCAAGAAAGATGGCTGTCAGCTTACATGACGGAAGAATGGTCGAGTGAAATAAGATGGCTGTCAGCTTACAAGACGGAAGAAAGGTTGAGTCAAGAAAGATGGCTGCCAGCATACATGACGGAAGAAAGGTTGAGTCAAGTAAGATGGCTGCGAGCTTACATGACGGAAGAAGGGTTAAGTCAAGAAAGATGGCTGGCAACTTACATGACGGAAGAAAGGTTGAGTCAAGTAAGATGGCTGTCAGATTACAATTCGGAAGAAATTTTGAGTCAAGAAAGATAGCTGTCAGATTACAATTCGGAAGAAATTTTGAGTCAAGATAGATAGCTGTCAGCTTATATGACGGAAGAAAGGTTGAGTCAAGAAAGACGGCTGCCAACTTACATGTCGGAAGAAAGGTTGAGTCAATTAAGATGGCTGTCAACTTACATGACGTAAGAAAGTTTGAATCAAGAAAGATGGCTGTCAGCGTTCATGACAGAAGAAAGGATGAGTCAAGAAAGATGTCTGTCAGCTTACATGACGGAAGAAAGGTTGAGTCAAGAAAGACGGCTGGCAACTTACATGACGGAAGTAAGGTTGAGTCAAGTAAGATGGCTGTCAAATTACATGACGGAAGAAATGTTGAGTCAAGAAAGATGGCTGTCAGCTTACATGACGGAAGAATGGTTGTGTCAAGTAAGATGGCTATCAGCTTACATGACGGAAGAAAGGATGAGTCAAGATAGATGTCTTTCAGCTTACATGACTGAAGAAGAGTTGAGTCAAGTAAGATGGCTGCGAGTTTACATGACGGAAGAAGGGTTGAGTCAAGTAAGACGGCTGCCAGCTTATATGACGGAAGAAAGATTGAGTCAAGAAAGATGGGTGTCAGCTTACATGACGGAAGAAAGTTTGAGTCAAGATAGATGGCTGTTAGCTTACTTGACGGAAGAAAGGTTGATTGAAATTAGATGTCTGTCAGCTTGCATGACGGAAGAAAGTTAAATCAAGTAAGAAGGATGTCAGCTTACATGACGGAAGAAAGGTTGAGTCAAGAAAGATGGCTGTTAGCTTACATGACGGAAGAAAAGTTGATTGAAATCAGATGTCTTTCAGCTTACATGACGGAAGAAAGTTAAGTCAAGAAAGAAGGATGTCAGCTTACATGACGGAAGAATGGTTGAGTGAAAAAAGATGGCTGTCAGCTTACATCACAGAAGAAAGTTAAGTCAAATAAGAAGGATGTCAGCTTACATGACCGAAGAAAGGTTAAGTCAAGAAAAATGGCTGCCAGCTTACATGACGGAAGAAAGGTTGAGTCAAAAAAGATGGCTGTTAGCTTACATGACTGAAGAAAGGTTAAGTCAAGAAAGATGGCTGTCATCTTACATGACGGAGGAAAGGGTGAGTCAAGAAAGATGGCTGTTAGCTTACATGATGGAAGAAAGGTTAAGTCAAGTAAGAATGATGTCAGCTTACATGACGGAGGAAACGTTGAGTCAAGAAAGATGGCTGTTAGCTTACATGACGGAAGAAAGGTTGAGTCAAGAAAGACTGCTGCCAACTTAAATAAGGAAGAAAGTTTTAGTCAAGAAAGATGTCTTTCAGCTTACATGACTGAAGAAAGATTAAGTCAAGAAATATGGCTGTCAGCTTACATGACGGAAGAAAGTTTCAGTCAAGAACGATGGCTCTCAGCTTACACAACGAAAGAAAATTTGAGTCAAGAAAGATGGCTGCCAACTTACACGACGGAAGAAAGGTTAAGTCAAGAAAGATGGCTGTCATCTTACATGACGGAGGAAAGGGTGAGTCAAGAAAGATGGCTGTCAGCCTACATGACGGGAGAAAGGTTAAGTCAAGAAAGATGGCTGTTAGTTTACATGACGGAAGAAAGGTTGAGTGAAAGATTGAGTCAAAAAATTTTCTGCCAACTTATATGACGGTAGAAAGGTTGAGTTAAGAAAGATGGCTCTCAGCTTACCTGACGAAAGAAAGTTTGAGTCAAGAAAGATGGCTTTTAGCTTACAAGAAGGAAGAAAGGTTCAGTGAAATAAGATGTGTGTCAGCTTACATGACGGAAGAAAGGCTGAGTCAAGAAAGATGGCTATCAGCTTACATGACGGAAGAAAGGTTGAGTCAATAAAGATGGCTGTTAGCTTACATGACTGAAGAAAGGTTGAGTGAAATAAGATGGCTGTCAGCTTAGATGACGGAAGAAAGGTTAAGTCAAGTA